>JANPWX010000693.1:30320-43747 GCA_024734555.1 Trochalopteron elliotii
TTTTAGGGGTGACAGATCCCCTGCCCCCCAGTTTTGGGGTGTAGGTTTCATGGGGTGTAGGGCTCCAGGACAGGAGCATGACCCTGAAAATGGGGACTGGAGCCTTGAACTTGGCCTTCAGGGCAGACCCCCGTGGGCTCCCCCGGATTTTTAGGGATGTCAGGAAAAACCTTAAAAAAAGGAGAAAAATAAAGCTTTTTTACACCTTTGGAATATTTTTTGGGAAAAGGTGATTTTGAGCCTCCCTTGTTTATGTCTGGTATTACCCAGATGCTCCCCCAAACCCGGACCCCATGGGTTATCCCCCCAAGTTTTCTGTCCCCACCCAGGTGCCCCCACAAGGTGCTCTGGCACCCCTCCAGGTGCCTCCCCTGAGCTGATCCACACCCATCCGGTTGCCCCCCAAATTCCCAGGGTGCCCCCCAAGGTGTTGCCCCCCCCCAGGTACCTCCCCAAGGTGCTCTGACCTCCCCCAGGTTCCCCCCACTCACCATCTCCCCACTCTTCAGCAGTGCCCCGGGGTGAGGGGGCAGAAGGGGGGGTCCCAATGGGCATGGGGGGGCACTCCAAGGCCAGGTCTCAGGTGGCCCCCCTAGGGACACCCCTCCAGTGTCCCCCAACTCCTGCTCAGTGCTGAGTTCCTAGGAAAAAGGGAATTAAAAATATATTAGAATTGGGGGGGTGGCCCCCAATAATAACTACCCCCCCAACAAATCAATGAAATCATTAAATTAATTTCAACCTCAAAAACCTCAAGCAGGAAAATCCCCACCAGGCCCCCAAGCCCCCACATTATCGGGGGGGTTGTTGGTCAGTTTTAGGGCTTACCCTCAATAATAATTCAATTTATTTTTAATTTTTAAATTAATTTCAATCTGAAAAATAAGAATAAAAATCTCCCAAAGCCCACTTTATAGAGGTTCCCCAGAGGTGGGGGTCAGTTTTAAGGTCCCTCCTCAAATAATAATTCAGTTTAATTTTGATTATTAAATTAATTCCAAGCTGAAAAATATCAAGAAAAATCCCATGAGCCTCCCCAAGCCCATTATAGGGGAGTTTGAAAATGGAGGGTCAGTTTTGGGGTCCCCGTATGCTGGAGGTCAGTGTTGGGATGTTCTCCCTCCAATAATTATATTTTTTGTTAATATTAAACTGAATCCCAAAGTGGAACATCAGAAGAAATTGGAAGAAATCTGTCCCCTCTCCATGTACCCATCCCCAACCAGGCACTCCCTCCACTAGCACCCCAAATTCCAATTATAAGGGGGTGTGGAGCCCAGGGGTCAGTTTTGGGAGAACCCACAAAAACTTAATGACTAAAAATAAATTGAAATACTGATTCCAAGATGAAAAATAGCATCAAAATCTCCATCAGTCCCCCAAAGTCCCACATTACGGGGGGGGGTTGAGGGGTCAGTTTTTGGGTACCCACGAGGCAGCCCCACAGCACTGGGTGTTTCAGGGAGGGTGGGGGTCAGTTTTTTAGGAAGAAGTTTTTCACTGAAAGAGTGATTAAATATTGGAATGGTTTGCCCGGGGAGGTGGTGGAGTCACCATCCCTGGATGTGTTTAAAAAGAGACCGGATGTGGCACTTGATACCACGATCTAGTTGAGGTGTTAGGGCTGGGTTGGACTCGATGTTCTTGAAGGTCTCTTCCAACCTACACATTCTGCGTGTGATTCTGTGTGAACCCACCTGGAAGCCGCCGGTGTCCCGCAGCACCCCCCGCAGCAGGCGGATGTACTGAGCCGCCGCCCGCAGCGTGTCCGCCTTGCTGGGCCGCCGGTCCCGCGGCACCAGCGGCACCAGCGTCCGCAGCTGGGAGAAGCCGCTGTTGAGATTCCGGATCTGCAGGACACAGGGGGCTGGTCAGAGACCGAGGGGACCCCAAAGGGACCCGGTTAGACACCCCAAAGGGAAACGGATAAAAACCCCAAAGGGGCACCCATGTTCCACCAAGAGCCCTGAGTTAGACCAGGATCCCTGCAGGATCAAACTGGGATTCTCAAGATTAAACTGGGATCACCCCCAGGATTCAACTGTGCTCACTAGGATTAAACCATACCCACCCATAGTCAAAATTGGGGTCCCCCCCGAATTAAACTGACCCCCCCGAGGATTCAACAGCCCCCCGAGAATTAAAGTAGGTCCCTTACAGAATCAAACTGGGGTCTTCAGGATTAAACTGGGGGCTTTAAATTAGGATTAAACTGGGCTCACCAGGACTAAACATGACTCACACAGAATTAAACTGAGACCTCAGAATTTACCTCTGCTCCTTCTAGAATGAAACTGGTACCTCCTAGATTTAACTGGGTTTACCCGGATTAAGTGGCCCCTTCCAGGATTAAACTGGACCACGCCAGAATTAAATTTGGGTACTAGGGATTAAACCAACCCATCCAGGACTAAATTTGGACCCCACAATTAAACCATATCCCTCAGGGTTAACCTGGGGTACCTCGAAGATTAAACTGGGGTTTCTCCAGGATTAGACTTCATTAAACCAATCCCCTCTTCCCCAGGATCAAACCAGGCTCCTCAGAATTAAATTTAGCCCTCCTAAAATTTAGCCCCCCAGGATTAAACTGACCAACATAGGATTAAATCAGGCCCTCCTAAAATTCAGCTGGGCCCACTCCCCCCTGGATTAAATCCATCCTCTCAAATGCAAAGTCCCCCCTGAACCACCCCAGTTGGTGGCACTGCCGATGTCCCCACTCAAAGCAGCCCTGGGTGCAATCACGATGCAACCCAGTCTCCCGGGTGTGATTTGGGGGGTTCAGCAGGTTTTGGGGTCGCTCACCCTCTCCCTCTCCTTGGCGTTGGCCGCCTGCCGCCGCTCCAGCACCTCCGTGGGGTCCCCGGTGGGCTCGTAGCCGCCCTCGGGGCCGCGCCGCAGGCAGGCGATGGCGGCCGGCCGGGGCAGGGGCCCAAAGTGTTGCCTCAGGGGCCCTTCCAGCATCTCGGGGGGTGGCGTGGGCTGCAAGGCCCCCGGGGGCTCTGGGACCCCCGAGGGCTCCAGGACCTCCTGCCACTCTCCAGCTCTGCTGGGCTCCCCCATCCCACAAAAGGACCAAAGTTGCACTCACTGAGCTGCCGCTCAAAAGGGGAGAAAGTGCCTGAAAAAGGGTCTTAAATACCCGGGACCAAACGAGGTGCAGGTGGGAGCCATCCGGGCCTGATGAGCTCTGGCCGTGCCTCAGTCTCCTCATCCACCATCCCAGCCTGGTACCCACAAAATCCTGATCCCGTGCTGTGCCTCCGTTGTCCCCATTCGCCATCCCAACCTGGTATCCACAAAGCCCTGAGCCCAAAAAAGGCCCCCCCAAAACCACGCTGAGGGACATTTGGGGGCCTGGCACCGATGGGCACCTGGATCCCAGAGAGAAGAGAGTTGGTTTGAGAGGCCTCGTGTGTTCCTAAAAACGTGGGAAGCACTTTTGGGTGGGAAAAAACAGAAATAAGAGGTTTAATGACAGGAGGTCTGGCTCGGTAGGTGGCAGTATTAGTCCCTGACATGCTGCAAAACTCAGGGAGGCTGGGAAAAAAACAAAGAAAAAGAAAAAACAAAGAAAAAGGAAAAAAGGAAGGGAAAAAAAAGGAAAAAAGAAGAAAAAGAAGAAAAAAGAAAGAAAGAAAAAGAAGAAAAAAGAAAGAAAGAAAAAAAGAAAAAAAGGTAAACCCTCCCATTTTCCTCCCCCCCCCCCCAAAAAAAAAAAAAAAAAAAAAAAAAAAAAAAAAAAAAAAGTCGGTCACTTCGGGTTATCCACCATGGGGGGAACCTCATACCACTCCCACCACCGGGATGGATTTCCCCTCCCCTCTGGTGTTTTCGTGGGGAAAAGTCCTTCAAGGGAGTTCATCCCGGTTTTCTTGGGGAATTTGGGGCAGAAGGGAACGGGTGCTCTGAGGTGTGTGTGGGACAGGGTTGGGGCTGCCCTGCCTCCGTTTCCCTAAACCTCGAGGCACTTGCGGGGGCTGAATTCCATCCCCAGCTGTCCGAGATCCTGGAAGTTCATTCTGTGTCCATAGGACATTCTCTGCATTCTCTCCATTCTGTGAGAGTGCAGAGCAAACTCTAAAGAAACCCCAAAATGACCCTAAAATGAGAGGCACCTGGAAGCTGAGGTTTTTCTAAGAACTTAGAAAAACCCAATTTTCTTCTCTTTAATGCTCTGTAATGAGCTTCCCTATCCTGCAGCAGGCTCTGGATAATCCCATTATTCCTGCCCTGATCTGGGCTTAATTCCAGTATCTGACAAATTAATCTGAGGGCAGGGAGGTGTAAAGTTACCCCAAAAATGGGTCCATGCCCAGCTGCTCACCTGGGTTCACCACTGGGAGTATCTGGGGGGGTTGAACCCCCCAGCTAAGGTTTGTTCCTTCTCTGTGTTTGGAAAAACTGGGAAATGCTCCAAATTGAACAGAGGGAGATTAAATATTGAGGGAAAAATGAGGGGTGGAGGGTGGAGAAGGGGCTGGTGGAAATGGGGTTTGCAGGGGTTGTGCCTTAAGGGGAAAATGGGCAGAGCCAGTGAGGAAGGAATTGGGGTTATTGGAGGCACAGTTATTGGGGGATGTCATGGTTATTTGGGGTCACAGTTATTTGGGATCAGGGTGTTTAGGGGTCACAGTTATTAGTGACCTAATTTTAAGGGTCATGGTTATTAGGATTTGGGGCTATTAGGGGTCACAGTTTTAGGGGTTAGAATCATTAGCATTTGGGGTTATTAGGGATCATGGTTTTAAGGCATCACAGTTATCAGGACCCACATTTTTTTAGGGGTCACTGTTTTTTTGGGGTCACTGTTATTAGGGACCAAATTTTTCAGGGGTTGTGTTTTTTTAGGGTGACACGGTGATGAGGGGTCCCAGTTAGGGATGGGAGCTTGGAAAAGGCTGGACTCCTGTGAAACATCACCCCAGCAACCCCGGGGGTTTTGGGAATGCCCATTTGGAATGCTGTTTTTCAACGCTTCAGGCTCAGTTTTCCCTTTCATTTTCCCTCTCTGAGCATGGAAAAGCTGGAAGCAGCTCCCAACCCTCCATCCCAGGATGCTCCTTAAATCCAGGTATCTCCACCCCCCCACCCCATCCACCCCAACGCCAATGATCCATCGAGGATCTGACATTTGACACTGAGACTGGAAACATGACCCGTGGGTTTCCAGTTACCGTGCTGGGGTGGCCTGAAAAGGTCAGGGAGGGTCAGGGAAGGGAGACAGTGCCAGGGCTAATCTGGGGCAGGGGCAGCTAATCAATTGGCATGGGATTAAACCCAGTCTTTCCTGGCATGATCCCAAACGTCTCAGGAGTGTCTGGTCCCTGCCAGAGCTGCAGGCCTCGTGGCAGCCTTGTGCTGTGCCCAGATCTTGGCCATATGTGGGGAGAACAGGAATAAAATATTCCAAGGGGGTTTGGGAGATGTGGCAACACCTGTGGCCACTTCCACCTCTCCATCCTCCTCCCCCTCATGCTGCCAAACACATCTCAAGACACCTGCTCTGTTTGCATGCATCCTGCAATCTCTGGCATAATTCATAACTTGCTCCCTGAGCTCTCCAAGGGTCGTGCCTGGGTTGGCACCAGGACCCCCATCCCATTTCAGGAGGGTTCTGGGTGCCCAGGGATGGGCTCACAGCTGCCGGGGCAGGGAAATGTGGGTCGGCAGGTATCCCTGTGGACAGGGAAGCTCCTGGAAAACTTATGTCATGTCATTAAAGTAATGAAATCCTCTCTCCTGCTGCTGTCGGTGCTGCTGGTGACATTAGGACTGCATCTCCCAAGTGTCTTATCTTTGCCAAATATCCCGTGATCTGATGTGAGACAGAGAGATCGCTCCTGCCTCCGTTTTCCCAGTTCACCCAGAAGTCCGAAGGGATATTTGGGAGGGAATTCCACAGGCTGCGTTTGCCCCAAATCCAGTCCTGGGGTTGATGCTGTAGGATTTGTATCCTACAGCAAATTTGCATTTGGGTAGGTTACCAGTGCAACGTCCGGGGGTCCAAAGGACATACTAGGAGCATCCCAGGGTGCATCGCCATCCTGCTGCATCCCAGGCACTCGCTCCTCCACCCCTCCTTATAAAGGGGTCATTTGTCCTCCTTTTGTGATGAAGAGCAGGGGGTGGGGCGCTGGGGGTGGGAATTGTCCCGGCCATCCACCGAGATTCCCGGGGGTCCCCTGCTGGGAAGGCGCAGGTCTCACCCCTGCCGTGCCTGGATTATCCATGAGGCGGGAGACACAATAAAGGGATTTATTGGCAAGGCGAGGATTCGGGCAGGGACAGCCAGGATGTGGGGCTCGTCATTGCTTGGATCCCCTCAACCGCACCCGTCATTCCAGGGGGATATTAAACAATCCTGGCTTGATTAAATCTAAATAATAACTAAAATCCTACTGGGATTGGTGGGAGTAAATCCAGGACTAGCAGCGATGCCCTCAGCGCTCATCTCCCACCACCCAGCACTCGAGGTTCACTGATTTTCTCATTCCTGGAGATTCCCGGGAAGTGGATCCAGAGCCGGAGGGCTGGTGCCGTTCCTGCCCTGCCGCCCGCGGTCGGAGCGGGATGAACAAAGGTGGCTCTGTCCGTGCCGGGTGAAGGAGCCTTTGTGCGAGCTGTGGGCGGCAGAGGGAGGATCCCAGCCTGGAGCAGCCGGAGTTTTCCCCGTCCGAGAGCAGAGGAATTTCTGGAGATAGAAGTTTCCATTGGATGAAGGCACTGCCAAACCCCCGTCATGAGGCAGGTGGATGCGGGGACAACTCGGGGTGGGGGTCTGACTGTCCCAGGGTCTGGATAAGTCCTAGGCTGTCACCGATAATCATGTGCCCTGGGAATGGAATGGGATGAGGATGGGTAGGGATAGGGGCTGGGATTGGGACAGGAAAGGGACTGGGAATGAGATGGGACAGGAACCAGGACAGTATAAGGGATAGGGATGGGAACAGGACAAGGATGAAACAGGGACAGGCATCAGGACAGAGAGGGTGACAGGAATGGAGATGAGAATGAGGATGGGGATAGGAATGAGGACAGGGACAGGAATGAGGGTGGCAATGGAGATAGCACAGAATCAGGCTGGTGGCAGGAATGGTGTCAGGGATGGGGATGGGAATGGGGACAGAATGGGGATGAAATGGGAACAGGAGCCAACACAGGGATGGGGTCAGGGTTGAGGAAGGAAACAGGATAGGGACTAGGATTGAGATGGAGATAGTGACAGGGTTCTTGGAGAAGGGTTTGGGAATGAGATGGGGACCAAGATGGGGACAAGGATGGTATCAGGGATGGGGATGGGATGGGATAGGGACAGGGATTGGGATGGGGTTGAATTGGGAACAGGAACCAAGACAGAGATGGTGGCAGGGATGGGGATGGGAGCAGGTTTGAGATGGGCATGAAGATGGAGATGGGTACAGGGCAGGGATGAGGATGGGCATGGGATTGAGATTGGGACAGGGATGGGGGCAGGGATGAGAGAGGGACAGGGATCAGGATGGGGACAAAGGCAGGGATAAGGACAGGGATGGGACCAAGGCTGGAGCTCAGCTCTGCCTTGCCCTGCCAGCTCACACAACACCCGACCAAGGGCTGGGGCTGAGCTCAGGACCTGGACAAAGATTTAGGTCTGGTCTTAACCTTTAGTCCATCCAGGTGGTGCCCAAATCCAGCCTAGAGCCTGCTGCTCCTAAATCTTAGCTTTACCCCTTCTCTCAAGCCCATCCCTCTCTATGATGGGAAAACTTAGGGCTGCAGCTCCATCCTCCGCCTCCCTCACAGCAATTCCTGCCTTTTCCATCTCAGATAACCCTCCAGGACTGGCTGCTGGTGCTGCTGGGCCCTCCGAGCTGGATAATCTCTGTTAGAATTAATAAACAAATCAACCTTAACCCTCTTTGCCTGTCAGCTCCTCTGCAGCAGGAGGGAGAGGGGCCCTGCGTGCCCACTGTCACGTAGGGATGGACCCACGGAGCCACGGGGTGGGGGAGGAGCCAGGCAGCTCTTTCCCCCCTCTTCTATCCCCCATCCGGGTTTTTGGAATTCTCCGGGACTCTCAAAGCTCCTCCTGAGCACAGGAGCCGCCGCTGCTGCCATGGCAGATGCTGCAGATCCCTATTAAGCCCTTTGCCGGGTCAGATCCATGTGGGAGGCCACGTGTCCCTGTCCCACGTGTGCCCTCACACGCAACACACATTTTCACATGCATGATGTGTCTCCAGCAGGCTCGGGCTGTACGGCCTTGTTCCGCCTCAGGGCTCCCAGCCCCTCTGAACACATCCATCCCACCTCAGCTGGGGTTTTTCCATTTTATTTTCTCTCTCTGGGAGAAAGGAGAGAGCATTCCTCAGTAAAACTCTCTGCACTGAAATTTGGGCTGGGGCAAGCGAGGTCACCCACACAGGGACAGAGCAATGCGGGGCTGATCCATGATCTGGCTGCTCCTTATTGCTTTGCCAAGGGGGCTGGAGCGGAGGGGTCTGGAGCGGAGGGGTGCTCCGTGGGGGTGTCAGTGTGGGGCAGGAGGAGCCCAAACCCTCCACAGAGCATCTCATCCCAGACAGCTCCGTCACTCTCATCCCAAGGCTCTGGGATTACACCGCTGCTGCTCAAATCCCGTCTTCATCCGCGTGGTGCCCAGCCAATGACCTCAGCGCTGGCACGCAGGGCCTTCCTCCGCAGGGATCAGGGATGATAAAGCCCTCCCAGACCCAGCTCAGTGTGGCAAGGTCTCAGTCTCTGTCTCAGCAAACCGCTGTGGATGCTCCAAGGATGACGTCCATGCACACGGAGAACGGGATGGACAATGAAATCTTCACCCAGGTAAGGGGATTTTCGCCCTGGATTCGGGATAGTGAGGGAGTTTGCGCTCCGTGTACCTGGATGAGGATCTGTGATGGATGCAGCACAAAGGGGTGAAAGGGGAGCAGTTGGGGGTTTCAAGGGATCACGGGATGGGTGTTGGGGAATAAGTGATGGCAGGGTGGAGGGGAGTTGTTTCTCAAATCTCTGGCCTCGACCAGGTGGGGTGATGTTGGAGCAAGGTGGGATGTAATATTTGGGGTGATTTTCTGCCCATTGGAGTGAATTGGTGGAAATACATGTGACTGGGGTCTTTGAGCCACGATCAGGGAGTGAGGGAGATGCTGCCTGTGACGAGCAAGGATCCTGGGAGAGCCCAGCTCTGTTCCTGTATCCCAGAGAGATGTCTGGGCTGGACTTAGGAATCATCCTGGACTTGGGGGACCTGGGGGGTTTTAATCCTTCCTGCCCACCAGCAGTGCCGTGGCTTTTGGCTGGGATTTTGGAGGGGCAGGAGGTGGGCTCCCAGCCTCTTGCCCCCTTGCCTCAGCTCTTCCATGTGCCTCACCCAGACCCTGAGGATGGGCTGGCAGGCACATCCATCCGCACGTGGCTCTGCCATGCTGGTGTGGATGCTGGTCCCTGCCAGGACACCAAAGGACTGAAAGGTGGGATTCTGTCACAGCTGTGCACCCATACCTTCCTGAAATCCAAGTTTTGTGTGATTTCCTTTGATCGGGTGGGAAGGATTTAATGGGATCAGTGCAAGCTGGATGTGGCTGTGGCACAGGACCATCAGGGTGGTTATCCCACTCCCACAAGACCCCTGGGATCCAGCTTGCCCACACCCACAGCACTGGGAGAAAGGATGAGGGTCCTCTGGGCAGAGGCGAGGGAAAATCCCCTGGCACTGAGCATTCCCTGCCCAGTCCCGCTTGTGTCCCTGTTCTAGTTTGGTGGCATCAGGGACATGGCATGTCCCATGCCGTGGGATGTGGCGGTGCCCATGGAAAATGCCCCAGGGATGCAGGAGAAACCTCCCCTTTCCGCTGGGATTGGGAAAGTGCCGCATGAGGGAGTTGCTCATGCCAGGGCAGAGTGACTCAGGGTCCTGTGTCCTGACAGGGATCTTTGACCTCGTAGCTGTTCCAGGTTTTGTGGCACCTGCCACAGCCCCTCTGGGATGCAGGATGGTCCTCAGCTCTTCCTGCATTTGGCCATGCTGGCTTTTGGGGACACCTTCCTTCCTGCTACAGCTCCTGCTAGCTTCAGCATCCAGGCTTTGAGTACTGGACTGAGACTTTTGGGACCATCCTGGAATGTTGGGGACCTTCCTGCGATGCTGGGGACAGTGTGGCTCTTGGGAATGGAAGGGGCCAGACATCTAGTCTCCCTGTGGTGTCACGGGGCCGATCCTGTGAAGCATTCAATGGATCAGAAGATGTTCGATGGAGCTGGCGGGCTCCTGTACAACAGGATGAGCTGGCACTGCCCTAAGGGAGGTTTGGTCAGGCCAATGTCATCTTCACGGTGTGGTGATTTGGGACATGGCAACAGGACATGCAGGGCAGGAGCTGGGAGTGGAGTGGGAAAACAGGATCTACTGGTGTGGAGTGTCCCACTACAAAGTCCCCCTGGCCAGAGGGGGCTGCTTGGGGGTGGAGATGATCCCAAGGTTGAGGGTCACCATCACCAGTGGAGAGTGGCCACCACAAGGGGACGGTGGCCACAAGCAAGGAATGGTGACCATCATTGGAGGTGGTTGGTTGTCACCCATAGAGAGTGACCGTCACTGTGGAGGGTGGCCAGAACCACTCCAGCATGGCCATCACCAGTCAAGGATGTCCAGTGGAAGGTGGCCATCACCCCCAGTCCTCTCCTGGCACAAGTCTAGTGACCCCCATGCCCACCCACTTCTGGGTGCCACTACCCAACCAAACCCCCTTTGGATCCCTCCTGTCCTGACTCATAGTCTTGGTGGCTTTGAAGGTCACACAGGGCCGGGGGAGAGAGAGAAGAGCTGGTGCAGTGTGTCAGTGACACGTGAGGATCCTAAAAGTAGGTGGCTCCAGCTAATCTAATTTCATCTCCCCTTTTCCAACCTTTCCATGGAGATTAGCCCGGTGAGCAGGATGGGAAGCCAGGCTGTGGGACAGCCCAGCCCAGGGACACCCAGTCCAACCCCCAGGGAATCCCTCTGGCTGTTTTGGGGAGATGTGTCTGCGGGGTGACCTTGGGGTGCAGCTGGGGTTTGGGATGGGTTGGAAATCATGCCAGCATTATGAGATCTGGGGAGGAGCAGCAGTAGGATGGATGGAAGGATGGGTTCCCACCACCCAAAAGGTGGGCAGGGCACAATCTTCCCCTCCCTCACCCTTCATGGAACAGTTTGGGATGGGTGAGCACCTTCCCTCTCAGCAGAGCTGGGGAAAGGCTGTTTCACCCAGCTCAGCACAAGGTCAGGTGCTTGTCCTGCGGCTGCCGAAAAAAGAAAAGTTCTCCGACCGGTTTTCTATTCCCAGCCCTGTGCGAGGGCTGGGTCCAGCCGAGTTCCAGGTTTCCGGTGCTTTGGGTGACAGGGCAAAGTCAACAACTGGTCACCGGTGTCATGCTGATGCTGATGGGTTCGTGGGGATGTGTGTGCCTGTGTCCAATGAAACCTCTTTGGAAACTATGTGGAGCAGCGCTGGAGCGATGAATCATGGGGCAGGTGATCCCAGATGAGTTTATGCCTCTCCTGGAGCAGCTCCAGCTCCAAGGTCATCCCAGCTGCTCCATGCTTGGATGGTCTGGTTCCCAATTTCTCTATACCCACCTGTGCCTCAGTTTCCCCAGTATAAAAGTGGGTTATGACCCTCACCAATGGTCTCCTGGGGGTCCCCAGGAGCAGCAGCGTTCCACGGGGGACTTTGCTCTGTGCTGTGGGTCAGGCTGGTCCCAGGGTTCCAGGATGCTCTGTCCCTGCTCTGGCCGCTGGGCACGGCTCTTCCTCCCGCTCTGACATTGTTATTACTGCACCATTCGTCCTTAAGGAATCACATTAGAGAAATTAGAGCTGGTTGTAGCTCCAATCCCTACAATCAGCCACTTCCTTTTCTTAAGGAACGTGGCATTTAATGCCGATAGATTATTACCAGCCCATGTGGAGCCAGGAAGCAGCTGGGATGCCTTGAAAAGATTTCCATTGGGAACTTTATTCCATGAAAGGAATTCCAAAACCAACTGAAAAACCTCAAATTAAAAAAATTACTTTATTTAGAGGAACTGGTTGAGCAGAGTCCAGCTCCCCCTGTCTTTTCTTGACTAAGGCATTATCTGGCAAATCAATGGGGTCTTGGAGAATATTTTCCCTGAATAAACTGATTTTACAGGACAGAAGGATGAGACAGGTCCCTCATTTTGCGCAGACAGTCGCTTCCTTCATCCAGCCAGGCCAGTGGCAGATGGGGAAGGCGGACAGATGCGTCCAGCTATTTTTAGGCTCAAATGCTGCTTTAATTTCAATTTGACCACAGAGAATTTGGTTTTTTAGGGTAAAAAAAAAAAAAAAAAGCTAGATCAGAGGCTGAATTGAAGTGTAGGGGCAGCGACAGAGATTAATGGAATATCCTGAATTGGAAGGGATCCACAAGGATCATTGAGTCCAAATCCTAAAATGAATCAGGTTACGATCCAGGGATTTAACCAGAATGCCTGACAGATTCATGGTGGGTCTGGCAGGACTGGATCCTCCAGGAAAAGGTGTCTGGTAGCAGGATTGTCTCGCCTCTGGCTTTGGTTGCTTCTCCCCCTCTTTCCTTTGAAACGGAGTTACAGTTCCTTGAGCAAAAACACCAAAATGATGTAAATGGCCGCATAGAAAGGACTCTTGAGAGGGTGAAGGCAAGAAGAGCCGGAGCTGCTTCGGACTGGTTGGGAAAGCAGCAGGAGCGGGCAGACGGGTTGGGTAACTCCTGCCCCAGGGCTGCTGGGACCGGCTCTGCTGGGAGCGGGGAGCGGGAGCCGCTCCGGAGGGCCAGGACGTGCCGCGGCCCTCGTAGGGCTCTGGGCCACCAACGCCCGGCTGTGGCCCACGGACTCCCAGATAGGGCCGGGATGGAGGCGAGGAGGAAGGAGGGATGGTGGAGGCAGATCCCAGCCCCAGTGATGCTCCCAAACGATGCTTCCCAAGGTTTTCGGGGCACAGCAGGCACCCCCCGCCATCCGTGGCTGCGCACGGGGAGCGGGACACGCGGGCGTCGGAGCGAGCGCCACGGGCCGCGGGGTGATGGATGCGACCTGACGGGTGCACAGGGCCGCGCACGTTCACACGCATGTGACAGCACCGGGCACACCGGGGCGGAGCGGCGGCTGCGTGCGGGGACACACACACGGGCTGCGGACACCAGAGCACCCCAAATACAGCCGTCCAGTAGACCCCACTAGATACCCTGACTGCACCCCCAATGCACTCCCCCAGTGCCCCCCCAACCCTCCCAATGCACCCCTGTTGCATTCCCCAGTACACCCCCAACCTCCAGTATCCCACAATGCACCTCCAGTATAAGCCCCCAGGGCACCCGCAGCCCCCCTAATGCACCCCCCGTGCACCTCCCCAGCGTAACCCGGTAGAAAGACCG
>JANPWX010000693.1:48699-72017 GCA_024734555.1 Trochalopteron elliotii
CCCCCGCGGCCGCCCCGCGCAGCACGTGTCGCCGCTTCCCGCCGGCGCGGAGCATCCGCGGGCGCGGAGCATCCCCGGGAGCCGGTTCCTCCTCTTCCCCGCCTTTCAGGGCAACGAGCCGAAGCCCCCGCGGGGAGCGGGATCAGCCCGAGGCACGAGCCCGGAGGTGGCACTTGGCCCTCCTGTCCCCTTCCCCACGCGGTGACCCCCACCCCAAGCCGCGCGTGTCCCCCCATCCCTGCACTGGCGGTGATGGAAAACACCTTCCTGTCTCCCGTTCCCTTAATTCTGGGGTTCTGAATCCTTAATTTCGGGGTCCTGAATTCCCCGAGCCTGTTCCCAGACTGCAACCCCAAGCAGCATCGTCCCGTTGGTCACCCCTCGTTCCTGAGCTCAGGCACTGGAAAAGCTCGAGTGTTCCTGCTCTCCCAGGGCTGCGGGAGCAGCTGGCCTTTGTCTGCCCAGGACAGCGTTTAGGCTGGGCTTAATAAATTATTCCTGGAGAAAAAATGCTGGATGGGGGAGAGTGCAGAGGCTTAGGCTCCTCCTGCACTGCTCCCCTGGCATCTGGGAACAGGGCAGAGATGATTTAATCTGTGATTCCTGACTCTGGGAAGTGGTCAGGATTTGCTGATTTGAGTGTGTGGTGGTCGGGATTTGCAAATATCGTCATTAAAAAAAAGAGGAAAATGCTTTGAGTGACCTGGGATAACCCTGAAGATGCCACCGAAGAAGTGAAACTTGCCACGTTGGCCCCTCACCAGTGTTAAACAGGAAGGAAATCGAGGCAGAACATTTACAAAACCAAACCAGAAAAAAAAAAAAAAACAAACCCAACCCCAAAAAAACCTTAACCCCAACCTAAACAAAGTCCAGGGAAAACTTCCCAAGGCAAAGTGATCCGTAAGGAAATACGGGCTCGACTTCTCCCTCTGCTCGCTTGTGGCCCTGGGGTTGTGCAACAGCCGAATCCACGGGAAGGGGTTGTGTAACCCTGGCAGAAATAGGCCAGCGGCACAGCCCGGCCCTGGGCTCCAGGCTGCTCACGCCTTCCTTATCGGGAGCTCGGGATAATGCAGAGGGAAAGCTTGGATGGAGGAATTCACCTTCCTTACCCACTGGGAGAAGGGTGTGCGAAGCCTCAGGAACTGGCTTCTTTTCCCTCCCAGCTCCAAAACCCAAATAAAAAAAAGGTTGTTTCAATGTGAGGGAGAAAAAAAAATATCCAGGAGCTGCCGGCCAGAGCTCGGGGTACTGTGGGAGATGGCACTGCCCTCCTGGCCGCCTCCACAACTGGATTTCTCTGGGATATTTTTAAACAAATTCCTGTGAATCCTCCCAGTGAGGCAAAGCTGGGAGAGAGCACGGAGCTCAGCTCGGCTCAGGGAGAGGGGGGAGAAGCCAGCTGCCTGACTTGGCTGCTTCCAACATGGGTGTAAAAATTATTCCTGGTTTATAAATCTCCCCAGGCAAAAGGAAAAGTCAGGGAGTCCCCAGCACAGGGAGGTGTAGGGGATGAAATTCTTGGAAAACTGTGATTTGTTTGGTTGGGTCTGAACCACAAACCAGAACCACAACAGGGTCTTCTTATCAAACCCTGTATTTGAGACTGTATTTGGGAAAAAAAATTGCAGGTGTTAGCCTGGGATGTGTTTTCCCTTTTAATCATGGAGAAAAGGAGCTCAGCTGGGGTAAAAAAGTGCCTTTTCCAAATGTTGTGGTTTGTGTCCACCTCAAGGCCTTGAAAATAGCCTCAAAAATGGGATTTTTCTTCTCATTCTTGCCATGGAGCAGCTTTACCTGCTCTGCCACTCATCTAGGGGCATATCACCTTCCTCCCCAACTCCTGCCCTTTTCCTGCCTGGAAAGTGGGTTGTCCAGACTTATCTAACCACCAAGGGATTGTGCAAACTTTAATTAATCTCAGCAGCGTCCTTTGAGATCCCGGCTTGAAAGTTTGCCGCTGATGCCCTGTGTTCCCTTGGGATGTGCCAGCTCACCCTGGGCTTCCTGGTCCCTCAGCCTTGTCATGCCATGGGAGTGGGGCCTGAGCGTCTTTTCTTCCCCATGCCTCCTTCAAAAGGGAAAAACTGGGGATGGAATTGATTTTCCTGCATTTGTGGCCATCCCCAGGCAGGGGCAGGTTTCCCTAACTTTATTGGGGTTATTTTGTTGTTTTTATTTTGGGGTTTTTTTGTTGTTTTTGTTTTGTTTTGTTTTGGGTTTTTTTTGTAAATTTTATTTTTTCCTTTGCCAAGGGATTAGTTTTACACTGCTGATTCCTCCCTGGATGCCTCTGTGGATATGGAAGGGGCACCTATGGCAAATGCCTGGAAAACCAACTTAACAGCTTTCCTTGAGGCTGCCGAGGTCAATTGCAGGACCCAAGGTCAATGTCAGGACAGCTATTCCCACTTTGGGGCCTTAGGGAAGCCATCTTGTCTCCTTGCTCCTCTCCACTCATCAGAGCTACACAGCCTCAGTTTCCCCTCCACAGGGGGATGTTCCCACCATCCAAGGGGGGATTCTTGGGGCCAGTGAGGCTTTGCCATCCAGCATCTGAGCCTCTTTGGGATCTCTGCCCAAAAGACCCCCTGGGTTTATGTAACATGGGGAGAAGGATGATGAGTGGCAGGGACAGGAGCAGTTGGATGTCTCCAGTTCCAGAACTGGAAGGCAGAGCGTTTTCCTGGCTGAAATGGGTTTTAGTGGGGCTGTGGGGCAGCGGGGTCACCTGAGGATGGGTCAGTGGTGTCACTTCCTCACTGTGGGTGCTGGGCTCCACCTCCGGCATGGATCCAGCTGCTGTCCTGGGGGTGAGGATGGGGAGGAACCGGCTGAGCAGGAAACATCTGACTCACCCGGGTTCAGGATGACTCTGGGTGTGTGTCATCTGAGGCTTGGCCGTGGCAGGGAGGGCACGTGGGCTTGGAGTCGGCGTGGAAGAGCTGAAGGACGTGGGTGCCACCAGGGCCAGGGCTGGGGAGGGTGGGTGCAGCCCAGCATCACCCCTGTGTCACCCACGGGAGGTCGGGGAAGGGGACGAGCTGGTTCCCTGCTCTGAGTCACCTGGGGTGGGAAACAGGGACAGGCATGGGCAGTGCAGAGACTGAGAACATGGAGCAGGCTCTGCCTTGAGACAGGGAATAAAACCTTCCCAGTGCTTGAGGCCCTCACCCTGTAGCCTCTGCTGCTCCCTCTGCCTCGCTTTCCCTAAATTCCTCACATCCCACCACAGATTCGGGTGGGGTGGGAGCATGGCTGGGATGGGGGCATGCTTACACAGCATTCCCCTCCCAGAGAAGCAGGGAGAGAGCCAACATTCCCTAAAACTTCAGGGATCCTTACAAAACAGCATGCTTGAAGTTAAAAACTGGGATAGGGAGGGAAGTAATTTAAAGAAAATATAATTCCCAGCAAAAATTTCCCTGGAGAGAGGGGTGACAGCACATGCTGTGGGTTTTGGGGTGTTCCAGCCTTCCCCAAATGTGAACACTGCTCTGTCATCTTACAGTCAACAAATGTTTGGCTTTGTTGCCCAAAAGGTAAAGAATCTATCCCAGAAAGCAGCCACCCTCTCCCAGTGTTCTGCTTTTGCTCAAGAAGCTGCTGGAATTAGTCACATCCAGCTGAAAAATAGAGGGGGGAGATGCTGAGGGATCGGAAACGTGCTCATGCTCCAGTTCCCGGCAGCCACGTGGCTCTGGGAAAGGATTCAGAGCAAAACGAAAACAAAAGGCAAACAGCTTCCCCTTCTTGGAACCTGGGATCATTAATGGGAAAGATGTATCTGGGACCTTGTTGCACAGGAACAAAGCTCCCCGGGCCCTTCCCCTTTCTGCTGGGCAGGAAGTGGTGGCGCGGTGCCGGCAGTGTTGTCACCCTCAGCAGCCTTGCCCCGTGTCCCCGAGAGACGGGGAGAGGGTCCCCAGCATCCCTGCAAGGGCAGTGTATGAGCCAAGGAATTTACAGAATCCTGGAATGGTTTGGGTTGGAAGGGAGCTTAAAGCCCATCCAGTGCCACCCCTGCCATGGCAGGGACACCTTCCACTGTCCCAGGGTGCTCCAGGCCCTGTCCAGCCTGGCCTTGGGCATTGCCAGGGATCCAGGGAAAGCCACAGCTGCTCTGGGCAACTTGTGCCAGGGCCTCCCCACCCTCTCAGGGAAGAATTCCTTCCCAATATCCCATCTAACCCTGCCCTCTGGCACTGGGAAGCCATTCTCTGTCTCCTGTCCCTCCAGACCCTTGTCCAAATTCCCTCTCCAGCTCTCCTGGAGGCCCTTTAGGCCTCTCTTCTCCAGGCTGAATAGCTGCCTCTCTTTTCTATGGAGAATGGCATTGACTTGGAATTTAGTTATTTGAAGATTAGTTAATTAATGTTTCCACAGCACTGATCTCTTGGGGTCCAGGCTCCTTAAGAGGAGTCTTGAGGAATAGAATGGTGTCCAGCTGCAGTGCTGGCACCGGAGCCATGAGTTTGGAAATCAAAAGCTGTTTTTTGGGTTGCTTTAAGCTCAGCACAGCTTATCTTGGCTTGGCCCAGCTCAGATCACACAGCAGCAGAAATTGGGCAAGTTGAGGTTTTCTCTGTTGCAGGGCAGGCAGACCTTTCCCAGTGGTGGCCGTGCAGCCGGGACAGGCGACTCTGGGCACCCCTCCAGCATCCGGCATGGAAATGAGCTGAGCCTTGGAGACAGCCTTGAGCCAAGAGATGGGGATTTGCTGGGGTTTGGTTCAAAAACATGGCATTGAGCTCACAGCTACTCCGTGATCTGGAGCTTTAACACGATGTCCTGGGCTGGGGCATGCCCAGCGCTTCCCAGCTTCCATCCCTTCCTTCTTCCTTCAGATTGTTTAGATTTCCTCGAGGAAACATCATTATTTAGGCTGGAAGCTTTCCAGAAATTCAATTGTCCCCTTCAGGATCCTAACCTAGTGACTTTATTTGTTTGGAATTGGCAATCTGACCTAAACTATTCCATGCTCTTCAAAAATGTTAAGCAACCGAGAATGTGTTTTGTCTTGAAAGATGTTCAGACTCTGGCACTGCAGGCTGAATTCCCCGTTTTATCCCATCTTTGTAACGATTTAAGGGGTGCTTGGAGTAACCAACTGGGCCACAGGGCTGGGAAGTTTTGGGAAGGGCAGTGGCCATGGCTCTTCATTGGTGGGGGCCAGGCACAGCCAGAAGTGGTTTCAGTGGGGAAGGAGCTGTCCTGCTGTATGTCCTGACCTGCTTTATCTGCCAAGTGGGGTGATATCCACATTGGGAGAAGATGATCCAGGTTTTAAGGGCTTTGGAGATTAGAGGGAGGTCACCTTGTTCCTCAGGCTGAGGTTATTCTTGGTGTTCTGCAGCCTAGAGGACATGGGGGACGTGCCGAGTGGTGCCTGTCCTGGGGGAAGGGGGTGAAGCCTCAGGGGAGTTTCCCTGTACTGGGATTTTTGGGCTGGGGGGTCTTCACTGCTAAGGAGCTCCCAAAGCACCCAGCTTCTCTGGGATGAGGACTGTCTGCTCTGGGTTGATGGCATCAACTAATGACCCTTGGGAATAACCCTTGTCACAGTTCAAGGGGAGGTTTCCTGCCTTGGGACTGGCATGGAGGTGAGCTCCAGCTCCAGAACCACCTCTTAACCAGTTAACTGGAGGTTACTGGTGCCAGTAACCAGAGCCTCAGCACATGGAAGGGAATTTTCGGCAGGTGAAAGCAAACAGAAGGGGAGAGAGGAGAGTGTTTGACTTCCTGCTGCTGAGCTGGATAAGGAGAGGCTGGTAAACAACTGGTATCAGGAAATCTCCAGGTTTCCTTCTCCTTGGCCTTTCCCTTGTGTCTACCTGGTCTTCCAGCTCCTGATTTTGGGAAGGAGCTGAAAGCACCGGGAGAAAGGGGGAGGAGGTTTTACTCAGAGGATGCTGCTCTGGAGGGAATGCAGCATCACTCCTGGAATGTGCTGGGCCAGGCTTTCCTCCATCCTCTGACCTCGCCAAAGGAATCTCAGCTCCCAAATTTCCAGCAGGACTCAGGGTGGGGGAAAAAGGACATGCTGGAGCACCCTGAGTCTGAAATACATGCAGCCAAAACCGCAGCAAGGCTGTTGTGTCCAGCCCAGGGTCAGATGGCACATCCGTGAGCGAGGTCACACTGGGCCTGGTGCAATTACTTGCCCACAAAATGCCTATTTCCTCCAGCACAGCCCCATAAAGCACAGCCCGAGCCTGGGTTCCGGTGTTACGTGCCTGCAGACAGGTGAGCGCACGGGGTGGAGTTTTCCTCTTGACTTCTCAGGGCTTGCAGCTGCCCTTTAATTAATTCTAAGTGAAGCTAATTGAAGCTGGGCATCGTTTGGGAGCGGGCAGTGTCCACCTCTCCCGCTCCCTGCTCCGGCCAGGCTGCACAGGCACTCATGGTGCTGATGGATGGCTGGGGAGGAGCTTTTCCATGCCTTTCCCAGGCAAGACAAGATGTTTTGATGCCATTTATAGAAGGGCTTCTCCACACTGTCAGCTCAAGCGTATAACAATTTCCAGGAACAGGGGAGTGGTGTGGATTTCTTCCCTCTCTGGCCATGGCACACACATTTGTCATTCCAGCACTCACTTGTGTCACTCCAGCTCCCACTTCTGTCACTTCAGTGTGGTTTGCTCGAGGGTGTTGAGTAGCTCTTGGCTCTTGGGGTAATCTCAGCAGTGGAGAAATGACAGGGCAGTGGATTCCTGCCCAGCATCTTTGGTGTAGGAAGAGGCCCTGGGGGTCAAGGTACGCTGATGTTGTGGATTGGGAGGGGCTTTGCACCTGGAAAACCTCCACTGCTGACCTCCTGACTCACTCTTGAATTTGAATTCCTGCTTCTGTAGCAACCTGTTTGGGTGTCTGTAGGTGACTGAGCGGGAAGATGCTTTGGAGCATCAGGAGCAACTTGTGGTTCGGCATTCCCAAGCTGGCAGAGTCTGGGGAGGGGATGTAGGGTGGCATTTGGTGAGCACCTCGGAGAGAGTTGCAGGAGCAGTGATGTGTGATGCCTGGGATGAGCAATTCCAGCAATGCTGCCATGTCCTGCCCTTTGGGATGGGTCAGAACCTGCCTCTGCTCCTTGTGTCAACCCCAGCAGCCTTGGGAGGAGCTGGACAGTGTCCTGAGTGTGTTGTGGGGCCTGTGCCCATGTCCCCAGCCCTCTGCCTGACCTTTGGGCTTTATCTTCACCTTCCAGGTCGACAAGTACCTGTACCACATGCGGCTCTCTGATGAGACCCTCCTGGAGGTGTCTCAACGTTTTGAGAAGGAGATGGAGAAGGGGCTGGGAGCAGATACCAACCCCACCGCCTTCGTGAAGATGCTGCCCACCTTCGTCAGGTCCACCCCGGATGGGACAGGTACTGTGAGACCAGAGGTGCTCCTGGGAGAGCAGAGGGAGGGCTGAGGACAGTGCTCCTCCTGGTACTGCCAAAACAGGAATGGCACCCATGGCCACCTTCACTGCTGGCCTGCTCAGGCTGAGTGTGGGGACAGGCCTTGCTCCCCGCTCTGTGCTGGGGCTGGAGGGGCTCCCAGTTCCTGCTGGCAGGAGGGAGGGAGGGAGGGAGAGAAGCCGCCCTCGCGTGCCCTTGCTGGCAGGACAGAGACAGTCACGGGTCCTGCTCATCAGATTTCATTAGCAGTGAGGCGGCAGCAGTGCCAGCACTGTCTGAGTGCCACCAGGGCCCCGGCAGGAGCAGGGGCTCTGCAGCCCTCACAATGTGGCCTTTCTGCCTCTCCCTGAGCTGCCCACGGCATGCTCCAGCCAGGCACATCCTCCTCTCAGCCCAAAGAACTGCTCCCTTGGGCATCCGTATGGGAAAGTTCCTTGTTCCCTCTTCCCACCCCCGGGTTTTGGGAAGGAGCTTGTCTCCATCCCTGCAGCATCACCCCTTGCCTTCAGGTGAACCCAGGATCCATCAAATGTTTGGAGCTGTCCTGGCTGCTGAAGGGAAGGAGGGACAGAGCTCTGAGCAGCTGAAGCTGCTCCAGTTCCACATCTGGGCTGGCAGCAGCCTTGGAAAGGGACCCAGGGATGGTTGGTTGTGTTGAATGCAGTTTATTCAGAGTTGGGGTTGCCCTGGTGCTGGCACCTACACAGGAATCTGTGCAAAACCTCAATGGCAGAGGCTGCTGGCCAGCAGGAGGGGTGGACAAAGAGGGACAGAGCCCAAATCCCTCATGGCTGCTGGCTGTCTGCTCCCTGGGAGCAAGGACAGAAGTGATAGGGATGATGGAATCACAGAATCATGGAATGGTTTGGGCTGGAAAAGCCTCTACATTGGTCAAATCCAACCACTCTCCCAGCACTGCCAAGGCCACCACTGACCCATGTCCCCAAGTGCCACATCCACACAGCTGCTAAATCCCCCCATGGACAGGGACTCCAGCAGTGCCCTGGGCAACTGTGCCAGGGTTGTACAGCCCCTTCCATGAAGGAATTTCCTCATTATCCAACCTAAACCTCTCTTAGCACAACTTGAGGCCATTTCCTCTTGTTCTGTTCCTTGGTCCCTGGCAGCAGAACCTGACCCCCACCTGGCTGCACCCTCCTGTCAGGAGTTGTAGGTGGGGACAGAAGGTCTTTGCACTGCTGGGCACTGCTGGGTGTTTGCTGGTAATGTCTCAGTGAGTCTGGGGATGGTGCTGCCATCTGCATTGCTGGGGAGAAACAGACACCATGGAATAGTTTGGATGGAAAGGGACCTTAAAGCCCATCCAGTGCCACCCCCCTGCCATGGGACATCTTCCACTATCACAGGATACTAATAATATCCAACTTAAATCTCTGCTTTTTCAGTTTAAAACCATTCCCCTGTCCTCTCAGTGCACCCCAGCTAAAAGTCTGTCTCCACCTTCCTTATGAGTCCCTCTAATGCTCAAAGCATCCCCTGATCTTGGCCCCCCAGCTGCACTTACACCCAAAAGCTGGACCTGGCTGCCTGCCTTGAGATCAAGATTCCAATCTATTTAAACGTTGGAGAATATTTTTAATTACAGGGATAGCCAGGAGCTGCCCCTGGGCATGGGAACTGGTGGAGCCAAAGGTGCTGGGTGCAGGTGGAGCATGTGTCAGCAATTCCAGCACCCTGACCCGCCATTGGGAGAAGGAGCAATCCCTCCTCATGCCCTTACAAGACAGATCCTTGGCGCCCTTCCCTGTTTCCAGCTTCTCCAGTGTCCCAGCTGGCATTTCTCACCCGGGGGAGGGGGGAAAGAGGAATAGCAGCAGGGAAAATGTCACATGAGAGGGGTGCTGGGGCAGTCACGGTGCTGCAGCTGCCTGGGGGGCAGGAAAATGTGGGAGTTTTGAGCAAATCCCGGGGAACTAAGAGCTGGGATTCCCTGTCCAGCTCAAACTGGATCCAGCCTCTGAGTGGTGACAGTGTCTCGGGTTTTGGGGAGGGGGCTGAAAGGTTGGGGGCCTGGTGCCAGATCCTTGGCACAGATGGTGTGGCAAAACCTTGGGAGAAGCTCAGTGTCCAGGGCTACGTCCTTCCTTCTTCCCTCTTTTTAAAGCTCCTGGGCAAAGTCTGACCTGGGCTGGGCATCTGTGCCAGGTGCCAGCAGCTGTTCTCAGTCCAAGGACAAGTTATTCCTCTGCTCCAGCCCTTCTCTGACCTGATGCTGGTGCCATAGGGCTCCCAACCATCCACATGTAGAATGTCTCTGTCCTCCCTCCCCTCCTCCTGCAGCTCCAGTGTCTCTCTGCTCTGGGATTAGATCCTGTTTAATGCGCAGCTCCCGGGATCCAGGGAGATGAGAGGTGCTTATTGAAGTACAAGGTCATATCTCCAGGTTAAGCCAAAACACAGCTCTGGCTCCTGGCTCTCGGTGGCTTTGCCATTCCAGTGTGGTGTGATAGGAGGGAGCAATTCTGCTTTGAAAGCAGAAACTCTTCTAAAGTCAACTTTCCTTGCTTTGCTTGGCTCTGGTGTGCACTGGAACACCACCATGCTGTGCTGGCAGCAAGGTGATAGGGAAACAGATCCTTGGAGCCCCAGTGACTCTCCCAAGGGCTTTCCCTGCTTTCCCTGCAACCAACAACACCCTCCTCCCTGCTCCATTTCTGGTTTTTCCAGGCTTTTCTGTGGTCCCCAGGTTTCCTCCTCCATAATGGTGTTGACACAAGGATCTTGTGGTGCATCCTCTGTTAAGCCACAGCAGCTGATAACCCCACCCTGGAGCTTTCAGGAGGATGGTGCAGGACTTGGGGGTCAAATCCCTGGAAATCCAAAGGATGGCTCTTGGCAACACCTTTCCCTTGGCTGGTGGGCTCAGCTCCTGCCAATAACTGGCTGCCTCTGCAGGAAAACCAGCTCATGTGGTGCAGAGACTTGAAAGGCTTGAAAACAATGGCTTTTTCATGCCCAGAACCCTGTGGTTGGGGATTTACCAAATTCCCAACAAGGTTTCCCAAGGAAGTTTTCTGCCCCATCCCTGGAAGTGTTCAAGGCCATGTTGGATGGGCCATAGGGCCTGGTCTAGTGAAAGGGCAGGGGAGTGGAACTGAATGGTCCTTAGGGTCTCTTCCAACCCCAACCATTCCATGATACCATGAATTAGCTGGAAGGAGGGAGGGGCTGCTGGGGGGGGTGGCAGTGGGAAATGCCAGGGTCTGCAACTCCACCTTCTCCTGCATCTCCCTGGAGCCTTGGCCCCCAGCTTTTCCTCTTCCTCTTATTTTTTATTAATCCAGTTTGCCAGAGGATTCCTAGGCAATGGAATTGCAGTCGGTTGGAAGTCTTGAGGTGGGATCTCTGGGGTGACCAACCTCTGAGGTGCTGGGACCTGATCCCACACACGCTGCTGTTCCCAGGAGCACAGCAGGTTTTCCAGGCACTCAGCTCTCACCCTTTGCCAAGAGCAAACAGCTCCTGGAATCTATGTTTGCCCTCGCTCTTTGGCTTGTGGGCTCAGCACCAGCACTGATATCTTATCGTGGGACCTGAGAGCCTAAATCGGGGGGCAGTGCCCAGACCTGGAGCCCATCACGTGTTCCCAGCATGGCTGGGAATTTTCCAAGGGAGAATTTGCTGCCTTTTTCCTCCTGCAAAGTTGATCCACCCAGGAATTCCCCCCAAACTGCTTGTATTCCTCCTGTGGTGCTGAGCAGGGTGAGGAGGGGCGTTTTGGGCGGTGTTTGGGTCTTGCTGGGGCTCCGTGGCAAGGACAGAGCAGAGCAGAGCTGGTCCCACATGGCTCTGGAGCCATGAGCCCCACGGGGTGGCTTGGCCAAAGCACCCAGTGTGTGAAGGCTGGGCAGGACAAGGATGGCCCCATTTGGGCTCCTCAGGCCTTTTTTTGGGATTCTCCTGGGTTCCCTGCTTTACCTCCAAGAAGCTGAGCAACCTGTAACCCTCTTGGCTCCAGTGCCCTTATCCCTGGCACATTTATCAGCCCCCTGAGGTGTTCTCCGTGCTCTGCTAACGAGCAGAACAGCCTCAGTGCCCAAGGCCAGGGAAGCTGAGCACAGCGTGACCCGTGTGAGGGGCAGGACACGGTGCCAGCGCTGCCCAGCTGGGCATCACATCCAGCTCTGCCCTGCTGTGGCTGAGGGTGGTGCCCACGCTGGGCTCACCAAGGACAGCAGGGCAGTCGGGAGCTTCTCCAAGGTTTTCCCGGTGTGTTTTCCATGTGAAGAACCACCGTGGCAGTAGCATGCCCTGTGTGTGGCTGGCAGACAGGCTTCGAAATGAGCTGCCAAACTGGTTTAAAGCTCATCATTGTGAAGGGTCAAGGGGAGGAGGAGAAAGGAATATCCAGGAACTGACTGGTGCAAAGCAGGAGCTCGGTGCCCTGATGGCTCTGTGCTCTTTGGTGATGTGATGCTCTGACCCCTCTTTTGGTGATTTTCTGGTCCCCCAAGGTGCTGCACTGACCCCCGACTGCACTCCCCATTCTCCATGCCCAGCTCTGATCCCACTGAATCCGCACACGGCCTTGGAGCCCTCTTATTCATTCCTCATCTCCTTGGAGCACAGCAGCTGCTTTCCATGGCCCTTTCCCACCTCTATAGAGCTGCTCCAGCTCCCAGCCGGTCCCGTGCCCCGTTCCCTCGCCCTGAGCCCTTGGAGGGTCAGCTCAGGAAAGCCGCCCGGCCAGATGGAGCCCCAGGGGCTGGGACAGGAGCTGCCTTTTCAGCTGGAGTCACTGGAGATGCCGGCTGGCGTGTGCATACTAATGACCCGCGGGTTTTGTTCCGACTGTGGCCCCTTTGTGCCGCACAAAGCGGCCCCCGGGCGCCGGGATCGGCCCGGGGGGAGCCAGCACAGCACATTTGATGTATTCAGGACTCCAACAGTGCTGATAGAGGGCTTTCCCCGGCCCTCTCCCCACTAAAACAGCCAGCTGGGCGCTTT
The DNA here is from genome assembly GCA_024734555.1 of Trochalopteron elliotii. NCBI lineage: Eukaryota > Metazoa > Chordata > Aves > Passeriformes > Leiothrichidae > Trochalopteron > Trochalopteron elliotii. Next base: position 61,077 of record JANPWX010000693.1, read on the forward strand.
TCCCGCTGCCCGGCTCCTGAGTTCAGTGAGCTGCCTTGAAAACAAACAGGGGGGGACACTCTGGGCTCAGCCCTTGGGGCTCCCCGTGGAGAAGCGGTGTCCCAGCTCTGCCTGGAGAAGGCAGCAATGAGGCCCCGAAGCTCTTCGAGAGCTTCTCCCTCCCTGGTTTCCTGCTGCCACCTTCCCGTGTTGCCTCAACCACATGCCAGGAGTGTGTGGGATTCCTGGGGCAGGGAGGGAGCTTGGCCTGGGCTGTGGAGGCTGCACCTGAACATGAGGGGGTTTTGAGTATATCAAGAATTTAGCCAAGCTTCGGTGTTCCCACAGCTGCCATCAGGGATTAACCCCTTGGGATAGAGGTTTAGGAGCTTCCACAAGCATCAGTATGGTCAGGAGTGGCTCTGCTGCCTTCTTCCTGGTGGAGCCTGAGGCTAGAGCTCATCTTCCCTGGGATGCCCGTTGGTTTGGGCATGGACTTTACTGGGTGGGATTTATCCTTCTGCCACACCCTCCCCAAGGCATCTGGATCTGGCTCAATAATGGTCAAAATATTGATCCTCCATTGGCTCTGGGGGTGCCAGGGGGCAGAGGAGGGGCAGGGAATACAGTGACTGTTCCAATAGAATACCAAAAGAAATTAATAATGAATAAAATAATGAAATATAAAAAATCTGACCATATCCTTGTACCTGGGAGGGGCCTGCTCACCTCAGGGCTCTGGCGTGCTGTGGACAGTGGACCCTCCAAGTTAACGGGTTGTCCTTGTCCTGATCCCACAGAGGATGGGGACTTCCTGGCACTGGACCTTGGTGGCACCAACTTTCGTGTGCTGAGGGTGAAGGTGTCAGACAATGGGCTGCGGAAGGTGGAGATGGAGAACCAGATCTACGCCATCCCTGAGGAGCTCATGCGTGGCAGTGGGGTGCAGGTGGGTCCTGGGAGAGTCCCTGGTGTGTCCTGGGGCTGGAGTAGGACTGGGCATCCCGTCACCCCTGGGCCAGGGGATTCTGCTGGGTCTTGTGAATTCCTGGCAGCCAGCACAGCAATGAGTGGGGGTGGGCAGGAATGCAGACATGGCATCCCCTCAGAGTGGGCAGCCGGGTGAGGTCTCACTCTTTACCTTTTTTCCAGCTTTTTGACCACATTGCTGAATGTTTGGCCAACTTCCTGGACAAGCTGCAAATCAAAGACAAGAAACTCCCCCTTGGCTTCACCTTCTCCTTCCCGTGTCACCAGACCAAGCTGGATGAGGTGGGTGAGGAGCTGTGCTGGGACAGGCTGAATTCTCGCTGTGGGTTCCACACTAATTTAAGCTCAGGGTTTTAATTAGGCTCATTGATTTGGGGTCACATGACCTTTCCTGAAGGGCCACATCTCTCGTTTCTGTAAAGCCATTTCCCAAGCTCTGGGTGAGAGGAACTTAGGAACAGCACTGTCCTTTTATTTTTATGAATATTTTTTGTCGGTACAATGACTCAGTGGCTGCAGGGTCAGAGGCAGAGAGGATGGAACATTCTTTCAGGGAATGCAGAGCTTGGCATCACTTCCCAATAACCCCATTGCTTGTCATCTTCTCCAAACACACTATAAACCCCCTGTTTAGAAGAAAATTAATGTTTGCTAAGAATATGTGCCAGATTTCCTTTTTTAAAGCTGTTTGATGACAATAAGTGGTGTTGGATCTCCTGGTTTAAACACATCTGGAGTGGTTTGGGTTGAAAGGGACCTTAAGGACCATTCAGAGTTCCCCTCCCCTGCCATGGGCAGGGTCACCTTCCACTATCCCATGTTGCTCCAAGCCCTGTTCAGTCTGGCCATGGACACTTCCAGGGATCCAGGGGCAGGCACAGCTGCTCTGGACAAACTGTGCCAGAGCCCCTCCCCATCCTGGGTTTCTAGATTTCCCCTAATTTATCTTGAGGGTTTTTCAGCTACCACCCATCTGTTAGCTTTGATAGGGTCACCGTGTACCAGCAGGGTGCGGTGCTGGGATGTGTCCCAGGAACTGCAGGGGTTTGGGAGCCAATGTTTCCGTGGGATGCCTCCATGGAAGGCAGATTTCCCAGGCTGCACCAGAGCTGCAGCCGCCCACAACCCCAGACGTGCCGAGCATCACATCCCCCCGTGCAGCCGGCGCGGGGAGGGCGGTCCCCTGTCCCCCTCTGCCAGCCCCGGGCACCAATGGCTGTCACCGTCACCGTCACTGTCAGCTCTGCCAGCGTTCTGGGAGCCGTGACCTCGCCGGGAGACCAAACATCCCCAAGCCCAGCGAGGCACGTGGCCCCTGCTGCCGCCCACCCGGCGCTGCCCTCGGGGCTGGAGGGGGCAATGCTTGCTCTCCTTGCCCTTACCTCACCCGCGGCACGGGCAGCGGGCCGGCTCCATGGAGCGCGGCAGGGCTAGCACGTCCTCCTGCGGGATGGGGAACGGCGCCCGTGCCCCAGCGGCTCCAGGGAGGATTAACACTTTCCTCCTGTGGACACGGGGTTGTAAAGAACGGCAAAATACAGAAGCTGCAGGAGGAAGCGTCTGTGCCCCATGACCTCACCCAGGTTGCGTCGCTCAGTGCCTCAGTTTCCCCAGCTCTAAGGCAGGGCGGGTGCCTGCCCCCCTAAGGAGGCTGTGGCCATAGGGTTGAAGATTTCAAATGTAATTGAGTCCTTTTCTTCTCCCCAGGGCTCAGCTCAGCCCCCAGCCAGGTGCTTCTGGCCCCCCACCCCAAGGGATGGCTCCAGGGTCATTCCATAGGTACAGCGAACCCCCCACCCCACGGCAACGCGTCAAGGAGCATTCCACAGCTACAATGAGCCTCTCACCCCACAGGGCTGGGTCAAGGAGCATTCCCTAGGCACAGCAAGCCATCCACCCCTCAGGGATAGGTCAAGGAGCATTCCTTGGGCTTGTAAACAGGTTTTGCTGCAGGGCTCAATCAAACCTGGTCATGGGAACCATGTTCCTCTTGCCAGGGGAGCAACGAGCAGCTCACATGTTATTTCATGGCCATAAACTTTATCTAACACGGAAGCTGTGGCTGATAGTGCAGCTGGTGAGCTGATAACGGGGGGCTTGCCTGCAGGGCCACATGTCTCTTGTGCCAGGAGCCAGGTGTCACCTCCAAGCTTCCCTCTTGCTGTTCCCCTGCAGAGTATCCTCGTGACATGGACAAAGGGATTCAAGTGCAGCAGTGTGGAGGGGAGGGACGTGGTGTCTTTGCTGCGCAAGTCCATCAAGAAAAGAGGGGTAAGAGGCTGGGATGGGGGCACACAGGTCCCTGGTATAGGAGACCATGTCTCTGTGAAGATGTTTTGGTCTGTTTTGTCTCTTGGGTCACCCTCTCTCATTTCCACCACCTCAGGACTTTGACATCGACATCGTGGCTGTGGTGAATGACACTGTGGGAACCATGATGACCTGTGGCTATGATGACCACAACTGTGAAGTTGGCCTCATTGTTGGTGAGCTGCAGCAAGGGGGAGGAGCTGGGGTCCATCTCTCCAGGAAAGCCAGAGGGAGATCATGTTTCCTGCAGGCCTTGGGGTCCTTGGGGAAAAAAAGAGACGAGGATACCAGTGTTGGAAAACCAGCATTGTCCAGTGTTTGTATGCTTAGTTCTTCACTTTCCTTGGTGAGCTGGGCTGTGGCCAAAGGGAAATGGGGAATAATGGGAATGAAAAACAATGGGAATGAAGGAAAAGCAGTGTCCTTGCTCACCCTGTCCCCATGCTTGGCCCAGGTACTGGTACCAATGCCTGCTACATGGAGGAGATGAGGCACATTGACCTGGTGGAAGGGGACGAAGGTCGGATGTGCATCAACATGGAGTGGGGGGGCCTTTGGTGACGATGGGGTGCTCAACGACATCCGCACTGAGTTCGACCGTGAGATCGACATGGGCTCACTCAACCCTGGCAAACAATTGTGAGCAGATTCTTGGCTCGGGCTCAGGCTCGTGGTTTGCTCAGCATTGTCCGTCATCCCACAGTGCTGGTGTTACTGGGACTGGGGAGGTCATCCCAGCTAACTGGGTCACTGCGTCCTCTGCCACTGTTGCAGAGACGGGCTGTGTCCCAACCTGGGGCTGTGTCCCAGACCAGAGCTGTGTCCTAACCTGGGACTGTGTCCCAAACCAGGGCTGTCCACCCCACCTGCTGCCCTCATGAGCCCCTCATGTGAATGTGCTGATTCCTGTTTCCTTCCTGGCCAGCAAAGTCACCCACCAGCCCAGGCAGACACTCTCACCTAATGTCCACATCCCAATCCTACAGATGTCCCATTCCCCACAGGGCTGCTGTGGCATCGGGGTGATCTGGGGCTCCCTACAGACTGACTGAGCCCCTTCAGGTGGCCACAGGTTCTCTTTGCAGAATGTCTACATGCCTTCATATTCTCGGTGATGGGATAAACTGCTCTGGGAGGAGATTACCTAGATTCTGTTTGGGATGGGAGGTTGCCAAAGGGATTTCAGGTCAGCCTATGGCCACCTCGTGGCACACAGAGCCAAATACAACCATCGTTTAGCCGGGAGAAAAGGAGACTCGGGGGAGCTTATGGTGAGATAGGAGAGGTTTAGGTTGGATATCAGGGAAAATTTCTGCTCTGGAAGGGTGGTCAGGTGAGGTATAGGCTGCCCAGGACAGTGGATCTCTGGAGGGATTTAACAGCTCTATGGATGTGGCACTTGAGGACATGGGTTAGTGGTGGCCTTGGCAGTGCTGGGGAATGGCAGGACTTGATAACCTTAGAGAGCTTTTCCAGCCCAAATTCCATTTCCTGATTCTATCTCATGCCTCCCCATGGGCAGGTTTGAGAAGATGATCAGCGGGATGTACATGGGGGAGCTGGTCAGGCTCATCCTGGTGAAGATGACCAAGGAAGGGTTGCTGTTTGGGGGAAGGCTCACACCGGATCTGCTCACCACTGGCCACTTTGAGACCAGATTTGTCTCTGCCATTGAGAAGTAAGTAGGATCCAGGGGGTTTCCTGGGTCCCAGCCCATCTCCTGACATCTGTGGATGGACCGTCACTGAGCAAACCTGGACCATCACACAGCAAAAGTTGGATTCCCAAACATGAACCCCTTTTTGTCCTTTCAGAGAGAAGGAAGGGCTGCAGAAAGCTCATGAGATCCTGAGCAAGCTGGGCCTGGAGCCGTCACATGAGGACTGCCTGGCCACGCTGCGCATCTGCCAGATCGTGTCCACGCGCTCGGCCAGCCTGTGCGGGGCCACGCTGGCCGCGGTGCTGCGCCGCATCAAGGAAAACAAGGGCGTGGAGCGGCTGCGCTCCACCGTGGGGGTGGATGGCTCCGTCTACAAGAAACACCCGCAGTGAGTCCAGAGCGGGGGGCACAGGCACAGGGGTCTGGGGGTGGTGTGGACAGGGACACAGAGAGGACCCTAACCCTAACCCTAACCCTAACCCTAACCCTAACCCTAACCCTAACCCTAACCCTAACCCTAACCCTTTTTATCTGCTCCTGCCAGCATTGTGTACAGCTTGGCACAAGAGAAGCACCTCCAAATATCCCCTCAGGCACCTTGTTTGGATCCCAGGGGGCCCCCAGAGGATCACACTCAGGTCCCCTTTCCTCCTCCTCCACAGCTTTGCCCGTCGCCTCCACAAGACCGTGCGGAAGCTGCTGCCGGACTGCGAGATCCGGTTCATCCGCTCGGAGGATGGGAGTGGCAAAGGGGCGGCCATGGTGACAGCGGTGGCCTACAGGCTGGCTGCACAGCACAAGGCCCGGCAGAAGATCCTGGAGCCCCTCAAGCTCAGCCATGAGCAGCTGCTGGAGGTGAAGGAAAGGATGAGGATAGAGATGGAGAGAGGGCTGGGCAAGGAGACGCACGCGGAGGCGACGGTGAAAATGCTGCCCACCTATGTGTGCTCCACTCCTGATGGAACAGGTGATGTGTCCTGTGTAAAACCTCTATGTGTGAGCCCATGGATGTCCTCCATCCTTGGGAGTGGCTGGATCCTTTGCTGTGGCTGGTTCCTCTGTGGTGGGAGTGGCACAAACCTCCAGTTGGATACTGAGCCTCTGGGACGTTCTGCACCTGATTTAACACAAAGCCTGGCTCTGCATGGCCACAAATCCTGCCACAGAATTGTCTCCACCCTCATCCTGGGTTATGCTCCTGGTTCATCCTGTGGCTTGGGCGAGTGCCTGATGTTGGCTTGAAGCTTGTGCAGGTACTGTGCAGGGCCAGGAGCTGGACTTTAGTGATCCTTGTGGATCCCTTCCAAATCAGGTGTATGATTCGAAGCCTCATCATCACCCCAAGTCTGGAGCAAACCTCTCCGTCCTCTTACTACCTGGACCCCCTGTTCCTACCTCCATCCCCAGTCTCCATCCCTAGCCATGTCTCCATTTCCATCCCTCTCCCTGGAAGAGGGCAGATTCATGTCTGCTTTGTGCCACATCCTGCATGCCCCGTGCTGGGATCTCTCCTGATGATCCTCTCTTGGGTTGCAGAAAAGGGAGATTTCCTGGCCCTGGACCTGGGAGGAACCAACTTCCGTGTGCTGCTGGTGCGCGTCAGGAACGGGATGCGGCGTGGGGTGGAGATGCACAACAAGATCTACTCCATCCCCTTGGAGATCATGCAGGGGACGGGAGAGGAGGTCAGGATGTGCAAATGGAGAGGGGAAAGGGGCATCTTCCCTGGGGTGGCTGGAGCAGTGCTGACCATGGAGCTGGTTTTGCCTTTCCAGGGAGCAAAACCAGGAGTGGGGGAAGGGCTGGTGTTTTCCTGCCCTTAGAGCAGTGAGTTCTGCTCAAGGCTCTGGAGTTTGGGAAGCTGGAGACTGATTTTTAGGTTAGAAACCGTGTTATTCCCAGACAGACTGAACCTGCCTGAATCCCACACACTCCACAAGGGCAGATAAGCATCATCCCCGTTTCCCAGATGGGAAACCACAACACAAGCAGTGAGATGTTTCCAGAGACGCATTTGGAAAGTTTTACAAATCACTACAGGCAGTGCTTGGGGACTGGGAATATCTCCAGTAGACTGGGCTAGAGGGCTGTGGGGATCCCTTGCAGAGAGACCGGATTCCTATGTCACCTCCCTGCTGGCCCCCACCCCTCCTGTAACCTGCAAGATAGAGATTATGCAGGGATTTGGCCACACTGTGGGTGGGGAAGAGGGTGAAATGGAGCTTTTTGGGGTTGCTCACCTCCCACAGTGCAGCTGAGCCATGTCCTGCTCCATTTAAAGTCCTGGGAGTGATTTGAACATTCTAACAGGCCTGGGAATGGGTCGAAATCCCCAGCAGTCTGGCCAGGCTGGCTTCCAGCTGGGCTCTGGCTGCGGTGGTAATTTTTCCCTTTGGCTTTGCTTGTCCAGCTCTTTGACCACATTGTCCACTGCATCTCTGACTTCCTGGAATACATGGGAATGAAGGGCGTATCGCTCCCGCTCGGATTTACCTTCTCCTTCCCTTGCCAGCAGAACAACCTGGATGAGGTAACCCCACCCCTCCTGGCAGCATCCCTGGCTGGTACCTGGCTGTGCCTCCCACCTGGTATTGAGAGGCACTCACTGGGGGTTTTTTTCCACAATAGGGAATTCTCCTGAAGTGGACAAAAGGTTTCAAGGCAACGGGCTGTGAGGGAGAAGACGTGGTGGGCCTGCTGAAGGAGGCCATTCACAGGAGAGAGGTGAGCAGCCATGGGGCTGGGAGAAGGCGGTGGCTGCTCCCACATCCTGGCTTTCTTTAGCATCATTAATTGGCCTGTAAAACAAATTACTGGGCTGAGCTCAGGGTAATGAGTGTCGGAATTTTCACAGCCACCCTTACTCATCACTTGAGGTTGAATTTTCAGACCCTGGAGCTACAGGCTGGCTCCTGGCCAGGACTGGAGCAGACTTGTCTGGTCCTAAGCTCAGGAGACACCAGCTCGTTTCCTTGGCGCAGAACACCCTGAGCTCCTGCCCAGGGGCTGCTCCTGGCAGGGCTGACCTGGCCCCTCGGCAGCTGGAGTGTCTGAGGTCTGAGCTCTACCTGCAGACAAATGGGGCTGTGGGAAGTCGGTGGGTGCCTCCATGTCTATGGAGGTGGATGGTCATGGAGAAAAAGGAAGAGCAGTTTTAAACTGCTCTTTAAAAGAGCAGAGATTTAGGTTTGATATAAGGAAGAAATTCTTCTCTGTGAGGGTGGTGAGGCCCTGGCACAGGGTGCCCAGAGCAGCTGGAAGTGCCCCATCCCTGGAAGTGTCCCAGGCCAGGTTGGATGGGACTTGAAGCAGACTGGGCTAGTGGAAGGTGTCCCTGCCCATGGCAGGGAGCAGAATGGGATGGGCTTTAAGGACCTTTCCAACCCAGACCATTCCATGATTCTGTGACTCTATGACTGCCACAGTCACCAGACAGACAGGTCCTTTCCCAGTCGTGGGAGCAGACATAGCAGGAATTCCAAGTCCTCCAGGAATAACTTGTGCAATCTGTCCCTCTGCAGGAATTTGACCTGGATGTGGTGGCAGTGGTCAATGACACAGTTGGCACCATGATGACCTGTGGGTACGAGGATCCGTATTGTGAAGTTGGGCTGATTGTTGGTGAGAACTGAAAGTTCCTTGCAAAGCTCCTGGTCTGTGGTCCCACACCTGCCCTGTGGGGTGTGAGAGGTGTCTCAGGGCTCTGATCCTGCTCCTCTCCGCAGGCACGGGCTGCAACGCCTGCTACATGGAGGAGATGAGGAATGTGGAGCTGGTGGAAGGGGACGAGGGCAGGATGTGTGTCAACATGGAGTGGGGGGCCTTCGGGGACAACGGGTGCCTGGATGACTTTCGGACGGAGTTTGACCTGGCGGTGGATGAGCTGTCCCTCAACCCTGGGAAGCAGAGGTGGGTGGTGGCTTTGGGGGGATGGAAGGGACCCTGATGAGGCTGAAGGTTCAGGAACAGTTCTGCCCCACCAGCCCCTTGGTGGAACCAGGGGATGATGAGCAGGACGCCGATGTGTCCCTCGTCCCCTGCCCATGGGCTTGCTGAAGGGATTGTACTGAAGGCATCTGGCAGAGCTGGAATCCCCATCCAGTCCCAGTGTCCCTTCCTGTCCTGATGTCCAGCCTCGTCCTCTCCATCTCAGGTATGAGAAGATGATCAGTGGGATGTACCTGGGGGAAATTGTCCGCAACATCCTGATGGACTTCACTAAGAAAGGGCTGCTCTTCCGGGGACGGATCTCAGAGAGGCTGAAGACCACAGGGATCTTTGAGACCAAGTTCCTGTCCCAGATAGAGAGGTAAGGTCCAGCAGGGAGTGAGTACCAGCTGCCCATCTGAGCAGGGATGGAATTTGGGGGAAGTGCCCCAGGGCTGGTGGGCTGATGGGAGAAGTTCCACGTTCTTGGTCTGAAGCCAAGGTGATGAAGGATGGTGCCACACAGATAAATCAGCAGAGCCTACGTGGTTCTGGCAGCACCAGTGTGGAGAGACAAGGAGGCTGTCTGGGGCTAGCAGCACAGATGGCTCTTTATCCTCTGCCCTGGGGAAAAAGGTCCATGAGTTAACAGGGGTGTCACACTCCCATGGCTTTGTTCTGAAATAGCCTCCCTGATTAGGATGTGACACCAGCCCATATCCAGGTCTGAAAACTGAGGCTGAAGGGGGGCTGTAGGGTAGCCCCAGGCACTGTCACCCAAGCCATGAGTCCCTGGGCTCTGCAGGATGTAGATCAGGAAGGGGAAGCCACACATCCTGGCTGCTCCATCTCCTAACGCTGTCCCTTGTGTCCTCCCCAGCGACTGCCTGGCCCTGCTGCAGGTGCGCTCCATCCTGCAGCACCTGGGCCTGGAGTCCACGTGTGACGACAGCATCATTGTGAAGGAGGTGTGCACGGTGGTGGCGCGGCGCGCGGCCCAGCTCTGCGGCGCGGGGATGGCCGCTGTGGTGGACAAGATCCGCGAGAACCGTGGCCTGGACTTCCTCAAAATCACCGTCGGCGTGGACGGGACGCTCTACAAGCTGCACCCTCAGTGAGTGGCTCTGGTTGTGCTCCATGGGGACTGCCTGGGGGCACCTGCCCACCTTGGGCAGTCAGGGGGCTCAGGGGGAAGGTTCAGTGTCACAGTTTCGGACAAACACAGGACGAGGCAGGCACAGCAGGTCAAGGGAAAGCTTCTCCATTTTAATTATCTGACTCCATTCTTATATACATTTGTACAACAGGCAAGAGATTGGCTACACACATCGCCACCTCTTTGACGTGGATGGTGAACATCACCATCAATCATATTTCTCCTCCCAGAGGAGAAATATGTAAACACAGTAGATAAATTCTAAAAATATACATTGTTTTCTTGAAGCTGCATGAGAATCTGCACTGCAAGGTTTCAAACACTTGAAATCAAGAAAACTGAGGGTGACAGTTCAAGGGATAATGGGGGAGGATTTGAGGTGTTTGAGGGGCTCAAGGCTGCCAGGAGCTCACTAACCCAAACTTGAGGCCCAGCAGGAGTCAGCTGCTCCCTTTGGGACAGAGACACCAAGACAGGTAACGCAGCAGAGCGGCTCCTCCAGTCCCACTGGACCTAACCCAGATGTGGTGACCAGGTTCAGCCAGGGCTCCAAGTCATGGGGGCGAGGCAGCTCTAACCAGCAATGTGCTGGGCCATGGAGGTTCATGGCCACACAAAAACTTGTCCATGCCAGAGCTGGCTGGCTGGTGCTGCTGGACAGTGGAGCTCAGACAGGGGCAAAAGCACTGGGCTGAGCTTAAATAGGGCTCAGGAGCTCGTGGGCCAAGGGAGACGCTGAAGACTTCCCCCAGGTGAGGCTGGTCAGGGCTGTTGAGGCTCATTAGTGCTCCCAGGGCTTGGTGGGACTCGAGAAGGGGCTGGGTTTAGTCCTGAGTGAAGGCACAGCACGATTGTGTTCTATGGGCTTGGGCTGAAGTGTGGAGACTTGAGCTTTCTAAGCATCATCCCTGGCAGCTCT
>JANPWX010000693.1:72393-93427 GCA_024734555.1 Trochalopteron elliotii
TCACGTCAGAAGGGTAAGAGCTGACTTCCCTTCCCTTCCCTTCCCTTCCCTTCCCTTCCCTTCCCTTCCCCTAAACCTCCCCTCCCCTCCCTTTCCCTCTGCCTTTCCTTCCTCCCCGCCTTGGGGTCTGCATTGCCCTTTGAGGCTCTGTGCAAGGCAGATTGGGGGTTGGCACTGGCACCTTTACCCCATGGCTGGTTAATTCAGAACCTCTCCCTCCCCTTGCCCTGCAGCTTCTCCAGTGTCTTGCACGAGACAGTGAAGCAGTTGTCCCCCAAGTGCGAAGTGACCTTCCTGCAGTCGGAGGACGGCAGCGGCAAAGGCGCCGCGCTCATCACGGCCGTGGCCTGCCGCATCCGTGAGGCTGGGCAGCGGTAGAGGGAAGCAGGTTTGCCCAGGAGCTTGGTTTCCGCTAAACAGGACATTTCCTCACCCGATTCCTCTCTCTCTCTGCACACACTCACACACCCATGCATCCCCTCCCCTCTAAGCAGACTCGTAGCTTTACTTGTTCTCCCAGGCACCACGGTGGGACTGGAGACGCCGTGGGCTCTGTACAAAGTGTTGTCGTAGGAGTTTCCTTGCATGCCATAAAACCGCCTGTCGAGTAAAGCTCACAGTGTCTTTTGGCTTCTCCCTGCATTTCCAGGTGGAGCTGGAGCTGTCCCACCCGCAGCCTCCATCACAGCCCAGCTCCCCTCCCACCGCTCCAAACCACTGGCCCTCCCCTGACAGCAGTAGGGACAACATGGATAATTAAGACACTGCATTGTCACTTTAACAGTACCTATTTATGTATGTCGGAGTTGTAGCTGTCTGTGCTGTAGAAGCAAACCTCTAAGATTGGGCTAAAGACCTCCACTAGTCTTTTACCCTGATCAAGGCTGTATTATTTCCATGAAAGTCATGGTAACTCTTAAAGCACAGGGTGCAGAATTCCACCGGCGTGGCCGCGGCTGCACTGGAGATACCACGTATCTCCCTTGGTGAGCAATACTAGAGAACCTGCTGGAGCCGGGCTGGAGGGGCCCCCCAGCCAGCTTCCAGCAGAGCACGTGCCTGGAAATAATTGGGGACTCAGGGTCTAATCTCATTTCCTGACCTCTCACCCACACCCTTAGTGTGTAGGAATGTGGCGTGTATGTAGGGTCGTGTTTCACCCCAAGACACCACCACCCCTTCCCTGGTGCATGTGCAGGCACGAGGAGCCGCTGCCATGGGTTGGTGTCTCCCCTGCCAAGCCCCAAACTCGTGGCCGTGTGTCTGCCCTGGTGTGGAGAGTCTGGTTTGCTTTGTGTCTGTGAAATAGTTCTGCGGCTGCAGCCTTTAGGTGGCACCTGGATTTATACACTGTATATTTATGTTTTAAGAGATCTGATGTCTTTTTATGTACATAGTCTCGGGGGTGTTGTATCGCTTGGTTTTAACGTCACCCTTTCATGTTGTTGAAGAACAGTAATTATTTTCTTTTTTTTTTTTCTTGGTTTTTTTTTAATTTAAATTTTTCTTGGGGTAGACTGGAGGAAGAGACCCAAACACCTGAGGATGGTTGTACTAGAGGTTTGGGCATTCTGACTTTATCACCAGGACAAAAGGGAAAGCAGAAAGCCAGGGACGCAGCATGAAGGAGCAGCGGGGCCCTGTGATGATGCTGTCAGGTTCAGGCTAGGTTTAATCTTAGGAAAGAGAGGTTTTATTTTGTCCCCTGCCCTCCCCAGCTGTGCTCTGAAGGCCACATCCATGGGTGGATGACATAACCCAGGGCCCTGCAGGGCTCTTGACCTCCCATCACGATCCTGGTTGAGCGCTGGTACTGGCCAAGCTGAACTCATCTCTCGGTGAGGTGACAGCAGCTGGTGTCACTCCATCCCCATGTGGCGTCCTCAGGGCTGCCTGGGAGCATCCCCAGGGACTCCTGTGCCCGCAGCATCACTTGTGTGCCATGGCCAAATGCAGGGATCCATTTCTTCCAACAGAAAACTGGATGAACCAAAAGCTGCAGGTCTCTGCCTCAGTGAGCAGATGCAGACAGAGGGTGGGGGGGGTTTTCCTGTAAATATTTAGCAGCAGTTAATGAAATTCAGTGATGTACGAAAAAATAATAACTAATAATCCCCATAAACAGCCCTTCAGATTGGAGGATAGAGTTTTTGTCTATTTTTATGTATATTTTTATACTGCTTGGGGTAACCTCATTACCAAAAGTCTCTCTTCTGTGTTGGGGGTCAAGTTCAGTAGCACAATTTTAAAGCAAAATTACTCTTTTGGGCATTTTAAATGCTTATTTTTTTATAAGCCTCAAGACAATTATAACAAATAAAACCTGTGTATAGAAATTATGTAAGAAACCAAGTTTAGTGGAAGTTTTAGAAGCTGTCAAATAAATCTCTGAAGGATGATACAGAAATCTTCTAATCTGGTACCAAGCAGTTTTGTGTGATTTTTTTTCCTCAGAAAACCAGCATTTTGCCTACTGAAAAATCGAAACAGAAATCTTTTTAGCTGCTGCACTGTGCAAAATTGCATTAGTGGCTGTTTTTACTTTTAGCCAGCTGTACCTCTTCTGAAATCCATAGTATTTTCTTTTCATCAGTTAGTGAGTGAAATTTTATACAACAGTAGTTTTGGGAGCAGAATGGGAAGGATTGGGATCTGAGCAGCCCTGCTTTTGATTCAGGCTCCCTTGGAACAGGGGACTGACAGGGTGAGAGGGAAATTGGGGAGCTGAGGTGCCTGGCCTGGAGCAGGGTCACCACAGCCCCCACACTTGTCTGGGGTGAAGGAGAGGCTGTAGTTCCACAGGGGTGAGGAAGGATCACCCTGAGTTTGCAGGGTGGTGGTGGATTTTTGGCTGGGCTTGGTCAGAGTGATACCCACCTGGGTATCCAAGGCTCCCATAATCCTGGAAAGCTTTTGCTTAGACTCAGAATCAAGCAGGGTCTGGAATGTTCCCAGTTAAAAGCAGTACTTGAAGCATTACAAGACACCTGTGTTACCTGTGGGTGCAGATCACCCTTCCTGGGGCTGGAGGGAGGGGTTTGGGGAACACTTGGAGGAGCTTGTGCTCCCGAGGGTCCCCAGGGGGACGAGCACTGGAGGTGTTGAATGTCCAGTCTGACTGTGACGGCTGAGACCGGAACCTCACGCCAAAACGTCGCCATGGGATGTTCTGTGAATGTGTTTAAAATTAAGAAGGGAAGATGAAATCCTGATTATTGATATGAAGGGAAGATCAAATGATTATCTGTAGGGACAGACATACAGACTGCTCAGCCTAATTTGCCCAGTCTGCATCTTCCCTGCAGCAAGAAGCACTGCTTTGTGGATTTAGGATGGTTTTGTTTTGCTTGCTTGTTCCCATCTGGATGCATTTTCTTTGCGCTCCCAGTGTTCTGGGACGTTCTCTGGCCATGCAGGCAACGGGAACAGAGTCTCTGCCCTTCCTTCCCTGGCAAATCTCTCCTCATTGGTACTTTGGACAGGATTTTATTGGGTTTTTAATATATATGTAGATATATACACAATCAGCAAATTATTGAGCCTTGCAAGCAGAATTTACATCTCCCCTTCCTGCAGTCCAAGGCTGGGAGGGAGAAGCTCGTGCTCAGTGGCCTGAGGGGTACAAGGGTATCAGTGGGGCACAGATCCCTGGCCTGGCAGCAGCTTGGGTGCAGTTTGACCCAAGATAACTCTCCCTTATCAGGCAATCCAAACCCATCTGGCTGTCAGAGAGATAAGGGGGTGAAAGGTCCAAGTGCGTGGGAGGGCAGAGGTGTAAAATGGTGGCAAAATGCACCACGCAGGAGTTGTGAAGTACAAGGCAACAGCAAAATAACCTGGAATGTGGGGAGCCCTCGCCCCAGTCCCTCTCCCTTCCAGATAAGGAAAATCCCTGCTTTGGGTAGATCATTCACTTGCTCTGGTAGAAAAATGGGCACTCAAGGCAAAAAAGAGGCAATTCCTGTTCTCAAGGTAATTTGGAGAGAGGAAAATTCTTTCCCTTGTGACATCCCTGACCAGTCTGAAATCTTTCTGGCCTGAAGCAAAGAAAATGCATCTTGATGTGGGTGCGGGCTCTGTGTGGGCAGGGGAGTCATAAAGCCAAAGACTGTGTGGCTGCTGGCAGAAACGAGTGCTGTAGATTCACCTGATGTTGTTCTTTCGTGTTTACAATATTTATTTTTAGCAATTGACTGCAATGATATTATATATAGGCTTCCTTATTTTTGTACTTTTCATACCGTTTTCCTGAGTGTGGTGTTGTACTGCTCAGCTCCCCTTGGCCACCACTGCTGCTCCTAGTCAGTGACAATAAACGAGAGAAAAACAACCACCACCCATTTCTGGGCTCAGTGTTGTGTGTTTCGGCTCCTGTACTCCCTTCTCCCCCTCAGCAACCCCTGAGGATGGGCACCTGTGCCCACCCCATCCCAAATCCCTGATCCTGGCCCCTGGGAAGAGGGACCCAGCTGGGAAGGGGGTTATTCCCTTGCACTGACAGTGCCCCCACAGCCAGGAGGGCACAGGGAGACCCAGGACACCCAGGGACCAAGGGAGGGAGTTGTTGCCTGGAAAAACAAAACAGCAAGGTGAGTTTCCTGCTCCACATCCCACATCCTGGTGACACTGGGTGGGTCCCAGCAGGGGGGGAGCCCCGGGATCCAGAGGGCAGAGCAGGATCAGGCCCTGGCAGGGGTGCAAAGCCCTGCAAGGCTCAACCCACCCCCAGCTCAGACTTTGATGTGCTGCAAAAAGCCACCTGGATTTAAGGTACTTGATCCCTCTGCCATTAACCAGCAGCCCCTGTTGCTTTCAATTTCCACTGAATCAATTTTAAGGAGTGGGTACTTCTAATTAAAACCAGAGTTAAGTATCTAAATAGAATTAATTCAATAAATAAATTCTATGCCATAGCAGCTGAACACCTGAAAATGCTTCTGCCAAAGCTGTGACACAACACAAGGTCACACTTGAGGTGCTGAATCCACAGGTGAGTCCAACCCCAAAAGCTATTCCCAGCAGGAAAGGACAGACATGGGCAAGTATTCCACTTGAAATCATTTATTGACACATTGCCATGTTTTTCTATCTTGCCCAATGCATTTTTATCCTTGTTATAAAGTACAAATGGTTTTATATTTTTCTGACATTAAAAAAATAGGCTAAAGAGGCAAAAATTCTCAGTTTGAATCAAAAAATCCTGCTGTAAGAATTCAAAATTGTAAGACAAACATAAAACCCAACAAAGACTGAACAGAGTGTACCATGACACGACTCATCCATCAAACTAAGTGGAGAGGAATCTCTTGTTCCCAGCTCTGCCTTTGGATCCTGTGACCTTGCTGAACTGATGTGAAGTTGGTGTTACACATACTACTCAAAAGGCACTCAAAAGTCACAAGTTCCTGAGCTAACATGGGATGTACTCCCAAGGTAACAGCTAAAACAAGTCACAGAAAATGTTTAAAAACTGGTATTTGGTTTGTGTGAGTAGAGTCAGCACTCAGCAGAACTCCAGCTGAGAGCTACGCTGACAGGAGTCAAGTGATGGTGAAGACATTGGAGTGTTTGCTGTACATGGAAAAAATAATTAATTAATGGGCATCCTTATTAGTAAATTAACCTGCTAAAAGACAGAATTATTGGCTGCAGCGTTAGAACAAGACCAAGAATGAAATGTGTGTGTATGAGCTCCAAAAAAAGCTTAAATCCAGCAGGTTTAAGCCTCTGTATTTAAAAGGCTTAAATACAGAGGCCTCGAATTTACATAGATTATTTGGCCCTAATGGAAAAGGACCAGGAAAAAAAGCAAAATATGGATATGGTATTTACAGATCAGTTATTTAAAAACCCAACAAATAATACAACCAAAACCCACACTAACAAAACCCACACAACTTACAATGTGTGCTCAGAGTCCAACAAGTAATTTCCTAACTTGTGATCCACACAAATTCCCTATTTCCAATTTGGCTCAGTTTTTACCCAGAAAAGCCCAAGTGTGACCCTTCTCAAACATGGAATGGCTACCACCTGACGATGCAGAACAGAAATAAAATTTAAAAAAATTAAAAAGGGTAACTGGTTTTGGCCTACCTAATGTCTGATCTTTTCAGAGCTGCATAGGAGAGCACTAAGGCCAAGGCTGTTGCTACAGTGTAAGGCCTGCCTGTCCAAATTTTGGAGCAGCATCCAGGGTGGGAGAGGGGCTGCCACAGACCCTAGGGAGGTGTCAGGCTTCCAAATTATCCAGCTGGGCCTCGCTGTCTGCCCTCTTCTCTGGTGATGTGTACAGGAAGTTGCAGCAGATGTAGAGGGGGAACATCAGGAGTCTGCTGTCCAAATTCATCACAATCTGCTCCTGGTGCACACACAGGACATTTGCATGGTGAGGGAGGACCAGAAAGCACAACACTGACACAAAAGTCATTCTTCACATCTTAGTGACCACGGATTAAAATCAGAATATAAAAAATAAAGCAAAGACAGTTCACCTTCACCTCAAGTTTATAACACTGACACATTCCCAGCCTGCCCACAGCTCCCACCCCAGAGCTCCCAGCTCTCTGCAGCACAGGAAACAGCCACAGGAAATGCTGCAGTGAATTTCCCCTTCAACACGCTGGGGAGAAAGAGACAGTTTTCAGTTTCGGGAGGTTTCACCAGGCATTCCACACCAGTTTATACCTGAAAGCAAATTTCAGTTTGTGAGTAGGAATTTTTTGATTCCACTCTAGGAACTGCTTTTGGGGTAGCAAAATTGAAATTTCAACCTTGTGAGGATGCAAAACCATTGAAACTTCAAAATGGAAACTTTACCCTCCAGTGAGGATGGCACTGACAAGGAAAGGTTTTTTGTATTCTCACCACCTTTGTATCACTGCTGGCTGGGATTTGAGAAACTTGATTAACAAGTCCCACACATGCCTCACTAGCAATGGGTGGAAAAGGGCACTTGCTCTAAGAAAACTCCACTCCTCTCTGGGGCTTTCATCAATTTATTTAATAGAGTAATAAATCCAACCCTTAAACAACATGTAGACATTCTTTTAACTCCTCAGAGTCTTCAAATTCCGAATCTGCCTCTAAATGAGGAATCTGATAGACAGATTATGCAGAGGGGTGATGTCAGCAGTGCTGGGAGAACAGCCGAACATGACACTGGCAGCAGACAGCATCACCACAGGCACTAATTTCACTAATATGGGAACTAATTTCATATTATCAACAACACTAATGAAACCCACATTGCCCTACTCTAGATCCACTTCAAAAATTAGCTTAATTACCCACTACCTCTAACAGGAATGCCTGAGATTCCACATAAGCAATGACAACAAGAACAGCAACTCCCTTTCAAAAGCACTGGTGACTTCTTAGCATTTTTTTCATGCCTTGAACTCCTCATTCAAGTTCAACAGCTCAAAAGCACACAGCCACACCTGGTCCTTCTCCAGCGTCAGAATCTGATAGCCTGTTGTCCTGCTGCAAATCATCTTCCCACTGCCATCGAACGATGCCAGGCGTAACCTGGGGACACAACAGTGAAATCATTTCAATCTCCAGCATTCTGTCAGCACAAGGAGTTTCTCCTGAGAAGACAGGGTAACATTTTTTAACGTCACTGACTAGGTGGCAACACCACCTGATGCCAGCAGGGCTGGCAGCACTGGGGGAGTCCCCAGGCCCCCTGGGCTGGCACCTGAAGGCGATGCTGCGGCGAGGCTGCAGGCTGACGGAGCCGCTGCACGGCTGGTTCAGCGTGTTGCGCTTGAAGATGATGTAGCGGTTGGTGTAGGTCACCAGCAGGTCCAGGCCAAAGTTGAAGCCAGTCCAGCGCCAGCAGTACTGCAGGACACAGGGGACATAAAGGGGACACGGCCCAAGGATGGGCTGTGACACAGAGTGGGAGTGCCACACCAGCTCTGAGGGGTCAGTCCTGGGAATGGGGTTTGGGCTACACTGGGGGTTCAGGGATCCCTGCCTGCACCTGTCTGGAAGAGAGAACTCAGGGACAACCTGTACCAGAGGACTGTGTGATAGCAGGTGAGTGTCAGCTGTGTGTGACACATCACACCAGTGGGTATCAAATACTCAGCACTGGGTAATGGGGCTGATCTGTGAGCCCCAGCCAGGCCCAAAGCACTTCTCAAGGAGTCAAGCACTCCTCAGGGTCAACAGCCTTGGGTTACGTGACTTCAGTGGGAAAAATTAATGCTGTTTATTTCACAAGACCTGTTACCTAAAGACACAGAGGGCCCTGGCTCTGAATGCTACACATTTTATCTAGAGAACTTCCTTTTCCACCTAAAAAGACACCAGTCATCAGACCCCTATTTAACTGTCCGGACTAACAGTTTTCCCAGTCTCACAGCACATGAGCACAATGAAACACCCGTTCCTTCCTCCTTGTAGAGACAATGGGTTCCATCCCTCTGGGGAGAAAAAAAATGCTATCTTTCCATACATCATTTGGATGCAGCTTGACAATGCAGACCTACGTGATTTGGAAATGCCTGACTTGTCTTAGCCATACCAGCTCTGCAGTTTGCCACATGCCATACTTACATCACCATCTTTGGCCAGTTTGCGACCACACCTCATGCTGTTTCCCTCCAGTTCCTCTTTATTGATTTCTTGAGGCCTGAAAAAAAACCAAACCAGCATCTTTAAGGACACTTCAACAGTTTTGTATGATAGCTTAATGTGGGGAAGATGAACAGACTGGAGTAAACTTGTCTGACCACACAATCATGGAATACCCTGAGCTGGAAGGGACCCACAGCTGACTGTTCTTTAAGCAGAGGTGTGACTGGATGAGCTCCCAGAGCCTCTTCCATCCCAAACTGTCCCATAAACATCCACCTACACGACAAAATTGCAGTACAAACCAGGTTGTGATGCCTCAGTTAGGCAGACTTCTTTTACAAAAGAACTCTTCCAGATAATGAAATAATTGCTGTTGCAATGAAACACATTCTCCCAGCCTTGTAAAAACCCAAGGTTGACTTCTTAGGTACAACCACAGACAAATGCTGGGGCACAGCTGCAGGGCTCTGCACAACAGCAGTGCTATGAAGCAGCAGCCACGAGACACTGGGAGAGGTTTCTCAAGCGGCTGGTTATGCAACTTGGCTAAAAAAAAACACTTCCCCTCAGTGCTCATGAAGTGCCAGAGCCTCTCAGAGCTCCTGAGACGCCAGAGCTCTCATCTGTGTCATCCCAGACCAACATCAGCTCCTTTCACGCAACAGTTCGCCTGCGTCCAACACGGAGAACAGCCTTGCAGAGCCAGCACGAGTGAGATCAGTCTTGATTTTCCAGAAGTGTGCTACACACTTTGCTTCACACACCATGACATCATTAACCCAACACCCACTGCTAAAAACTGTTCAAGTTACACCAGGCCCAGGGCTGGCAGTGAACTAACTCTATTAATCCCAGTGACATCAGCCCTTGCAGGTTACACTGCAAACCCACAAGACCCAACAGTGCCTTCCAAGCCAGAAGAGAACAGATCTGTTCTTCTACTGCTCACACTCCACAGCAACTCACAGCTAAAGCTTTTATAAATTCAGCCCAGGTCTTTTCTCTTGTTTCTGTAAAAACCAATCCTGGGAGGTGAAATGTCCAAAGAACAGGTTATGCATACAAGCTCATGACACCTGAACAAATTCACCCAGGAACTTCCCATGTGCTTTTCCACATCTTACAGCTGAACTGGTTCTGTGGCTGATCTAAATGCAGTAATGGTGAAAAAGGATTTATTTCTGTTTAATTAGTGACAATTTTCACAAACATTTGTCCATAATGCTCAGACTGACATTAACATCTCCCTCTCCACCCCTTGAGCAGCCTCAGACAACACAGAACTTCAGCTTTAACCACTTCCACCAGCTGCTACACAGTGAACAGTGGAGTTATTCTGCTTCCTTCTTACACACTGCCAGAGAGACTGCTAAAAGCAGAACTGATTCTCGGCCCAGACTCGAAAGATCTGTCTGGCTTCTGCCACAAAACACATGTTTAATTTAAAAAAAAAAGCGATCCACTTTAACACAACAAGTAAACCCTGAGCAGCTACAGTTCAACACCACAAACTCCACTGCTAACACTAAAAAATTCTCCAATTCTGAAGAGTGGATGTTTAATCCTTTTAAATGCAAACTCAAAAAGCAGAAGGGAAACATTTTCTTCTCCTCTGCTCTATAAAGTTACCACGACAAACCACATCACATATTTCCAAGCAGTGCCATTTCCATGCTGGCAGTGTTAGAACAAGCAGGTACAATTATGCCCTGCACCAAGTGGGATATGGAAATAGAACCTTACTTCAGCTCAGATTTATGCCTTGCTCTGATTGCTAAATCTGCCTCCTTACCCCTGAGGGAAAACGTGTTTGCTATTGACATGGGCAGTAGAGGTGGGAGAGGAAGAGCAGCAGAGCCGGATAAACAATGAGCTTATAAAATGTGAATTCTTTTCCTGCAGCTACAACGTTGGTCAAATGGCCAAAACATTTGCACTAACACAAAGGAACAGTTGCATATGTGCCCTTCTAAGGCTGAGACTTTTGGTTTTCACTGCCTTAGAAGAAATAATAAACCCATACTGCAAAAGAGAAAACTAGACAAGCAAGAAAAAGGTGGAAAAATACTCTGCCCATTCCAAAAGCCACTGAAATCCTCAGCTGTAGCTAAGTTTTAAAATTGCTCTTTTCCAAGCTGGATGATGCCCATCATCTTCACTGCAGCTCTGTGGGAACTCACTTTTCCAGAAGCATGTGTATCCAGTGGCTGACAATTCGAATGCTCCCACTGCACTGAACTACCAAAACACATCAAAATTAGCAAATACAGCATCTTATCTTGTATCAGAATTCTGATGACTCACTTCCCTATGAACCCTGTTTCCCCATGAGCCAGGAGGTGACACCTTGTCTGCTCCCAGATTCAGCCACAGAAGCCTTGCAAAAGCCTTCCCAAGAGAACAGCATCAGAAACAAGCCCTGGCCACCCAAAATTCATCTGCAGGAACTGAATGAGAGAGTCACAATTCTGCACTTTACCTCCACCACTTCCTAAGGGACTGCTACTTAAGGGAACAGCTCTTAAAGGTCTTGGCTATTCTTCAGACCAGAGTTTGGGGCTTTTATGAAGCTCCTGTTACAACCCCATATGTCCCTGTGCACAATGGCACCTGCTGGGTGACACTGCTACAGGACAAAGGAGGAAGTCAGTCTGCTGGGTTTGGGGAGGTAATAGGCATTTTGCAGTTGCCTGACTTGGCATTTTTTCTCCACAAAACACTCTAAAAGCCAGGAGAGAAGACAAAGGCAGGATCAACTCCCCCAGCTACATTTTGCCATGGTTTTGGTGTTAAATTAGGGACATGGCTCACTGCAGCATGGCCAAGAGTGAGCAGAAGGAAGAGAAACAGTTTGATGGCCAAAGTATCCTTAAAATGAAAGGCTCAGAAATTACCCCTTCACAGCCTCAACACATTTCCAGGTGAAGTACTAGTGAGAAGCATTAACCAACATAAAGGAAAATACAGAACTT
Source organism: Trochalopteron elliotii (assembly GCA_024734555.1). NCBI lineage: Eukaryota > Metazoa > Chordata > Aves > Passeriformes > Leiothrichidae > Trochalopteron > Trochalopteron elliotii. Next base: position 83,955 of record JANPWX010000693.1, read on the forward strand.
GTGTCCCCCACCCAGCATTTCCCTCTGGTCCCATTAGAGCAGTTTTCCAGAGTTCTGTTGGTTGAGGGATGGGAGACCAGCCAGCCCAAGGGAACAGAGAGCTCCACAGAGATTAACAGTTTAAAAGCACTGAAGTATGCTTCTTCCCCCACAAAAAAAAAAAAAAAAATGAAGTATGCCTCCTTCCCTACTTTTAATGTAAACTCCAAAATAATTCATGTCAGAATTTCTATGAGAGGAAGGTTTCTAATTAAAGAAACAAATAAAGCCTGTAATATACCTACCCAATATCATTGTCTTGTTCTGCTCTGAGCATGGCAAACCACTGCTGTTTGTAAACAGAGGACAGCCATTCTAAAATTAAAAAAAAAAAAAAAAAAAGCTTGGTGTTGTCTTTGGAGCTGGGAATGGGGATGGTCATATACATCTGAAATAGAGAAATAAAATGACATTGAAATAATAAAGTTACACTTATGAACTGCACAGTCTATGCAACCCACCCCCTGATAACTCCCTGTGTTCTCCACTCCCAGCGTCAACCACAGGGGAAGGATAAACATCCACAACTAACAGGCAGTCACTCCAGACTATGTTCATCTCCTCAAACACCCACTGCTGCCACAAGTGATGCAACTCCACACATTTTTCTCAGCACACAAAGCTCCATTCAGCCAAGGAGCTTGCTAACAAACTCTTGGGAGAAGCTGTTTTCTGAATCCCCAGTGGAATTCTATGTAAGGTAAAGAAGAAGAAAACACAATCAAGGGATAATAGAAAACACTGACTTAACACAAATATGGTAAGACAAACAGAAATTGTACCCTACTAAGAATAAACATAAATCATGTCTTCCTTGGAGAACACACAAAGATTTTATTGGCTCTGTTAATGTAATGTTGCAACCAAGAGATAAAACAGAACAAAACTCAATAGTTTGTCAGGCAGTTATACAGAAGGGATCCCAAAAGCATGGGGTGCAAGAAGTTCTTAGTCAAGATAACAAATGGGGCAAGGGGCAAGGTCACATATGAGAACCAGTTCTGGGAAATGGTCTGGGTGAGAGAACAGGGAGAGCCAATGTGACCAAAAACAAACCAGGAAGCTGGCAAATGTGACAGAAGGGAGGAGGAGAGAGATCATGGATGGAAAACTTAAAACCAGCCTTTGTCCCATTGACCCTAGAGGGAAAGTACAGACTGTGATAGGAGCAAACTGGGAATCAACCAAAGTACAGCAGAAAATAAAAAATTAATTAAGGAAACCTACACAAGTAAGGAACAGAGAATGGATGTGCCAGAAGGGAAGGAAAAAAGTATCAGGAGGGAGAGCACCTTCTCTATTTGTGTATATGCATGTATCTATTTCCTACCTCCCATTTCAGCTGCAGTTCATCTGCTGATTTATGAAGAGGGAAAGCACAGCTGAGGAAATGTTCACAAGCCACCAAGTAAAACAGAACAACAAACACTGTGCTCACACAGACACCTTATGTATTCCTGTCTCTTGCACCTTTTCTGCACAAAGATCAGATTGCTGTGAACTCGTAACACAGAATTTCAGTTTTCCCCTTCAGGACCTACACACATAGAATATATAAAATAAATTAAATAAATAAATGAGCACAGTACTACTTTCAACTATTCGGTGTGATTTGCTTCTCTACTTCCTTGAGAAGAATTTCATCTGGAATAATCTGAAAGGCTTCCAGCAGAACACAAATTACTCAGCAATGTCCTGTCTGCGCTTCTCAGGTACCAAGCATCCCCTCAAATACTGAATGCTGGCAGCCAACAGCCTGTTCCAAAGTGCAGCCCAGGAAGGATTTATCTCAACTTCCTTGTAAACGAAGAGCTAAAGTTCTGATCTTAACACAGCTTGTGGCTACACCGTGGCATGAACAGATTACAAGGGCTGGCAAGTACCAAACTCTAAATGCACTTCCCAACACGCAGATCATCCTCCTGCACACAGGACGTGCCCTGTGTCCCCTTTCCCTGCACCACAGTGCCACCCAGCCAGCACAGTGCCTCACTGCAGCTCAGGGACTGCCTCTCTGCAGAGCCAACACTTAGGAGCTATGCACAAATTTCACACTCTTTTTCAACCAGCACAAGGAAATCAGCCTCAAAGATGCAATAATCTCAGAACAATTCTTCCTCTGACACACAGGTAAAGGCTTCAGGGTGTGAGAACAGACAACACTGATCCACCGAAGAGCACCATGAAAAGGCTGCCCATCACACTCTTAAGTGGCAACAGCAGACATCAGGAGGAGGAAATGAAGTGTAGCTCCAGAAAATTTCTGGTTTGCAACATCTTAGTGACATGCTGACAAAGCCACTCCACAGGGATACAAATCCACTGTTCTCCTGTGTCACCATTCAAGGTCTAAATAGTCATTCACGTGAAGTTATTTTTTATAATAAGCTTTGCACTCTGCCTATAGCCTGTACCAGTAACACTCTGAAGTGAGATGGATTATATTTACTTTATACATCACTTATGCATGCAAAATATCATGTATTAAAGCTGAGACCTGTTCTTTTGGGATTTTTATGTGTAACAAAAAGTTATCAGACATCAGCAGCAGGATGAGAAGGGGTTTTTCATTTTCCAGTGATACTGGGATGTTAGCCTCAGTAATCTCTAATAATATGAAATGGCATTTCCCTCTCTGGGCTTCAAAAAGCACCAGGTCCTAGGAGGAAGATATATTTTATACAAGTCGAAATGCAGACAAATGAACAAGAGTGGAATACTTGAATATCCTCTCTGCTCTAAATCATCCTAAATACCCTAAATTAGTAAATAACATTTGTCTTGAAAGAGGGAAGAAGAGCTCATGGCATCTTGTGCTTTTCATTTTAATTTTAGGGTTTTATTCCAAATCCTATTAAAACCCATTCAGCTCTTTTTAGAAATGAATGGCTAGAAAATAGTTAAGTCTCAGCAAGTTTTACTCTCCCAAAAGGAAAAGCATTTTCTGCTTATCTGTGCCCCTGGGAGCATTTAAACATCGATAAAGTACTACGTATCTACTGTAGAGCATTTTGACGACTTGACTGATGAGCAGAATTGCTTATCACATGGTGATGACACCTACATGGGTGCCTTTGCAGACTTTTATGCCTGTAATTTTCATACTCAGCTTCTGCTGAATCTTCAACCACAAACCAGATGCTGGACAGGCTGGGGAAAGCACACAGAACATGATCAGTCAAGAAGAACCACAGAATGATTTAGGCTGGGAAAGTTCTCTAAGGTCATGAGTCCAACTGCTCCCCCAGCACTGCCAAGGCCACCACTAACCCATGTCCCCAGGTGCCACATCCACACAGCAGCTAAATCCCCCCACAGATAGGGACTCCACCCCTGCCCTGGGTAGTGTGCCAGAGCTGGACAACCCTTTCCACAACAGAATGAATTTTATCAATATCCAACCTGAACCTCCCCTGAGATTGTTTCTTCTTGTCCTGTCCCTATTCCCTGGGAGCAGAGCCTGACCCACCCCCCTGGCTGTCCCCTCCTGTCAGGAGCTGTAGAGAGTGAGAAGTTTCCCCCTGAGCCTCCTTTTCCATAGCTCCCTCAGCTGCCCCTCATCACACTCATGCTCCAGACCCTTCCCCAGCTGTGTCCCTCTTGGGACACACTCCAGCACCTCCCTGTCTCTCTTGGGGTGAAGAAACTGAAGGCAGCAATGGAGGCGAGGCCTCAGCAGTGCCCAGCACTCACCTGAGGGCAGCAGGGCATCTCTCTCCACGATCCTGGCTGAAGCCAGGTCACTGACGATGTACTGCAGCCTGAGGTGTGAGAACACGGGCAGGAACGCGCTCCCCTGCGCCGACTCCAGGAAGGCAATGTCACCCCCAAACTCTGCAACACACAGCACCCACAGTATGATTTGCCTCCCTAAATATTTTCCAGAACTTGTTTATACTGGGGTTTTTACTTATTTATTAGAAAAAGTTATTACGGGCATTTAATGGCTTTTATTTTATTATGGTTATTTAACAGCTTTTGCCATTACAATGAAGGAGTGACTCATGTTCAAACCCCAAATCAAGGCCTGGCCAACTCTTCCTACCTCTCCTACGCTCAGCAAACCAGGCATCAGCTTCACTTAACACCTGCTTGAAAGAGCCATTCCAAGAAGGCACGAGCTGAAGAAACATCCACTGGGCAAAACAAATAAATTCTAGTGAGTCAGCTGAAGAAGGTTTCAGGTAAGTAATGTGTATGTTAATCAGAGACATTTCCACAGTGCATTCATTTCTATAAAAGTTCTGTTACTCCATTAAATACTTTCAGTCAATCCCACACAAGTTCCACTGCATTGAACCCCAGGCAAGTACCTTTTTGAGAGCAGTGTACACATCCATTTCCACCTGCAGCACAAACAGGTTGGAGGAGCTGATCAGCTGCTTCATGAGGTTTATGCTGGAAAAAATCAATAGTAACAGGTCAGTGAGACAGAAAAGAGAAAAAGAAGGGGAGGCAGGGAACAAGCAATAGCCCAGAAAGCAATCTGCAGGGAGATCCAGACTTGGGCAGGGACTGTCCTTCATCCCTGGGGTGATGAAGGGAAGTGAAGCCCCAGTACCTGAGCTCCTTGAAGAGTCCAACACTCTGGTGAGTCATCAGATTGTTCAAGAGCCACTCAAGGCACCTGCACAGAAAGCAAAGAATTAGGACCTTTGCATGTTTCTTCTCTATGTCAACATTCCCGCAACAACTGCTCCCTCAGTAAATTTGCAGACAACGCTAAGATGGGGGGTATTGTGGATCTGCTAGAGGGCAAAGGGTTCTGCACAGGGATCTGGACAGACTCAATCAATTCATATTAGGTACTTGATTTTTTTTTCCCCTGTTTGGATGGAATAGATTGCCCAGGAATGTGATGGAATCACCACTCCTGGAGGTGTCTGGATCTGGCTCTCGATTATGTGGTTTAGAGGTTTCAGTGGTAGTGTTGATTGGATGGTTGGACTGGATGATCTTACAGATCTCTTCCTGATATTCTATTCTAAAAAAATATTAAAGCAATTAACCCGGTCGTTATGGTACTGTGTGTAAAATCACTGTTAATTGGCAATGTCCAAAACAGCTTGGAGACAGCAATTCTTACTTTTTCTTCACGGACTCCAGCCCATACGTCCCTGCAGAATTATAATAACCACACACAGTTTGGGCAGTGATGGTTTCCTTCATTGTTTCACCACATTGCTGGATTAAGCCATCCTGCAGGGAGGAAAAACCACGCAAATGTTCTGAGTGTTCATTTCCCAACAGGAAATGTCAGACATTGTGCTGCTCATACAGATTTTCATGCCTGAGCCATCCCCAAAGTCCCACAGGCTGCAGTGGGACTGGTGCCATGCTGTTCAAAACATTTAAACCATCATTCCTCAAAAACACGGATGTTCCTTAAGAATATTTCCCATGAAAGAAAAGGGTACTGAATGTCCCCAGGGTAGAGCAGACGAGCTCCAAAACCTATTTAATCTACTTTTGGATATCACTCTCAAATCACTTAATCTCACACCTCAATCTTAGTCACAGCATTTTTCAATAAACCCACTGCATGGTGTTTGGCTTCTCCCCAGCTCGCCTGAAAAGCTGATTCATTCCTCTGGGTGAAAAAGGCCATTTGGGTGAGATACCCTGCACTGCCGTGTTTCTTTCCGGTAAAGGCAGGAAGAGTGGCAGCTCTGACTCACCAGCTGCAGCATGCAGGCTGCCGCCAGCAGGGCCACCACGCGGCTGGGGTTGATCAGCACATCGTCTCTGTAGAGCGAGCCAAAAGCCACCTGCAGGGCTGCACAGGGAACAGGAGCCAAACACAGACACAGCACTGAGCATGGGGCAGTAAAGAACCCTTAAATACAACCAAACCCCTCCACTGCACGCCTTCTCCATGGGCTCAGGGCTGGCTCCTTGTCTAGAGCAACTGACCAGAAAGAAAACACAACATGAGGCAGTAACCAATCCATTACTGAGCTCCCACGATTTAAGCAAACTCTTCAGCACCTCTGAGAGCTGAAAAAGAGGTGGACAAAAAGAAGCTAAACCTCATGAGCCTTCTCTGAACATCACGAAGTTTAACTTAACCCCTCCCCTCAGGGTTTTGTCAAAATAAAAGGCTCCCTTTTACTTACCTTCTACATCAATATTTTGATCAGGAATCTCCAGCTCTATGACATTCATGCTGGATTCTTTCCAAGAACCACTGAACATACTGGAAAAGTAGCCTGACTGTATGAAGGAAGAGAGAAAAAGAATTCAACTGAGAGATTTCATCCCACTTGAGACTGCCAAAAGCAGCATATGGAACCAAACACGGTTAATATTTACCTTTATGCAGAACAAAATATATTAAGGGAACTTTTATAAGCTAAAGCATTCTGACAGACTCAAGGGGCTGATTGTAGTTGCTGTTCCTGACACTCAAAATGCCTACAGGAAAATTTGGGCTACGTGTGCATAACCAGAGTAAGGAAAGAATTTGAAAAGGCCAGAAAAGCTACATGAGCTCTTTTCCCACAAACCACATCACCAGTGGGGACAGAATTAGTCCAAGAACTAAGACCTTAAGGTTACTGGCAAACAACAAATCCTGCAGGCATTAGGGAATGCCAGTTTGGGGACTGGGGAGAAAAAAAAACAAAACAGGCATGCAAGACATACAAATTACTGTACAAGGCTGTAGCCTCATACCAAGGACACACACACACACACACACCATTTACAGCAATATACCTTTTATTATTAAGTGAAAAGCACATAAAACTAGAATTTGAGGTTTCCATCCAAAGAAAGGGAAAGATAATGCTCTACTAGGGTTCCTGATTTTCCTTCCCAGCAGCAGATGTGCCCATTATCAGATGCTATCAATGAAGTTTACCTGAGAGATCAAAAAAATAAAGTCTATTTGTACAGCACCACATTCCCTGACCTCTTCCCTCAGCATTTCAGCTCAGGGCAGCAAATAACACAAAACCCAATCCTGATTTCATTTGATAAGGTCAGTATTTCTGTACCCTAGGCATATCCCTAACTCTGAAACACACAACATGTTCCTATCAAACCCAGAACCTCACTCCTCTTTGTCCTCATCACGAGGCTGCCTCAGCTTTGCCACAGAGATCAACTCCCCACTTTCATAAGGATTTACCATTTTTGTAATAGCATCATGAAAAAGAAACCCCCCACTTCTCAGAGCTGCTACGACCAGGCAGAGCAGCACCTTACTGTCCTTCATGGAACTTGAGGCAGTGCTTGGAGAGAGCAGGGGAGCAGAAACAGCCAGGCTGAGTCTGCTCAGGGGCACAGAGGAGTCACAATGGCATTAAGGATCATTTACATGGAATTATTTCTAGCCTCCACCACTATTTTACCTACAGTAACATAACTGCAATGCAGGAGTGTGCCCTGAAACAGAACCTGCCTGAGGAGAATGGTGAACTCCCCCCCAGGAACACTGCTCCTACAAGGCCTCTGCAGACAACATCACAACTCCCAAACCCCTGTAAACAGCTGCATCCACAGAAGGGATTTCACACCCAATTTCAGTCACCAACTCACGCTAAGGTCTCAGGAGCAGCTTCACCAACTTGAGATGCAGCAACCACAGAGCCACAGCGCCAGGAAACACCAGCAGCCTGAGGTCACAGCAGTGCTGTGCCCACCCTGCACAACCCAGCCCTGCCTGTCCCCTCCCTGGGGTGCAGTGGCAGTGGGAGCTGTGCCTGCCAGCTCTGCTCCGGCCACACACCCCATGGCCCCTTCAGTGCCACTACTCCCACTCTGGTTCACACAGAGGAGTCTCTTGCCTTCAGTTTATGCTTGATAAAAGGTTCTCACACTCCAAAAAGAAAAGGCTTTTTCCTAGAAGAAAGCAATGAAACACTTCAATTGCTGGGACCATGCAAGTCATTGCTGAAGCTGCACTGACACAGTAATAGCCACAAAAAACCCCAGAATTTGCTCTTCGTGTCACCTGTCGCACCAGAGAAACTGCAGCCACATGCAGAGCACCTCCCAGTGCCACCCCTGCTCTGGCTCCCACTGCAGCTGACACTCAAGTGCCCTCCTGCCCAATTACAGCACCTGAGGGCTTCACATCAACCCCTGCCAAGGCCAGAAGCCCTGAAAGACATGGGCACAAGTGAATTTGGTGTTTCAGGGCAGTCACGGGTCCTCCACGTTTCTGCCACACCAGGAGTGACACAGAACAGACAGTGAAGCTCATACCACCTCTGTGCTCCCAAAACACAGACACAAATGAGGACGCCTGAACACAAGCCCAACAGAAAATGTTTGTGGAAACAGCATCGTTTTTGGAAGTATGCACTAAGGTTTATTTCTTTTTAGAATTCCTGAGAAAACATTCCTCCTGCAGCACCAGGGAAGCTGCAAGGAATCCTTTTGTGAAGGCTCATAACAATCACGTAACACCTACAGAGACCCAGCACCAGTGATCTCCCTGCAGGTCCCTGCACACAGGTCCAGTGGACAGCAAAATTGAGCTGGGGCACCACAGGCTTTAAAAATCCCTTCTGGAAGCAACCCCTTTACCCTGCAAGAATATTCACATCACAGGAGTCTCTCAGGCATTTGTTCAGCAAACAAGAACATGTTCTCAGGACATTTAAGACAACTGTCAGCACTGTTTTCACAGAGGATGCACCAAGATTAAGAACAAAATAAATTAAACAAAATAATTAAGCAATAAGAGAGAGAAGCAAAGACATTTTTCAAACATGAAGCTACAGCTCTGCTTCCCAATATTGCTAACAGGAGTTGGTTAACTGTTTGCATCTACAAAAAGAGTCAAAGTCCTAAATATGAAGCAGAAAAAAAAAGGAAGATCTCCAGTCATACTTCACAGTTCTCAGACATCCTTTTATTAAAAACACAGTTTCTACTGGGAGTCAGAAAGGAGCCACTTACCTGACACAAATAAATCTTGTGCAAGTTCCACTCCTCTCCCAAAGCACAAATTTTAATATCACTGTTCTCCCCATTCAAAAACAGTGTCTGATAAATATATTTCGAGGTGCTTTTCAATTTTTTCCTAGTAAAAACAAAACAACAAACCACAACCAGTGAGACACACTCCTTGAAATTCTCCCATGACAGCCGCAATAGTCGGGTCTCAAGCCCTCGGGGGGCTCGTCCTGCGCAGCCCAGCCCAGCGCAGCCCAGCGCAGTCTGCCGTGTCCCCCCGTGCCCGCCGCTGCTGCCGGGACCTTTCCCGAGCGCCCCAGAGCCACCCCCTGACCCGAGCAGCCCCGTGAGAGGCCTCACCCCGACACCTCTCCCCTCCAGCCCCCGCTCCTTCCTGCACGACGGGCTCCCAGGGGAGGTCGGGCAGGGCCCTCGAGTGTCCCCTCATAGCTGCGCCCTAGCCCGGCCCTGCATCTCCCCAGCCCCCCTGCCCACCTTAGCCTGGCCCCAGCCCTGCAGCTTCCCCA
>JANPWX010000693.1:93813-113644 GCA_024734555.1 Trochalopteron elliotii
CAAGAAATCCTCCCGGCGGCCGCGGCCCCGCAGCTCCGCGCCTGCGCCGGCAGGCGCTTCTTCTGCGCCCCGAGCGGAGGGAGCGAGACATCCCCGTCATGATTTTAGTTAATGCTTTAAATTGACTTCTGGATCGTTTTTCTTAATCATAACTTATATATATATATATATTAATAATAAATAGTGTTTTATTCTTAAATTACTCTTAGCCAGCGTTTAGCGAAGTTGCCATAAGCTGCGTTTGTAAGAAAGACAGCTCGGGAAAATTACTGAAACTAAGTTTTGATAAACAAACTCTGATGCGCTTCAATGAACAAAGCCTGGGAGAAAAACGTATTGTTGAGGTTGAACATCGGACTGTAGAATTTATGGACAACAAGGAAAATTTCCAGAAGCCGGAAGATAAAGAAGAGACAAAGACTGAGTTTATGCGTCGGGAAGTCCTTACCGGAAGAACATAATACTAAAAAGACTAAAAACGTGGACTAATTAGCATAAGAAGCAGCCCTGCTCCCCATCCCGCCGGAGTAGCGGCTTCCTGCCGAACTCAGGAGTTCGGGACAAAACAAGTTCTTCCCGTGTCCCCTCCCAGAACACACCATCAGGACAGGAAGTACAGAAACAAATTCTTTATTCCTTTTTCAACACTCAGCAACCTGACCCAAGGCACTGAAACGCAACATGACCGACGGCATTAAAACCCATCCCCAGCCCGAGAACCTCTGCAGCTGCTGTGCTGTGCTGGGCTGTGCTGTGCTGGGAATTTCCCTGTCCTGGTCAGAGCCCTCAGAGGAACTGGATACAGCTCTGCCTCCTCTGCAGGCAAAAGTCAGGAATGTGTCTCCAATGGCAGCCCAGAGAACGAGAAAGAAAATTATTTTATTGGAGGCCACAGAGGCATCTCCTATTGCAGCCAGCAGCAGCCTGCTTTAGAGGAAAATGAGTGATAGAATTGGGGTGTAGCCACCTCAGTGTTTGAGCTTTGACAATGAAGCCTCAGTCTGATCCTTCAGAACAGGATTATACACCAGTGGTAAAAAATAAATTGATAAGCCAAAGCAGAATCCCGTTTGTGGAGTGAAAACAATGAACAGGCTGTAGGGTCTGGGGGAGAAGTCTCCCCAGGAGGTTGATGTGGACATTCATGTGAGGCCCAGGCACAAACATGGGATCCCTTACTGGTCCTGTGACATGGGGCAGCTGTCAGTCAGTGTGGGGAGATGTGGGCAGGTGTCCCAGGCAGGTCTGGGGAATTACCTCAGGGAGATTTGAGGAGGTATCCCTGGGGAGCTGCCCCAGCACCAAGCTGGTGAGGTGGGGTTTTGGGACAGGTCATTCCTTAAAAAGCACCATTCCAATGACATCACTTTATACAAAGCAGGGTTTATAATACAACCCTAATTATTTATACTCCCATGACCCAGCAGACAGACCAAAAACACAGGGCTGCTCTAACCAGGGAAGAAAAAGATTTTTCTCATGTCACCAGTGACAACTTCCCCACTTAGAGACCTACAGGAAACATACACACACAGTACAGCCAAGCTGCTAATGCTGCACACTAACAGAAGCAAGTTAACGTGTAAACATGCTTGTATTTTAGATATTTGGTTTCTTTGTGTTTTGATTGTACTGACAAACCGAAGCAAACCCGTGTTCTGCAGTCTCCGTGTACATATGAGGTTGGCTTTTCCCTGTGCAGCCTCTCACACCGTGCATCCCGGTTTGCTTTAGTTGATGCATTTTGCTGGTGAACACAACAGCAAAGGGGCAGCTGGTCTGGAAACAACTTTTATACCTTTGGTTACAGCATTCTGTGTAAGATGGGCTTCACCAGCCGGTTAGTAGGCAAATGGGTGTTCCAAGCATAAAAGTGTATCAAAAGGGTCAACCAGAATGGCCACTATCTAACCAGAGCATAACCTTGCCTAAGTCAATAATCAGAGTAATTAATAAGGCATCTGGGGAAAAAAAAAAAAAAAAAAAAAAAAGAGAAAGAAATCTCTATTGTGATTGGGCTCGATGATCTTAAAGATCTTTTCCAACCTAAACAATCATCAGCGCTTCCCATCACCCAGCAGGTTCCCCAGGCCTCCTTTAATCCTCTCCACCACACAGCCTGAGCAGAACCTTCCTGTAGTCCCCTGAGCAGTCTCCCTAGAGAGAGCAGAAAAAAGGCACACCATTAATTTTGCAGCTCCATGGAAAGCAGCGTTCCTTTCAGCATAAATGACTTCTTGTAGTGTTTGTATCCTCTTTGACAATTTAATAACCAAGAACATTTCAGGAAGGTTTTCAGTACATAAACGTAAAGTCTCCTTAATTCTACCTCCTCTGAAATACCCAAAAAGTTGTTGAGAGGGTTTGTGTAGGAGCATCCATGGAGGGCAGGGAGAGGGAACTCTGCAGAGCTGAGACATTCTAGAACACGTGGTTTTATTGCAAGGGTGGTGGGTAAAAAGGGCCTTTTGCCTTCAGCCACCAGCCTGGGCTGAAGGGAAGTCCCAAAGAGCAAGGGAGAGAGAGAACAAGAGGGTAAGAGAGGTAAGAGAGGTAAGAGAGAAGGGAGCAAGAGAGCCAGAGAGAGGTGGCAGGGGTCAGAGTGCAGGGGAAAGAGATAAGAGAGGGGGTGCAAAGACAGAAAGGAGCGAGAGAGCCAAAGAGAGCCAGAGAGAGTGAGGTCCTTGTTACAATACACTGTATCTCCTTTTGTGTTGAATATTCCAATTTACACTAACCAACCAGTACATGACACAAAACCCTATAGAATCTACATACAGTCTATAAGAACTACTACATTACCATACTATGTTATATTTTAAACTCTAAAAACTACTCTTTAGACTATTCTCTTTTGCTACATTGACCTTTAGATCCCTTACCCAGCAGAAGAGTATTGTTCAATCAAGAAGGATTCTCCTTCAGCTGGCTGGGCTATTGTTTTCAGGTTATATAATAACTAAGGCTCAGTATCCTACAACTCCAAGCCAGCTTTCATTTCTATTTCCATTATAGGTTCCATATTTTCAGAATCTTTTGCTAAGCAATCATATTTATAAGGTTTCCCTGATTCATCTTCCCCAACAGGTTTGCTTGAAGCTGCTTAGCAAATCCAGGTCTGTGCAAGGTTCCAATCTTACCTTAATGAAGGAGTGGAGCGATTTGCCGTACATGGCCAGGAACTCCCTCCTGATGTAGAGCATGTCAATCTCTGAGCGGGACACCATCACCCGGATCAGCGTGCTGTCATCAGTGCCCAGGCCCTGAAGGGACACAACAAGAGGTGCACAGCACTGAGGACAGACCAGGGACAGCCACAGAGGTTTGGCCTTCTGTGGAATCCACTCCTGATTAGACCATTTTTGCATTAATGCAGGGATCCATTACCAGCTCTGAGCTTCCTGAAGGAAAAGAGGACCACGGAAAGAGGACCTCAGACTTCTTTTTCTCCCCAATTAACACAGTTTCTGAGACATGAATTTTTAAGAATTAAAGACTTTAGTTAAACTAGATATTGCTGAGGTAAGATAGATAAACTTCCCTCTATTAACAGAAGCCGGATTTAAGGAACTGATAAATCATGAGGCCTGTTTACGCATTCTGACTAATCAATAGACTCCAAGAATACAATACAACAATAAATCAAACAGCCCTGGAAAAAAAGGATTCAGTTGTCACATAACACTGAAAGGTTAAAAAGTCAAAGTGAGGAAGACCCATCTTACTTCATCATTTTGAGACCCTGCCCCATAAAAAGGACCACCGACCCATTTCAAAGAACAAACTACACATGCTTAATGGCTTTTTGGCTAATTACCATACAGAGCGGGGAATGGGATGTACCAGAGCTATGAACATGTATTTGTGTTTTGGATATTCAATACTTCTGTACATAAAAAGACCCTGTGATCATCTGTAAATTGTGGTGTGTATTTGGGAGCGATCCCGCACGTTGCCCGGTGTCGTAATAAACGTACACTTACTTTCTAACTTTAAACTGTTAGAGTCTTTGTCCATCATAGTTGGATATTGGTATTAGATCAATATCCATATTTTTAATAAATCATTTCTTTTTCTCTAATTGCTGTCATGCTATTGACTTAAGCATGGAGAGGCAGGGGGAAAAATAGCAAAATCTCTTTACCTTCATGGATCTGTACAGTCTTTCAGCAAAATAAGCAGGTTTATTCCTCAAGCACTTTACTGTAAGGGAGACAAGAACAAGAGAATTAAAACAAACACTGAAGGATAAGGTCTTTCAAACCTTTCCAGCACTTTCTCAGTGCAGACATTTATTCTGTAAAAATGCAACTCAACAAGCCCAGTGCAGACATCCAGAGTCAGTGACCTGCTGTCAATTGATGTCTCCATGCCCAGTGCACAGCAATAAAATATTTTTAAGGCTTTAAAGCTTCCACACAGCAAATGTCATCTGCCAAAGCATCCCTTGGCAGAGAAATATAAAGCACAGAGCCTTCTTGCCAGGTCTTTGGATCTCCAAAGATTAAAACACTGTGGCTTGTAAAACAGTGAAAAAGAATCTGCCTCCTGAAGCTGTGCAAACAGTCAGGGCAAGAGACAGTATCTTTAATTATTTAATTAGTTTGTAGACAAAGTTTTAAAGCAGGGAACTCACCGATAGCTAACAAAGCATCCTCAAGGTCTCCTGACATCTCAGATTTTACGCTGTCTGTGATGTCCTTATTAGCAATCACTCTGTACACATCAAAAACTAGGAGGAAGAGTTGGATAAAAGAGCCAAGTGAGTTGCTTCAGTGTGGAACCCCCGAGGATCACTTTGCAAGATCAAGCTCCTCATACCCTGTACAAACACTGCACCATTACTGTGACATTGTAGGCTAAATCAGGGCTGCCCTTCAGAAATAATTAATTTTAATTATCAGCCGTCTTGCTAATTAGCCTACCACTGCTGCTAGGATTTTCCAGAACTGCTATTTAATGTAGAAAGTTTCCATGCTTAGCTCTGTCCCATGGGAGTCGCACTTCATTATCTCCAATTCACTGGCTAGAGGAAGTTGTATGTTTTTTTTTCCTCAACTCCCATTTTGTCTCAGGAGGGAATAAAATGGTCTAAAAGAATTGAATCAACTGGCCCTAAGAATATGTATTGTCTCAGGAAGGGATCACAATCAGTTAATGAACAAGTACAAAGCTCCTACAAAAGTACTGTCCTCAAACAAAGGAAAAACCCAGGACACCAGAGAGGTCCTACCTCTGAGCAGGTGGCACCTGTTCCGTGTGCAGAGGATGGACATGAACTGCACCTCATCTGTTCCCCATTTCTTCTCCCCAGCCTCATATAGGCACTTGAAGACATGAACAAAGTGAGGATAATTGAGAACACCAGGTGTATATAATGAGATTTTTACTTCATAGAACCATTTGGGTTGGAAAAGCCCTCTAAGGTCATTGAGTTCAACCCTTCCCCTGCACTGCCAAGGCCACCACTAACTCACGTGCCCAAGTGCCACATTCACATGGCTGTTGAATCCCCTCAGGGATGGGGACTCCACCCCTGCCCTGGACAGCCTGTGCCAGAGCTGGACAACTATTCCCTAATATCCAATCTAGTCTCCACCTGGGGCACTGCTGACTAGCACAACTTCAGGCTTACTCATCTACCTAGAGAAAAAGAGGTAGAAACAGCAGGGCTTCACCACACATCACACATACAAACCGAGACAGTTCTTGCAAGGAAGCAAATTGCTACACACCTGAGCATCTTGTTGAGCAAGGGCCTCATCCACAAATGTTCCCTCATCTCTGTTACCCTGTGGAAATACAAGGATGAAAAATTCATTTCAACAGAGCAACTAATGGAAGTAAGTCCTGCAAATTCCCCATTCAAAAGCAGTTACTGGAGATGTATAATGGGATTCTTAACATTGAGTAATGGGTTACAAATACAGCAAAACATGATTCAGATGTGATTTGTTCTTTCTTTTGAAACAAGAAGCCATCCACTTTAATTTAAAAAGAGCATATGGCATTAAGGTATGGCAGAGTGAGGCTGCTCTCCCTGCAGAAGCTGGTGTGAAATGCTGGCAAGGTGAAATGTAAGGGAACTGAAATAGCAGCCAGCCTGAAGCACCTCATCACTGAGTGAGAGATGTCCAGCAGCACGTTCACCCCCACTATTCCCCCTGTCCTGGACTCACCGTGGCGAGGGACACGAGGACTCTGCGGAACATGGAGGATGTGTCAGAGACAATGTCATCCTCAAGGGTGGAGCCATACTCTGTCAGAGCACACACACAGCACATCTGTTACTAACAGCTCACAGAATCACAGGATTTTCTGAGCAGGAAGGGACCCACAAGCATCACCAAGTCCAACTCCTGGGCCTGCATAGAACCATCCCCAAGAGTCCCAACATATGCCCAAGAACGGATGTCCAAACACTCCTTGAGCTCTGTCAGGATTGGTGCTGTGCATGCTTTTCTAGGAAGCCTGTTCCAGTGCCCAGCCACCCTCTGGGTAAAGAACTTTTTGCTAACATCCATCCTAAGCTGTCCCCAGGATTCGAGTTGCCTCAGCAGCACAGCACAGGGGAACAGGAATATCCTGGTGGCCACATTGTGACTGGGACAAGCCAGGATGCCCTTGCCTTTCTTGGCTTTCATCACAGCAATCCAGCCATCATACTGAGGGCTACAGGGCAAAATTAAGAAGCACAACCAGTATAAAACTGGCAAAAGATCCACCATGGATAGACCTCCAGCTGACAAACATAACAACCCCACCCCATTATATTTACACCAAGTCAATTTTGGTGTGTAATTCTCTTCCTTGATGCTGACAGATCCTTCTCCCTCTCCACACACACCTGCACACACACAAGTGGCTTCTGGCCCAGTATGAAATTGCAGAGTGTGCTACATACGGAGTTTGTAGTTCTCATTAATGTGCCGAATCTCCGCGTTGGTGCGAGAAGCCAGGATTTCAATCAGGCAGCCTTCATCTGTCCCTGCTCCCTAGGGAATCACATACAAGAGCCAAGATTGTGACAACTGTTTTGAAGGGCAACTATGACTTTTTTTTATTAGATATGGCTTAATAGGAAACTCATAATTAATATACAATTATGCCACTGCATACTGAATTGACCATAAGCCATGCGACATAAAAAAGGATTTCCAAACCTTTAGAGCCCTCCTCAGTTCATGCACGTCATACATGGTGGTTGGAGTCATCAAACCAACGATCACCCTTTCAAAATTCCCACTCAGCTCAGACTTCAAGTCATCAATCAAATCCTAGAAGACAGAAAGAGAAGAAAGGAGAAAAAGACATGGCATTTGAGAAGAGGAAGAACTTGTTCACCACTTTTCTTCATGCTCCAGCCCTCAGTTAACTCTGAAGTGAACAAGACCAAAAACACTTGGCCAAGGAAAGCTTGTGCTCAGTGCCAACCATACTCTTGTGGAGACTGGGATGTTCTTCACATTTCACCTGAGTGGTACAACCCAAAAAAGTCCACATCTCCCAATCAGAGCCTCAGGCAGTGATCTCTGAAGAGCACCTACCCTGCCAATAGTGCTTTTATAGGTGATCAGAACTTGCTGACGTTGGGAAACGTTCAGCTTGGTCAAGGTCTCAATGATGGCATCTTCATCCGTGCCTGGAAGAAACCAATGAAAACCAGTCAAGCTGCTTGTACCAGAACCAGAGGCCTGCTCTGGCCTTGCCCGGAATGTACCACCTTACACACATGCTTGCACAACCTGGGTCTCATCTGTGCATGAGTACCTCAGCCCAGCAGCACCACACCACAGGACAGAGAAAACAAGAGCCAGATATTTTTATGTCTTTACACATTTTTATGGCCAAGACTTGGATTTCTGGTGGGGTTCAAATCACCCAATTCCCTCCAGTGCCCTCACACGGCAGTGACGTGATGCAAATGGCTGAACTTCCCCTCCAGAAAAACACCAGTAAAAACCTTCCCAACCTCCAGAGCTAAAAAAGAAGATTTAACAGTTGAGGGAGATAACTTACCAAATCCCTTCATGGCCTTCCTTAGTGCCTGTGCTTCTTGCTCAGCACTGAAAGTTGAGACGCCCTTGACTGTTGCCTAAACCCATAGGAGAGGAGTTATGAAAAGCAGTCACAAAGTGAGACATTCACAGAGTAGAGTTGAATTAAAAAAAAAAGACAATTCAAAAGGTGCAAACATCTTTTTGGGAAAGTGACAGCAAATAAAGTCCACCCTCCAAACATGAGTGATTTTATATCAGAGTCCATCCTATCCTGAAAAGAAATGGTTTGTTCCAGAGGGACTTCCCAGCCACATAAGAAATAAGCCACAGGGACTCAACTGAAAGGAGAAAATATCTTAATGTGGCTGCACACGGAGTATCTGCTTTCCAGCTAAATAAGGGCACACAGCCTAACAGTCCAGCTTCTTCCCAGCAGTTTTCCATGTAAATCAAAGAAGAAGCTGTTCCCATCAAAGCCCCATTCCTGACTTCCCTAAGAGCAGTCAAGGACCATCATTCTGTTAAGTAACACACCAGGAAGTCCAGTGTCACCTGAAATGGTGATTCACAAACAGTTTTCTCCTGCCTCTGGTCTAGTGCAATTTCTGGGGAAATGCACTTCTCTTGCAAAGCTCTTCATGTTCCCAAGAAAACCATCAGCAAAATACCACTTAACATTCAATGGGCAGAAAAATGTTCCCCTGTCCCTGAAAGTGTTTCAGGCCTGGCTGGACAGGGCTTGGAGCACCCTGGTCTAGTGGAAGGTGTCCCTGCCCATGGCTGGAGTTGGAACTGGATGATGTTTAAGGTTCCTTTCAACCCAAACCATTCCAAGATTCTGTAATAACAGCCATAGAAATGGCTGCCTTGCAAGCTCAACCTGGAAAGAATAATACGCCTAGGAAGTTTATCTGGAGAAATTAATGTTCTTTGAATTAATACCTGATCTGGTTTTCCATTAACTCCCCAAATGCAAAAGCCTGTATGTGTGGGTCATTCTCTACAATGAGGAAGCAGAAAGAGGTGATAAATTTACCCCCTTGAAGGCACAGTCAGTGACAGTGTTCTTCCTGCTGTGTCCTTATCTGAGCTCCACTCCCTATGTTTATCAGGTCAGAGAAAAGGCTTGGCACAGCCTGGCACAGCAAACACACTCACCATCGTGCTCGGATCTGGTCAATCTGTTATTGTCTGTGTCCGGCGCACTTAGACAGCTGCAATAAAAAACACTGGGAGTGTCAGTTTTCTAGCAAATAATTAATAGAATACACCTTCCCTTGAAGGTTAATGAGACTGGTTAAGTAACCATCTAATTCTCTGGGGACCAAAAGCAAGATTGAGCAGCCCAAGTGAACACCCAAGCAGGTTCCTGGAGTGTCCAGCCCTGTTTTATACTGAGCAAAGGCTGGATCACAACAGCACAGGGCCAGAGCCAGGCTGGAAGGGATGTGGTGGACAGACAGGTGATTAGCACTGGTGATTTAATGATTCTTCTCTATTGCCTGCATGATAGCCTGGCTGAGGCTCCAAGGAGAAGCAGACAGTGTTGCCCTGGGAGCAAAGAAAATAGACTTGATTCCCATGTCCTTCAAAACACATGGCTTTGACCTTGGCAGGTGAGAGCCTGAGGGTGCGCAAGGTGAGGATGAAGCAGGGTGAGGATGAAGTAGTGTGAGATTGCCCACACACCCCTAACCCTTCATGGATCCAGCCTAGGAGGCAGAGACATCGTGGTGTAGGTGGGCACACAAAGGATAACCTTACTTGAGCATTGGGCAGGAGAATTATTTTCCCTCTTAGTATTTTAACAGAACATTTTATATTCAACATCCCCTCAGTTTGGTGCACTGTGTCCTTCCTTGTAGGGCTGCAGTTTTAACTGACAAAGCCCTTGAAAAACCCCAAAGCTTCCTTGCCATTTGCCCAGGGTTATTAGTTCTGTTCATAATTTTGTTTTCAATCAGGGAGCCTTTGCATGGACACACCCAAATTTTCCTGTGTCCCTGATCACTTGACAGGATGTCACGTACCAGGGCAAGGTTCACTGCCCCACAACCCAAGTTCATCCCAGCATCACAGGAGAGGAGTTAGGAAAGGCAGACTCGAAGAGATACCTACATACAGTAGGGTTGAATTAAATAAAAAAAAAATTCAAAAGATGCAAACACAGTGACAGCAAGTCAAGTCCTCCCACCAAATGTGTGGTTTTATTCCAGAGTTGAGGGAGTTCTCTCATTAAAGCCCTGAAGCAGAAGCAGAGGTGCCAGCAGTGAATGACATCTCTCCCTAATTCTCCTCGTGGTGTTTAATAGCTGCTATCCATGAGTCCAGAGAGTTGTGCAAGATCAGGAGTGTGTTTGCTCCTGCTCCACATGACTCCTACAGACCTGGAATGCACAGAGAGAGCTGTTCAGGCCAGTTAACTCTGTGTGGCACTTGCCATGGATGTGTAACACACAGGCACCCATGGGTGCACCTCTACCTTACTACACCCTGTGCAATCAATAATTGCAACATTTGGCAAGTATTAGTGTTGTTTGCTTTCTTTCATCTGATCATGAATTCCAGCCATCACAGTATGACCTAGACCTCAGAAAAGTCATCTTTGCTCTTCTCTAATCTTTTTACCAAAGTAAATAGCCAATTTTATTTGCTTTAGTTAGACACTAAATGAAGGCTCCAAATTTTACTGCTGTTTTTATAATGCAGCTGGTTTGTACACAGAAACAGGAATATTAGACAGGCTGGTTTAGCAAGTCAATTAGAGGGCAAAATAAAGGTCAGTAGCAAGGAAAATGGAAGCAGAGAAATTCTGAGGACAAATAAGCTGGCAGAAGGAAATCAAACCATGAGGAGAGGCTGCATGTACTGCACTCAGGGCAAATGCTCTGGCAACATCCATTAACAGCAGAAATACTACACAATATTGACTGCAAGACTGATTTCTTCCTCCTGGGAACTCCACTGGGAATTGAAAGAGCAGAGCACTGAAAAGGCAGCCGTGCAAACCTGCTGCTCAATTTGCAAGTGCTGGTTTGTTCCTGGTGCATTTCTGTGTGAGAATGAGCCACTGAGGCTACAGGTGGGAGAGTGCAGCAGTTCAGCCAGGCTGTCCAGCAGTGGCCCCTGTAACCCTTTCACAGCTGAAGGAACTGCTCATGCTGGGGTTTTAGATGAATGAAACTCTCCTAAGCCACCCCTTGGCAAGCAGAGAGAGAAGGGAATTGCTCAGCAGATTTGCGAGTGCTCAGCAGCTTAACACAATTCCTGGCCTACAGCTCTCTCAGGGAAACACAGCTTCAGGACAGGAACAATACTTTGCTTTGTGTATTGAAAAATTAAACTATGCATGCAAGTGTCAGCCAGCCAGTGCTATGGTCCTGAAGTTATTTGCTTTACCCCAGAATAAAGGCCTGGTAAGTAAACCTGGCTTAGAACAAGCTCAAAACACTGTGCCCGGATCACAGAGTGCAAGTGTAGGAGGGGTCCCTCCCATTACTCAATTTTTTTTTCCATGGATGATTTTTCCTGGCAGGTTTTATCAGCTAAACAGCCTTTTTTAAGTCCATATCAACACCCTCTAAAAGCTGAATCCAGAATAAACTTAATTTATCAGAAAAGTGCTGACACTATCACGTGTGCTGGCCAATTCAAGTTTAGGCTTGCACACAATCAGGTTTTCCTGACTCTGCTCAGAGCACACACTCAGGAACCACCAAGGAAAGCTTCCAACCGCTTAACTTTTTCCCTCCCAGTTTAAGGGCACAGCGTTGCCAGTCCTACACCTCGGATCTGGATGGAAACCCACCGCTGTTTGACCCTTTTCCTTGCGAGGCAAACACTAGACTTGTTCGACGAGTTTCTTCATTCGGTGCACGTTTACCCAAACACAATCCACACCCTGCGCCGGATCAGATTTTCCACAGCTCCGTCCCCGCCAGCTGTTCTCGGTGTGCGGGATGCAATCCTGGCTGTGCTGCCGGCGTGCCCGGACTGGGGCTGGGGTGAGCCGCAGGGCCACTGACTCCGAGTTTGCAGCTCAGGAGAGGATCTCCCGTCTGCCACGAGCCCCGAGCCAGCTGAAATATCCCAGCGCCTCCCACACAATGACCTTTATCTGGCCACTGCCCTCAGGAGGAATAAAAATATGATTCTTATAGCCTTGTACGCCTGATTCAGCCTGTGCTCCCACCCCGAGTCAGAGTCATCCCCCTGCCATGCCCTCAGCGCTCCAGCGGCCAGCGGGGAGGACGTGCCAGCCTGGAATAGGAACCAAAACCCGCACTCCCTGTGCCCGGGAAAGGTCAGCCCTTCCTCCATCCCACAACTCCAGGCCAGAGTCCCCGGGCTGCCCCAGTGCTGTGGCATCTCTGGCATCGCCCAGCGCGGGGCTGCCACTCCCGCACCGCCGTCACTGCGCGCTGGAAAGCGGGGATGGCGCTTGGCACCTTCCCAGGCACCTGCAGCCCTGCAGCCCCGTCCCCATGCCAAGGGGGATCCCCCGTTCGCTTGGCACTCACCTGCTACCCGGCGCGGGTCCCTGGCAGAGATGGGGAGAGCTTTGGTGCCTGTCCTGGGTGGCAAAGTCCCCGCCCTGGAGACACGCGACAGTGACGTGCAGGAGCTCCAGCCCTGCCCTGCCCTGCCCTGCCCTGCCCATCTCACAACTGGTTGTGATTCAGAGAAGGGAGAAGTTCCCCAGGAAGCCTCACTCGCATTGCGCGTTTGGGCTGTAACACCCAAACAGCACGTTTGGGATTACACGGAGGGCTGGCAGGTTGGGACGGCTTCCACGCTCCCCGGCATTCCCTGTAAAAGTCCCTGGGAACAGATGAACTCTGGCTGCAGGTTCTGGTCTCTCGCTCCCGCCTGCAGCAGGGCACACACGAGGGGGGAGCGAGGGGGACGACGGCGTGGAGCACACAGGCAGTAACATCCCCGAGCAAGAAGTCCTGTTTCTTCCCCGGTGTTTGCGGGGATTTCTTATCTGTATCACCTTCTGTGCTCCCACAGCTCCTCTCTGGGTCTTCAGCATCCTCACCCCTTGTCTAAGAACTCTGCATTGCAAACAGGCGTGATTTCAGTAAGGATGATTCTTTGCGTAAAGATTATTCCTGTTGCCCCAATAAATGGCAGTGCCCTCAAGCCAAAACCCTTCAAGCAAAGGGACTTCAGTTTTACAGTGATGTGACCCAGTCATGGACATGATCACAAGGCTGACAAAGGGAAATCAGCCTTGCAATAGATGTATCTTGTCTTCAAGTGTTTATCCTCAGGAACTTTAGTCTCCTCTGATGCCAAAAGTGCTGTTGTTATCACGGCTAAACCAACCTTCTTAGTTTTCTTCCAGCTCATACGATAGCTCTGTCTCATCCCTGTACCTCTTTGCACATGCTCATTTGCTGGAAGGGAACTAAATTTAGCAGCCTGGCTGCAGGCAGGCTGTGCCTCAGTGAGCATGTCTGTGTGGGTTATTTATTACAGCTCCCACTGCAGCTCAGCCTCCCAAAACAGCTCCACAGAGCCCAGTACCTACTGCTGATGCAAGGGGACATGGACCAGGGGAACGGAAAAACCAGGTTCAAGCCTCAAGCCTTCTCTTTTTGCACTGCAGAGCCTCTTTCCTTGCAAAATCTGGCACATGAGCCTGACCAGGATTCAGTGTGGACCAGCACATATAAACTGTCTCAAAGGAGAAACTCTTCTCTTTCCTACATCTGTGAAAGGTTCCATTCTCATCCCCTCTCACGTCAGCAGTCCCTGCTCTGGGCCCATTTTAATACACCAGCAGAACTGCTGTGTTTCTCCATCTTACATTGCCAGTGATTTCTTTAGCCTGTGTATTTTCATCCTCCTGTTTGCTTCCCAGTCTCTTCAGCCCCCAGGACTGGAAGGCTCTGTCACTGCAATCACTGGCATATACAATAGAAATTATTTAATACCATAAGTTATTAATTTTCTTTACAAATTAGTTAAATGTTGCACCAATCCTGCCACTAATTATTTTCATAATTTAACCTTTTCTGTCCCCCTGGGAGAGGCAGGAAGTAGGAGGAATACTTAAAGATACAAAGTGTTTGTGTGAGGTTGTTGGCCACCTGGAATTAGTCATGTAAGTGTAGTCCATTCAGCAGCCAGATCCTGACGCATCACACAGCCAGAGGGCCCTGTAATCTTGGCTGGTTACGGGTGCTGGCTCCAGAGCCATCTGATTCAATCACGATTATTTTGACCAGAAAGAAGGAAAAAAAAAAAAAAAAAGCATAAAAGCTTCTGAGAGTTGGCTGAGCTTCTCTGGAAGGTGGATAGAATAATTGGGGATTTAGGGAACCCTATTGTAACTTGCTAGAGGAGCTGCTCCCTTCAGGAAGGCAAAGGGTTGTTGCTGTATTTTCCTAGACAAGATTCAGGTGACAAAGCTTTGTCTCTCCAGGAGCCCTTTGTGTAAGGTCTGCTCAGCTTTCAGCTTTGTCTTCATCTCTGAAAGGATGGAAAGGCTATTGTTTATCTTCCAGTATCTCCAGCTGAAGCACTGGCTGGCATAGCTTTGCTGTCCTTGCATCCAAAGACGGACGGCAAGGGACAAGCCCACAGTCCTAGCTCAGTGCAGTGACAGAGCATGTTGCTCTTCTGTTCACGAGTATTTCATTTGTCCCATCAATTATTTTAACTACCTTTGTTACAAAGCTCTCAATCACTTAGACTTTACTCAATTGCACACATACTTTCTATTCCCATTCCATCCTGCTGTTTTCCCATCTACAAAAGACCTAATAAAAATTAAAGGTCACAGAAACACAGGAAGGGCAGTGTGCATTAAGTAAATAAACTGAGCTCCAGTAGCAGCCCATTAGGAAGGGGGTATTTATTCAAAGTCCCACAATGAGAACAGAGCTGAACCTCTAGAAAATGGCAGCACTTGTTTTTGCCTGAAGGACCTGACCTTTTAAATTTGCACTTCAGAAAGCAAAGGAGCCTTGTGCTAGGAGGAGAGATTTTCAGCGTGTCCTTTCATTAGCAGATACCTGCCTTTAGCTCTAGAGAAACAGCATCACGTCATTCACTGAGCTCCAAATTCTGACATTAATGAAGTCATTCACCAAGTGAGGGTCAGAATTTGGGCCTTTGGGGATTAAACCGCTGTTTTTAGGAGGTTCATAAGGGAAGTGTTCATTTTCATACCTGAGTTTCCAAGCAGCAGACCCTGAAAATGGGGTTGCACAAGGGCTGTGGGAGTGCGTTGGATGCTGTAGCTCAGTGTTGTCTCCATAGCAGCAGTACCCGAAGGTAGGGTGGAGGCTGAAAACCAGCCCTTGCTTTTCTAAAGCATTGAGTTCTGTGCGCTTTTAAGAGGGCAAAGAATTCTCTCATTCCGTGCATTAATATCACAATAGTCCCAAAGTGAACCGCAGTTGTTAGGGCTTGCTGCAGACTCCCAGGGGCACTTCTGACCCTTAAAGCAAGGGTGTGTCCTTACCTGCTGTTCAGCACCATGTAAGGTGAAACAGCCATTTCCACAAGTCAGAGATGTTTTGGGAAGAGGTGTTTTGAGGAAGAGGCAGCCTGGAACTGTTGGTCTATGATCAGAATAAAGCCCTTTTAACACAGAGAGAGGAAGGAAGATGAAACACTCCCAGACCTGGGTAAGCAGTGCTTATTTGAGGTGGGAGAACTGAACTAGTCCAATTCACATAAGAAACTGGAGTGTTCTTAACTCTTCATAACCATTAGAAACACTGCTTCTGCACTCTGTATTATCAGGGGAATGCACAGCACTCTCTCTTTTAGCAATCCAGACAGGATTTAGAACCCTGAGCGCTGCTATGCTCAAAGTCTCTCTGGGTAGATTACATAAATATAAATGTCACATAGGGCCAAGAAGGAGCTGGGGAGCAAACTGATTTGAGAAAATTCCTGTAACCCAAGATGCCTTTAAAACAAGAGACCACTTGGACACAGGAGCCCACTTGCCTCAGACAATAAGCTGTAAGGGGAGACAGCAATGAACACTGCAAGGATGAGACAGCCAGGAGTTGAATTCCCATTTCGAGTGTACATCAATCACCAGGTTCTCAAGGTGAGGGTGATGCTCGTGTGTTCTGCAGGAAGGCACACAGGAGGGGATCCCAGATGCTCTCACATTTCCTCATGCTGACAGCTCTAGCAGCATCTTGGGTGTGGGGGGCTCTCCACACTGCTTTCCCCCAGCATATGCTATGCTGACACTGCCTCAGAGATGCCCACCCACTCTGCCTTTCTCCCACAGAGAAACTGAAGGCTGCACTTGGCCACGGGCCCAGTCTGCTGTTTTCTTATATTCACTAAAGCAATAAACAGCAGGGAATGCAAACAGTCCAGGGCCATCGGGTGGTCTGATGGCTTTGCTGGCTGCCTGTGTCCATGAATCCATCCAAATGGGAATGGGAGTCAGGAAATACCTCCAGAGTGGGAGGGGGCTTAATGAATGTTTAATTAGCATACATATAGTTCTGAAGAGGAAATGAGTAGCTTTCACTTTTTTCTTCTTAAATAATATCTGCCTCCATGTAGTTTAATCTTACTTAGCTGCTGTGTAATTTGGCTATAACCCATCTGTAGGGGATGGAAACAGAGCTATCACTGCCCAGCTCAGGACAACTTTTCCTGACCCTGCATTTAAACAGAAGTGAGCCAGGGGTGTGGGCAGACCCAGGTGAGGTAGCTTGGGGCAGGAGGAGACCCAACAGGATCCTGGCACTTGAAACACAGCTGATAAACCCCTTCTCAGGGAGAACCCAACCCGCAAATTTCCTTTTGTGTAGCAGCAGCTGCTATAAAGGACAGTGTGGAGCTGTGGTGCAAAGTAGTGTTCCTTGAGAAACACAGCTCTTTCCCACTCAGTGCTCCACCCTCTGGCTGTACACAGGGTCAGTCCAGGCCATTGCATCCCATGTGTGTGAGCCTGCAGGACTCAATCAGCTCCATTATTTCTGGGTGTACCTACCAGAGTGCCATTACCTTGGATAGACGATTGGCTTTCAGCCACAGCAGGCAGCCATTGCTGGAGCCAGCGAGGATGTCCTGCGAGGGCAAACAGGAGCACCAAGGAGGTGGAAACTTCCAGTTTTTAAACATGCAAAATACAGATCTGACTTCTGGATAAGCGTGTGACTAAGACTTAATTGTTACGCGGTGAATTCAGGAAAATGTGACTATGGCTTTTTTCCCCTAGACAGTTAAGTGTCGCCAAGCACAGGAAGCTGTACCAGCTCTGTTCTCCGTCGTTGCTGCTCCTCGGACTCTCCAGAAGGGGCCAGTGCGCCCTCGCCTTTCGGGGACCGCAGGAAACCTGTCCAGGCCCGTGTTTTTATTTAGAAAATGCTGAACTGTCTGGAAAGTTTGATGAAGAGGGATGCAGCTGTATTAATGTGCTTTTTCCTGGGGATTTGAATGCATTTTCTGAGCAGTGCAGGAGGACCAGGGATCAGGGAGACAATGTGCAGGGAAGGAACTGTTGACCACACTCAGATATTTTAAACCTCGCATCATGGGATTTTAGCAGCTTAAAATTTGGTGTTTAGGATTGAGGGCATTAGTCAGACTGATGTTCCTCTCTGCAGCAGGACAAGCCTGGGAGCACTCTGGAGTCATTCTGATATGGGAGAAGTACCAGGCCACGTCTGTGCTGCAGCCACTGATCAGCTTTTTCACTTGGAGCTTTCAGGCTCAATTCCCTCTGATTCCTGTGAAGGTCACTGGGATTGCAGCAGTGCAGCCAAGCCTTGCACCTTCTGGAATAAAGAATATCCTCAGCATCTGCAGCCGGGGATGGCTCCTGCTGGCTTTTGCTCCCCAAAATGGTCATGGGTGGGGTTTGAACATCAGAACCCCCAGCCGTGCGTGGGTCTGACACTCCCTGCATTGCACTGCAGGTACAGTTAAAAAAAACCCTCTCAGAGCCAGGGAGGAGGCTCAGCAGAGCATCTGCAGCTCTCTGCATGCAGTGGCTTTTATCTTCTTTAGTTGGAAATGAGTCATTTCCCTGTACTGTACAGAGATGCACAATTTCTTTGGAAATTGTTCAGTTCTGTAGAGTCCCCAGAAATCCCCAGTGATGGGACCCAATTTTTGCACTGGGTGTTTTACCTGACTTGAGAGATGCCTGGGGATTTTCACAGGTTAGAGAAATTTTAAAAAAACAACTTTAATGGATAGAAGCAACTGAGACTTTACTCAGTTCATATTTACTCCAAAGGGCATGTGAACCTTTTGTATTGACCACTGGCAGTTAATTCATCCCAGAGCCCCAAAGCAAAGCCAAGCATGTTTCATGCAGTTTAAAGCCTGCAAATGAAAAAGGACTGTTTTCACACATGTGTTGGCTGCCTGGCTGAAATGATTGCAGTTCCAGCTGTGTGGACTTGGGGTGTACTTGGAAATGAAGTGTAGTCAGGAGCCACCCTACAAATCATGGCTGACTGAAGGTGGGCAAAGGAGGACTTTGGGGTCTGCAGGGTGGGCTTGTGGGCCCATACCTTTAAGACCTGAAGAAGGACAAGGATGGTGGAAGAGGTGCAGCATTATCCACAGCGAAGAGGCACAGTGTCTCAGCAGAAAAACAACTGTAGTGATGTGCTGCCAGATCTGTGTATCTGTGTATTGCTAAATGTTACCAGCAGCAATTTCACCTGCCTGTTCTGAGAGCTATATGCATCTTAAAAGTCTTCAAACACTGTGAGGAAAAATCCAATTAGACCCATTTACAACATGCTGATCCTATCTCAGTGGCAGTGCTGGAAGCCCTGACCAAGTGAGGCCGGATGAAGAAAAGGGCTGTGTGAAGAATAAACACTTTTGTCATCCCAAAGCAACTTGGCCAGGCCTATCCGCTGGGGACAGGGGTTGGTAGCAGGATGGCTGTAGTTATTACCATACTACAGGAAATAATAGTAATTGGGAAAATGGAACCATGCTTTGATTTCCTCTTCCATCCCAGTCAGAGGGGAGGAAAGAGAGTGCTGTTGTCATGGAGGTATTCATTTGGGTTTTGTATTCTGGGGCTTCATTCTAGAAAAACCAATTTTTGCCATTTTAACATTTCCCTCTGCTGTTTGAAATCCCAACTCTGGCCTTCAATAGTGCATGAGGAGTCAGCTGCTCTGGATGCCATAGGCTGGGAAAATCTCCTGTTTTCTGAGGAAAAAATACTGAAAAGAACCCAAAGTGCATTTCAAGTAAGTTTCCCAAGATCTCAGCTAAACTAAACCTTTCCAAAGCCTGACCCAATGGCTTTGGGCTCTGGAGGAGCTGCAGTGCACCTGATCAACATCTTGCCAATACTCGGGCGGCAAGGAGGAGAAAGCTGTAATTTAACAGCAAATCCAAGGCACAGGTTTTACAAAACCAGGTGTAAAACACTAAAGACATTTTGAGGGCTTGGGATATCTCTGCTTTTAGGATTTTTCCTCAGGCTCTCAAAGCAGGTGCTAGCCAGGGCCTGTGTGAAGATAAGCCTAGTGCTTCAGGTTAATCCCAAGAAGTCACAGCAGTGGCCTTTTATTATTATATCACAAAATCATCGAGTTTAGCGCATTATTTCAAAGATAAACGTGAATACCCTTCACCATGCAAAGCCCTAATGTGGGCCGTGCTCCCTCACGGACAGAGTTTCTGCACTCATCCCTGGCGTCGAGGGGGATGCAGAGCCCCGGGCTGCGTTCACTCTCCTGAGGCGGCCTCCGGTCCCGGCCGGTCTGAGGGGCAACCCCGCCCCGGGCGCTCCGCTACAGCCCCCTCACGGCCCCGCCGGCACAGCGCCCCCTGCCGGCCACGGCCGTCTCTCTACGGCGATA
>JANPWX010000693.1:114009-191631 GCA_024734555.1 Trochalopteron elliotii
GTCCCTGCGAGTCGGGGCTCGCGGAGGGGCCCGCGGGGGTAACGCCGCAACCCCGTTATCCCCTGTGGTTTTGCAGGTGTGAGTCCCCGGGGAACAGCGCGGCTCGGCTCGGCCCCGCCAGGTGAGCGGCCCCGGGCCCCCCTTAGCGGCCGCGGCAGGAGCCAGGAGGGGCTCGGGACCTGACACCGGCATCGCCCCCATCGCCGGCAGCTGCCGCCTCCTGAGACATGAAGAAGTTCTTCGACTCGCGCCGGGAGCAGGGTGGCTCCGGGCCCGGGTCGGGCACCAGCGGCGGCGGCGGCGGCAGCAGCGGCCCGGGAAGCGGCTACATCGGCCGGGTCTTCAGCATCGGCCGGCACCAGGTCACTGTGGACGAGGTGCTGGCGGAAGGTAAGATCCCGGTGCCTTTCTGATCGCTCGCCGCGTGCTGCTTTTCTCTCCCCCGTTCCCTCCCCAAGCTGAAAGGGAGGCCTTGAGCTGTCCCGGGCACCCAGCCTCCTCCTCCTTGACCCCCAGATTCTTGAATATTTCATTGTCCTTGACAGAGTTGCAGTCCAGTGGTGTCTGACGTGTTTGATCTTCCCATCTGTAAATCCAGTGTGGGTTTGCTGGATTTGGCACTTTTTCTAAATGCTTTAGAAATTGGGGGATTTTCAGAAGTTAATTGTTTCCCACTCCTCCTAAACTGGGAGATAAAAAAAACCCGAAAGAAACACCCAAATCAAAATTGTCAAATATTTTGGTGCAGAACAAGGTGGTGTAAATAAAGAATGCAGTCTCCTTCACTCTTAAACTTTCTTCAGTTGTTACCTCTTTTCCTACCTCAAACAGAGAGGATTAAAACAGTCGAGTAAATTCCTTGTAGCTATGTTATGTACATAGGTAGACTGAGCAGGACTTGGCTGTGACCTGGGATGAGGGATTTCTCTGTGTGGGGTTGCTGCAAGGGGAAGTGGTGATCCCAATTGCTTTTTTTTTTTTCTCCAAATAAAACAGTTAGAGACCTAAAAATGAATCCTAGGAGTTACAGAACTCATGACGTGTGCAGGCCTCGCAGTGCAGCAAGCTGCTGATGGCATTTGTTTAATTTAACCAGCTCTGCTGCTTGAACTATCATTTTGCATTTCATTTGTTGGAGCTGTAAGGAACCTCCTGAATGGCTCTGGCTGGTAACCTTAGCCTCGACCTTCAGAGAGATGTTGGCCTCCTTAGACCTGCTGCTGGTCCCTCCTGCGCAGCATCCTGGGCAAATTTAGTCAAAACTAAATGTGTTTTGTTTTGATGGTGAAGGAGAGGAGAGCTGCTGGGAGAGAGCTGAGTGGGAGGACCTGTGTTAGCTTTTACAGAAAGAGCCCTAAAATGGAAAAGGGACTCTGTGTACGCTGCCTGTGTTCAGATTTGTAGGAATTCACCATGGTGTACAAGAAAATAGGTCTGTGACTGTTTTTTAGACTTGTTTTCTGATATGCTCTGCTGAGAGGAGTGCTGAAACCAGGCTTTTAACTAGCAGCTATAGTGATTTTTTTTAATTGAAAATTGCAATATAGGTTTGCCTGGACTGATATTTCCAAGGCCCTTTTGGCCCTGGAAGCTTAAGACCTACATGTGCTAAACTTGAGAAGCTGTCAGAGTCTCTTTTTAATACAGGATGGCCCCATCCTGGTAACATGGGAAGGCAGAGGCTTTTTTTGCTGATGAGTAATCTGCTGGCAGGTTCTGCCCCGTGCTGACAGCCCTGGGAAACGAAGCCATGTGTCACCAGGCTCTCCTGCTCGGCAGGGATGAGCTGCAGCAGAGGTGGAGGTAGGAGCATAGATTGCCTGGGAGGGAAGAGCTTCCCTTCCCTGCCTCTCTGTCCTGGGGGAGCTGCTGCTTGTGGCAGCTTTTCCTTGCAACTCCTGGTTTCTTGGCTGGCCTGTGGGATGGAGCATGGCCTGCAGCTGGGGGCTCCTCACACACAGGCCGAGCACACCTGTGAAACAGGTGCTGTGCTCTGTTCCTCTGAGGCAGGGGGAGTTCTTCTGGTGTGAGGTGCTGCCCAGGTATCTCCCTCACAGTGAGGCTCTGCCGTGGGCAGTCTGAAATCCTCCTGTGTGCAGAATGAAGCCAATGAAGGGATGAGAGCAAGGTAGTGTGCTGGTTTGCAGGTTGTCACCTTTTGTTGGGAACAGTGAAAGTGTTTCCTCTGTAGGAAGGCTGGGCCAGCTGGGGAGCAGTGGTGCAGCTCTGCATGTCAGTGCCTGAGTGTGCTGGTAAACGGCCTTTTCTCCCTGACTCAGCTGGAGACCTGGGGAGCTCATGGGCAGCCTGGTTCCTGCACTCCTGATGTCTGAAACCTCAGCTGGAGAACCTCTCTGTATCTGCAGTGCTGTTTCAGTAGTGCTGAAAAGGCAACTTGTGGCTATTTCTGCTAAAAGGAAAAGTCTCCTGGGAAGCACTTTGTAGGAGGAGTATCCTGTCTGGGAAGGAAAGGATCTCTCATCCCCATTGCTTTAGGAGGGAGTGGGGAGGCACGTGTTTAGGTACAGCATGTGAAACAGGAAAACTGAGATGTAAAAGTGGCTTAGAAGAGAGAATCAATGAAGTGATGAATGGTGTGGAGGAGACTTGAGTTAAACCGGAACTTTTGGAATTGAAGTTTTGGGATTTGCCTCTGTCTGTCAGAGCTGTGCCTGGCCACCCTGAATTCTGCTGAGCAACTCTGCTGATGAGGAGTGTGCCCTGGCTGCAGCACTGCCTGTGCCAGGTAGCAAATGGCTCCAGTGTGCCTCTGGGCTCTTGTGTAGATCCCCCGGAATACCTCCTGTGGTTAGGTGCACCCCTCACCCCTGAAAAACAGTTCTGTCTGGATACTTGCCTTCCTGGGCAGGGAGGAACATCCCTTCCTTTTGGAAGGAAGTAGATGGGAATAATACAGAAGGAATTTGAGGGGTTGGTTGTGGGGTTACCATACTGGTGAGTCAGTGTTTTTTTTACAAATGGGGTGTTGCAATAGGTGTTTCCTAGTTGTAGTAGCTGTCCTGCTCTAGCACAAATAATAGCACAAATAATCTCTTGAAGAGTTCCCCTCAAAGTTTGCACAAGGATTATCTGTCGTGGGAGGGCAGTGCTGCTGGCCCTGGGGGTCTGCAGGGCCAGGTTTAAAGTTACACAGTGCCCCAGTACGGGCTGAGGTGTTGTGACTGGTTTTGGGGTGAGTGGTGTTTCACAGAGCTGGAGTGAATGCCCAGAAGCTCTTGGGGCTGAGTCAGGCTGCTGTCTTGCTGTTTCCTTTCTGAAAGGAAACCAAAACAGTGTTGGACTAAATCAGATACTGCTCTTTGTTTCTGCCTGTGTGTAGGGAAGAAACCAATACAACAAAAACCCACCCCAGAGCCCCACAACCCTCTAGGGAGGTTGGTGTCCCTCTGATGGGGGTCAAAGCAGCAGAAACACTGAGAAGGATGTTGCTGTAAATGAGGAGCTTGCTAAGGAGTTTGAGAGATGTGTGTGTGTGGCAAAGTACCACAAGGCATGGGTATTCCTCTGAGCTAAAACAGGTTGAGGATTGCCCCAGTGTCCCATTTTTGATGGCCTCTGTGTTTTGTGTGACTCTGTACTCACAGTGTTGTGAGAGAGTGCTGGGCTGACCCGAGGTGTGTAAACATGGATGGGGCATGTGTTTGGGCAGGGTTTTGTTTGTCTTGCTCTGCTTCTAGCAAAAGGTACAGGCTGTGTTTCTGCAGGTCTAGGAAAAGTTACTTTTAAAATTACTTATACTTTTTTGAAGGTCTTTTCCCCTTAAAGTGTGTAAGTAAGGGATTCAGGTTTAATAGTTGTTGCATATCTCACTGAAGTTTTTCAGGTATGTGCCTGTGTGCTGGTAGCTAGTGTTGGTCTGAAAGCATTTAATGGTTGGTATTACAAACCATTGCAAAGTCACAAAACCATCTTACGTTTGCCAGCTGTATTTTTTCCTCTGTTTTGAAAAGAGGGACATTGTGGGATTCATCCTGATTTTCCATGGCAGACCTGCAGGCTGGTGCATGTAGGAAGCAGCTGGGAGAAGCTGGGAATGCCCAGCCCATGCCTGGTGGGGTGGGGGTTCCCTGAGCACTGGGGGTGCCCAGTGGTGTGGCTGGCCTGAGTGCAGAGGGTTTCTGCTGACCCCTGCCCTGCTCACCCTTGGCACCTCCTTTCCATGCAGCACCATAACCTGAAGTCACTGAAAATACACATGAGCTTCTTCTGAAATAATTTCACTCTAAAGCAAACCCCATCTGAGGTACATTTTACAGATTTATATGATCCTCAACCCAATTCCAGTGTGGTTGGGTTCAAGACATTGCTTTGAAGTGTATTTTGTGAGTTACTGCTTTCTAGCTTCAGCCAAGGGCCAGCTGCTAATCAGCTGACTAGTGACATTTGGATTAGGAATTAAACTGTTTCTCCTCTTGGAATGGGACATGTGCTTTTTATTTTTTTCGTTTTTTCTGCTGTTGCTTTATCTGTGTTTCTTGTGAGGCAGAGCATGTACTCTGCGCTCTGCTCTGCCAGGTAGAGTGTTTGATTCTGTGTTCTAGCAGTCTGTTTTTCTGAGAGTAGAGGCCAGGGGAACTTGTGAAGAATCCCAAAGGAGTTATTTGGTCAATGTTGAGGTATCCCAAGAGTTTTGGTGCTTTTAGCAGCACAGCTTTTGCTGGGACAGTGTGTGCTGTGTCCTGAGGTGCAATCAGGGAGGAAAAGCAGGTGTTAGTGGATTTAAGGGTGTAGGAAGTTGTGTGGGCCAGAGACTGGCCTGGCCTGGCTTGTGGGCTTTGTGCAGCTTGTCACAGAAGGGATCTGGGTTGTACCCAGGGGGGCTGGTTTCTTATGGAACAGCTGTAGTAGCTAAAAGCTGGTTTAAAGGCAGTGTTAGCCCAGCACAGTCATCATCCCAGGAAGGAACCTTCCATGTTAAACCAAAATAGTTTCTGTTTCAAGCAGTCCTGCTATGAAGCTGTCAGTTAGTATAAGAAAGCTTAGTTTTGGGATTCTGGCTGGGGGTAAATACATGGTTTAACTCTCTAGCTGGGGTCTTGTAGAAGTGTTCTGGTAGCTGGAAAGGAGCAGGTTGCTGACCTCTGGTTGCACGTGCATTGCCATAATGTTTTTATTGTGCCATGGGCTTTCTCCCTTTTGTGCAGGAACTTGTCAACAGCTTGAGGAGAGCAGGTGGGAGGTTATAAATGTGCTGAAGACAAGCTGGAATCCACTCTGGATTTAGCACTTCTTGCCTTCCAGGCTTACCCACCTGCATTAATCATGGCTAATAAGGGGGTCAGGGCTGTCTAGGTGCTGCACGCTTGGGGACCAGGAGCTGCTTCCCTTGAAGGTGACTTTTTTTCAGTATAAAAGTTCTGGGCAGGCTGAGGCTGTGCCCGTTGGGAAGCCAGTGTGCCAGCTGGTGCTGCTTTTCTGGAAAGTCACAACCCATTTGCCTTCACTTGTGCTGGGTGTTTACTTGTGTTCTACATGTGGAAAGAGACAGGAAATCTGCGGAGAACATGCCATAAGCGAGGTTGGTTTATGGAGGAGTTCTCTTCTGATAACAAGAGGTAACTAAGTAAGTTTCCTTGGACGGGGTGCTGGCTTCCTTGGATGGGGGAAGCACAGGATGTCCTTGTGGTGGTATCATGCTGGAAGCAAACCTCCTTGGATCAGATACTGGCTGCTGTACTTCTTGCGAGTAGGAACAATACTGACAGTGATTCACAAGCACAAGGAAAAGATTTGGAAAAGCTTAAGTGAGGCATTGCAAGGTAATTGTCATTTGTGGCTTTTTCTCATTATGGAAACTCTCCTTTTGTAGGAGGTCCAGGAATTGCCACTAAATGAAATGAAGGTTATTGTTAGCTGCCCACAGTGTGATGCAGCAGAGTGAAACAGAGGGGAGCTGCTGCAGCTTCTCTAATGTGAGGAGCTCTCATTGCTCAGAGTATCTGAGCCCTGGCACAGTCTGTGAATGTGTCCTTCCACCCCTTTTAGGGCTGCTGGGAACTCAGGGAGGTGAAGAAATGCAGAGTATGTGTGGCCAAGTCAGGAATTGATCTCTGGCCTTCCAGATTGGGTGCTTTAATTGCAGTCTGTGTTTCCTGTCAAGTGCTGCCTCACTGTGATTTCAGTGAATGTGCTCTTGGCACACGAGTGATTTGGGTGTAAATTCACACTTGCTCTGTGGCAGAGCCCCTGCTGACACCAGGACCCTGGGCCATGTGTTGAAGGATTGGATTAAAGACATTTTTGGAACAAGATGCTCATAGCATCTGGTTTGCTTCATGATTTTGCAGAAACAAATTACGTACCAGTGATGGGTGATCTCATAGATTAAAAATAAAAAAAAGCCATCAGCAGCTGAGTTCCCTGAGCAGGGATTTGCATGTGCATCCCCCAGCAGCTGAGCTGGAAGCTGGCTGGTGCTGTGATGAGGACAGGTAGAGCTATCTTCATTCACTGTTGGTCACACACCACACTAGTTTCCCTTCCCATTAGGTGATCATAGGCCTGTGTTGGGGGGCCCCAAAATGTGCCTGTGTGGACTTAAAGCAATCTGACAAGCTGTTCTTGAGAGTGTGAGAGCAAAATGCAACATCTTCTGAGGCTCTCTAATTGCACAGCTGTTGTTCAGATATCATCTTTGCTTGTCTCTCCTTCTGTAAGTGAAATGATGCTTGCAGGGTTGATGTGTGCTGTTACTGCACAAATGGAAGCAGTAAAATAAACTCAAGCTTGTCTCAAAGATGTGCAGTATGCTCCATGAGGACATCGTGTGCCTGGTTCCTGTGGCTGTCACTGAACATCAGTCTCTCCTCAAGGCACCAGAGCAAGCAGGAGGAACTCTTGGTTTGGTGTTATACGTGTTTTTATGACTTCACTGCTATCCCAGGTTGTATAGGGATGCTATTCAGATGTTTATGAGAATGATGCAAAATTTGCACTTCCAAAGTGGTTAGAAATACTTAAAAGGAACACAAGAAATCAGTGCTGATGTGAGAAGCATGGAAATGGAGACCTTTTGCCTTATGTGGTGCCTTCCCTGCATGACCTACCTGCTAATTCAGTGTTACTTCAGTTACCTGTTGTGACCCTCTGAAGGATTAATGGCTTCTGACTTGGGAAGTGCTTCAGCCATAAAGACTTCTCTGGCATTGAGCTGCTGCTTGGGAGGAGGGAGCTGGATCGATGGGAAATTCTCACTTATGGCTGCACTGTGGCCACCTGAAGGTTGTCTGTGTCTGCTGCTGGCCCAGGACTCTGCTCTAATGACTCTCTTCATGACCTTTGGCAAGGAGTGTTTAATACTGGAGTATGCAGATGGCTGGTGGCATGAACAATACCCTGAGATTGTTGAAGAAAACGCTCTCTGGAGCTGGAAGGATCTATGAAAGCACCTGTGTGTGTGCAGGGGCTCAAGTGCTGCCATGCTTAACTTTTCACCCATCTGATGAGATCCTGCTGGTTCTTATGTTTGTGGCTTTTATTGGTTATGTTTGTAAGGAAATAAAGAAATGCATCACAGAGCCTTGATGCTCTGTGTGTGTGGGTTGTGGGGTAGCAGAGGATGGAGGAGGGACAATGTGGCAGAGAAGGGGAGGGGGTGGTACAGGGAGGTCCCACTGTCCTGTGATCCTTGGGCACATATTTCTGGGAAGAACAAATCTGCTGAATGTCAGAGCCTTTCTTTTGGCCTTTACGTGTTGCTTTTGAGTCAGCAGATGTACTTGGATACGTGGATATATGAGTTTACCCTTGTGTTTCTGTGCTCCATTACCAGTTGTAGTTTGAGCTGCTGAGCTGTCTCTGCTCTCTGGAGAGCACAAAGACTCTGTGTGTGAGGTGTCACACAACCTGTGCTTCTGTGCCCGTCCAGATGGTGGCAGGGAGGCTTATCAAATTATTTTACAAATGAGCTGAAGCCCATGAAGATGAAGCCATTTGATAAGAGCTGTGTAGGAGAGCAGAGACAGCCTTGTATTAAATACAAATATAACTCCTTGCCTGGTGTTTTAATCACAGGCTCATTAATATTCATGTCACCTCAGTGACCAGGGATTTTATCATGGACCAGAGCCCTGTGTCACACAATGCAAATGCAGAACAAAGCCTGTCCCTACTCCTCGGAGATTCCTGGCCCTTCCCTGTGCCTGCTGATTCTCAGCACCCTGCTTGGTACCAGAATACACAACTCGTGTGCTGCTGCCTTAGGAGGCGTGTTCAGAGAGAGGGTGTGATGGTACAGCTGATCATGGTGTGAGAGTCCACACACAGGATCTTCTGGAGATCTGATATTATTCAGAGACCACAGGAAACACACAAACTCAGCCTTGCTCACCCAGCTTTCAGCAGAACATGTGACAGGATTAAATGTATTGGATTTTTTAAAAAATTAAAATGCTGCTTTTGAAGGGGGACAGATGGTTGTTTTCTACCTTTTGTTTTAAACTTAACATAAGAAGCCCTTACACTATACCTCTGAAAGTTTTTCTGCAGCTGATGCATTTAGTGATGTATTCGTTATTTAAGTTGGGATATAAATAAATAAAGCAATTATTTAAGTTCATTTGAACTTATTAATTCAATCCCCAATGGTTACAGGCTTGGGAAGTAACAGTCACAAGACTGCAGGTTCTGGACCACTGCAACTGTTTCCTGTTCTGAGACATCTGACAAATGAACAGACAAGTAGTTCATACTCTTCACCTGTTGTATGTGTATGTGTGGAAAACTCAAAGCCCTGTTTTATGTAGAGCTGTTTTTTTTCCCATTAAATGCTGAATGATGGGTACTTTGTGCCCCTGGCTGTACCTGGGGGTTTAAATTCCCTGAGACCTACCTGCTGGGATACCTCTCTCCATGCTTGGCATGTACTCAGGAGTTGAAAAGTTCATTGCTGTCTGCAGGCATGGATTAGCATATGCCCTCCGGAGGGATGGGATGTGTCCTTAAGTTGTGTTTTCCTGTTACTCAGGGAGGTGGCACTTCAATGGCTCAAGGTTACCTGTAACCTGTAGTTATCTGGCATTCCTGGAAAGGTTGAACTCTGGATTCCTGGCTTTAAGGAGAGGAAGCTGGTTGGAGTGAAGCCTCCATACACTGCTGTGAAGCTGTGACAGGGTCCTGTTGGCTGGGAGCTCGGGCCCTTCCTGCCCTGTCTGGAGTTCTGCTTGTGATTCTCTTGCTGCTGTGCTCAGGAGGTGTGTCTGGGTGCTGCCTAGGAATCAAAATTCCTAAATGCCTGACTTGTCTGTTGCCATGAGCTGTTCTCAGATCCTTGCATAATTGCTTCACAAGTGGAGTGTGCTGTTACCATGACACTTCTCCGTGGCCTGTTTTGCCTGGCCCTTGCGAGCCAGTCCATTTAAGGAGCAGTCCCAGCCCTGGCCTTCATCTTACTTTCTCCCTCCTCTACACCTCCAGCTACAACCTGCTCTCTGCTCGACTAGTTTTGCTTTTTTCTCTCCTCTCCTGCTGACATGATTCACGGTTTCCTTGCCTTTCCAGAGAGGCTTTTCAGCTGCCTGCAGTTGCTGCAGCTTCTTGCTGGCTTTGCAGTTCCAGTCGTGTTCACTCAGAGCCCGTCATGCTCTGCAGCATGTTGATGCCAGTGCTAATTTCACTTGGAGATGAACAAGGGCTCAGATGCTATTAGCAGCTGCTGGGAATAATAGCAGCTGAAATGTGCTTTTTAAAAGGCTGACCGATAACTAAACAAATGATTTTTTAAATTTTTTTTTTAAGCCGAGAGTTATTTGTGACCCATTAATTTTTTTTTCAGGTTTACAGTGGAAGTTCAGGGACTAAAATTGTTACAATAGAGAGGGACAGAGTCTGCCTTGCCAAGTAATCTATTTGGAGGCAGTGCATCTTGCTGCATAGTAATAAAGCACTGTTCTATCAGCTTTGGCTTTCCAAGTCTGCCTGTCAGGGAGTAATGGAGTGGATGCACGAGGCTGTGCAGCACAACACATGCCCAGCAGATCTGCCCACGTGAACACCTAAACGTGCTTCCTGCTGTGACAGCCAGTAGAGTTCCATTGCCTCCAGTAAGCTGCTGTTTGTTATGAAATTGCTGTCACAAATACTGCAAATACTGGGAGACTTTACTACCCCTGAATTGGGGTGTCTGGGCTGTGCTCTGCCACTGCTCTCGGAGTGCCAAGCTACTGCTGCCCTTGGACTGGAGCTTCTGACAAGAGTGTGGATTTAATGCACAGCCTGGATCTTGCCCACTGATTATTTTAGGCTTTTAAAATGCTGTTGCATGGCAGAGATTAATTCTCTTCCCTTCCTTTCTCTGCTGTGTTGTGATTTACAGCTTCCTCTTTTGTCTTTCTCCATGGACCTGGCTGGGAGTTGCAGGAGGATTGTGTGAGGAGTCAGGTGTCTCCTAGAGGTCTGTAATGAGATGGGGTCCTGAAACATACAAAGAAATGAAGCAGAATGATTTTAAATCAGCACTACTGAAGTAAACCCCCAGGGAAGTGACAGGAGACAGTTATGCTTCTCCCATGTCATCCATGCAGTGAAAAGGCCTCTAACTGTATAATTATTTTGTGTCTGTTTGCTGTTGTGAGTGAGCATCATAGCTGACAGACTAAATGTTCACTCCCAATACTGCTACAATCAATAGACAACCAGTCTTGCTCTCTTAAAATCAGGAGAGGTAAAGGCTGTGCTGGTGTTGTGTGTTGGATGAGGTTCCTGGTTGTATTATTTTGCACAGTTCAGGCACTCATGGCTGGGACTGCCACACCAACATTAATTATGGTGGTGTCCTGCCTTTTTAAAAGGAGAGGGTGGAGCTTGTAAATCTAAATCTGTCTTGTCATGGCCTAGATATTGCAGCAGTGACATTAAGCAAGGGCCCTGTAATTATGTTGGTAATATTGGATAATCACATTAGGATTCTCAGCTATGGTAAATCTGTGTAGGGCTGACTATGGCCCTGCTTTCCCCTGGCTGAGAGTCTGGCCAATAACTCTGTGTAAGCTTAAACCTTTGTTTTACCTGGGAAGAAGTCCTTTGCTCAGATGTGCTGGATGTTCTATTAAAGTTTTCCTGGTGGTATTTAAAGCCTAAAGCTTAAGCAGTGCTGCAGCTAGAGAGCTGGAAGAGCTGCTGCTTTCTGGAGCTGGGAGTGAGAAGGGTTTGTGATAAGCAGGGCTTTGCCTGGGTAGTTCTGCTCTCTTGGAAGCAGACCTTTACCCTGATGATGGGTGTTGTCTGATGGACTCTGGAGGTATTTTTGAAGCTTTTTTCAGTTTTTTTTCCCTTTTTCTTCCCGCCTCCCACTGAATCGCAGTTGCATTTTGTGTGGGCACCAGGCTGACGCAGATGCTGGGCTTTCTGTGCCTGAGGAACTTGGTCAGCCTGAGGGATTTCTGCTGGCCAGCCATGGGGGCTCCTCTGCTTCCTGCTGGAATGTGGAAACTGTTGCTTATGTGCAGATTGACTTTGTGCAGATCAGATTCTTCCCAGCTCGAATGTGAGCTGTGTGGAGAATTTCTGGCTGCTTAAAATGGTTATTATTGGCAGGACAGTGCCTAACTTTGGCAGCTGTGGAGGTGTAGGGCTGTACATGTATTTCTCTGCTATGGATTGTGTGAAACAGTGAGTTGTTACCTGTCCTGTTCAGAGCTGCTGTTGTTGTGAATATGAAGTGGGTAGCACAGAATCCACCTCAGTTTCCCAGCACTGCTTTCCTCTGGCAGGAGGATGAAGCCTGGGAAGCTCCAGCATTTGCTAGGAGGAAACAAGCTGTGCACATGCTCTGCAGGGAGGGAAGGAGAGCTGGTGATTTGCCCAGCAAAGCTTGAATATTCTTCAAGAGTTTGTCTTATGCCAGGAGGATTCTGTCCTTGGCTGGCTTGACACACAACCTGTATCTGTGACCCTTGTGTAGTTTCTTTAACTAAAGTGTCACTAGAAGTACTCATAAAATAGCTGCATTTCCTGTATGTTCACTTTAGCTCTGAGCTCTCTTGACTTTTTACAGTTGCAACTGTTACCTGTTATAATCTCCTTTAGAGTATGTTCACTATTAAATTCCTGATCTTGTTACAAAAATGCCTTCTTAGCTAATTTTCCATCTGGGGAGATGGAGGATTCAGCTGGTTCTCCCGATACCATGCACATTTCAGGTTTCCTGTCATGAAATACTAGATGTCCTCTATGCTTTATCTAGGTGCTTTTCTACTTTCCCTGCAGTTGTGGAGCTCTGAGTGCCTCCTACAGACACTTAAAATGGTCAGAAAAGAGTTGAAATTTGAGTTACTGTGGCCATTGCTCCTTCCATAGATGAAGCTGGAGTTAGTGGTGTGCCCTTTCTTTTTTGCCCTGAAGATTAAATGTTCAGGCTGTGTAATTGGCTGTTTTGTTAAGTTAACAAATCTGATTTGTTAAGTTTCCCAGAGCAGTTCTATCTCCACTCCAGGGTGAAACCTTTTAAAGTGCTGTTTAGGGGCAGTGGAAACAGCCCAGAGGAACAGACGAAGCCACAGCTGGAAGCTCAGTGAAGCACCCAGAATGTTTACTGAGTGTTGTTTGGTTTTAGTGTCTTTAACTCCCTGTACAGGTGACTATGGTGAGGTCAGGCACTGAGAGATGGATCTCTCCTCTTGGAAATGAGCACGGGGAGCTTTCCAGGGACTGTGATGGAAGGAAGTGTGGTGCAGTGTTTTCTGCAGTCTCATTGGCTTTGTGGCTTTCAGGCTGCTGTGCACTGTAAGGACTCGTGTGTTGGTGGTTCAGAGCCCTGAGCTGAAGGAGAGCAGCATTGCCCAGAGCCCTCCTGTCTGCCCTGCAGAGACCAGTGGTTTGTGTTCCTGGCATGCAGAACTCCTTGAAATAGCTCACTCCAGATACTGCTCTGGGAGATGCTGGGAGAGGCCTTTAGATTGAAGCAGTCCCTTAAACTTGGCACTGTTATGCTTTAGATAAGTCAAGGGACTTGACATAAACAACTAAGTAGAGCTTGTTATTTCCTTTGAGGTAGGAAATCTGGGCTGAGAGAGGCCCTGTTTAATTTAGTGTTATCTGCTCTTCTCAGCTGGGGAGGCTGTTGGCAGGGGATGAGGGTTTGTTTTGTTCTTGTTTAGAACTGGACTCTGGTTTATAACACACGTGTACACAAACACATGCACTGTTTACAGACATTTGGGTGCAGTGGGACCAGGAGATCCACATTCAGGCCCTCCTGGAGCAGAGCCTGCTGCTGCTGTTGTGTGTGTGGTACATCCTGAGTGTCACCTCTGTCACCTCTGCCACCTTCAGACAGTTGTGTGGGTACCACTTATATCTGTGGGTCTGTGTGTGAGCAGGTGGCTGAGCACACCCTGTCAGTGCTTTGTGCTTCAGCGTGCTGACTGTTGGCACAGTTTAGCCCAGGTACAGAAAATGCTGGGTTTTTTTAGCCTGAGTTATGGGGAACAAACACCAGTTTTGTCCATGTACTCCTGAGAGGTGATGCAAGCCTATGCCTTGGGACAGACTGTGTGTTTTCTGTGCCTGCAACTTGAGGGTGAATAATCTTCACTTATATGGATATAAAATGGCATGTAAATACCCTACTGTAACCAGAGGATTATGGAATTGGGTAGGAGAGTGAGTCACAGGCAGTAATTAAATCCCAAACCCCAAGTGTCATGTCTCTCCAACATGTAGTACTAAAACAACAAAATGCAAACACGAAGGAGAACATTAGTACAACCACCACTGCTTTGAGTCCTTCTAGTCATCTTGTTCTGGATCATCTGGAAAAGACTCTGGATAGTGTCCTTCATCTCCATACCCAGGAGGAGGAGGAGGAGGAAAGATGGGTTATAGCTACACTGGCCTGTAGGGGAAGAACTTGGGGTTGAAATCCAGTGGAGATTTTGGTGAGACTTCTTGATGGTAACAGGGTGACAACATCCAGGAATAAACTGCTGCAGAGCATGTGGGGAATGTGAGTAGACTGGTGAAAGAACAGGATAGAAAATGCGCTGGGAGGGACTGTGGACAGTGTCAGTTGTGCCAGAGAGAGGCTGAGTCGGGTGAAATCCTTTGTGGTACCTGGCAGTGCTGGGAAACCTCTAGAATTGTTTCTTCCTGTTGGTAACATGTTCTGCCATAGCCAGAATGTCAGGAGAGGTTCAGAGGACTGAACCTTCAGTCCTATACTGTTGGGATGACTTGTTGCTATCTCTTACTAGGAGATGCTGTGGTTTGAGGGGTCTGC
This sequence comes from Trochalopteron elliotii, assembly GCA_024734555.1. Taxonomy (NCBI): domain Eukaryota; kingdom Metazoa; phylum Chordata; class Aves; order Passeriformes; family Leiothrichidae; genus Trochalopteron; species Trochalopteron elliotii. Next base: position 128,246 of record JANPWX010000693.1, read on the forward strand.
TCTGGGCTGGGACCACCTGAAGGTGCAGTACCAGCACGGATTTGCTTCCTGGAGCCAGACTGCAGAGCTCTTGAGAGGAGGTCTTGGGGATGTGAGCTGGGTGAGCAGGAGCTGTACCTCACCCTGCTGCTCTCAGTGGTGTTGGCAAATTGACCCAAAAGTTCTCTTGTCAAGTTCTAAGGTTTTTGCCCTTTTCTCTTAATCATGGCTTTTCCCACCCCAGTAACATCCTTTTTAACCCCATGGCTCGAAGAACAGAGAAATCCCTTGCAAATTGCTTGTGTTTCTGACTGTCTCTGTTCCAGAGGAAGGGTGAGGATAGATAATGTTCCAGGGTGAACTCAGTAAATCATGGATTGTACCAGTCTTGTCTTTACTTCCTTTGGTATTTTTGTGGTCCTGGATATTACAGCCCTAATGCAAAGTCTGCCTCATTACTGTGCCATCTGAATTACACCTCAAATGACTTCAAAAACAGAATGAGGGAGTTGTATTTTTCTGTAAAGGTGTTAATGCTGGTGCACTGACTTTAAAGGTGTTCCAGATGCTTCATAAAGTAGAAAAAGCAATGTGCAGTGATCCTGTTCATTCCAACCCCTTGTTATGTATCACAGTAGAACACTTCACAATGCTGCCTCTGGTTTGTGGGCACATTTGGTAATAACTAGAATAATACTGGAACAGAAAGCTTAATTTGGGGTGAAATATCCTGTCCTGGAAACAAAGAGCTCAGAAGTGATGCAAACGTGGCATAACAACGGGGAAAATGGGATTTGAAATGGTGTGTTTTCAGCAGGTATGTGCAGCAATACCCTCCTGCTGGGCAATGGAAGAGTGGAATAAAGGCAGCAGAAAGAATACTTTGGTGCAGATTAATAGCCACAAAAATAGCACTGTAATCCTAATGCAAATCATGGGGAGCTATTATTGAAATAAAAAGCCCACATTAAAATACACCAGCAAATATTTACTTGTGTGGAGGGTCACACCAGATGATTGCATGAGGCAGGATCAGTAGGACAGTTTTCCTTGGCTCTCCTCCCCATCAGTGCTGGGTTTGTGGGACAGTGTGGTGCTTTTTATAGGAGCTGCTGGGGAGTCTCCTCAAGACTCGTGGTGTGGTCCCAGTGGCACTTGCCAGCAGTCAGAGGAAGGTTTTTTGGAGGTCTCAGCAACCCCAGTGTTCTCAGAGGACAGGATCCCAGGGCACCTCTTTTGCCTGTCCTACAGATGAGTCACTTGTCCATCTTCATCCTGGGTTTGCAGTGTGGGGGACCAGGATTGAGGTATCCCTTCAGCTTTGTTGGAAGCTGATCAGGAGAGCTGTAGGAGAGCAGCACAGGCACATGGAGAGCTTTTCCCTGATATGCTTGTAGAACTCTGCTGAGCTTGGCTGTTGTCTGAAATAATTACAGATTATTGTATTGTTTAACTTTGGTCAAACTGTTTTCCTTGGCCTTTTTTCTTTGTGGCCATCCCACTTTTTAAGTGACTCCAGAGCTGAGGTTTGCTGTCGCCATCTGTCTCTGGAGAAGATGCCCAAAAACATTGGTGCTTCAGGATGAAGAATCACATCATAGAATAGTTTGGGTTGAAAGGAGTGACTGTTGTATATACACAACTTGGGAAAAGGTTTCATGGTGGTTTTGTTGGTTTTGTTTTCTTGAATGACTGTATGTTGCTCCGTTTAGAGGAGCCAGAGGTGCAGGATGGCTTCCTCAGGATGACAGCAGACAGAAAATGGTTCTGGTGTTGCCAGGTGATGATGTCCAGTGATGGGTAATGTGCAATGCCTGTGTGACAGCTGCTTGTGGCTGTGGCTGGGGGAAAAACACATTACTGTGTTTTAGTAAAGCTTTGGGAATGGTGAGCTGGAAACACCCCGTGGAAGGGAGTCACTGTGGTTTTCCTGTAACTGGATCACAGCATCCTGACTGGGGAAAAAAACCCAAAACCTGAGTGAGCCTGCCCTTGTACTTAGGAAGGTAAGTGCTAAAGAAGTTCTTCTGGCTGGTGAGATAAGACAGAATATGACATAATTCTTGATGGATAAGGATCAGTAAGTATTTGAATTGTGCAAATGGAGTGGCTTTGTGCCTGGTTCAGCAGAGCACTTAAAATTAAGTGCCTGCTGGTACAGCTGGAGCTTAAAATGCCTCGCTGGCAGTCCCTGGAGGCTGAATGTTCCCAGGTCAGTTTTGGGGACGTCTGAGCAGCACTTGGCTTCCCTTCAGCTGCAGTGCTGAAGCACAGTGGGCTGTCTGCATGCAGAGCATTGAGGGGGATGAGATGGAGCTAAAATACAGAAAGATGGGAACAATTCAATGGAAAACCTTGTCTTGTTTGTTGGAAAAGAATTTCACTCCTGAGGAAAAGAAGTTCTTAGTGACATCCACAATGTTTATCAGGAGCTATGGTAATTCCAGGTATTGTAATTTGTTTGTGGAAGGGTGATGGAGAAAATCCAAAGTGAAAGAGTGATATTTTTATTTATTTTTGCAAGTGGAAATTGGTGACTTGACCATTTCAAGGCCGATGATTTGAGTGCCTTAACTGAAAAGAAAAGTGATTCCTCCTCAAACCCAACATAGCCTCAGAAAAAAAAGTGGGATGTGATTGGAGGAAAACCTTGGCAGTGTTTGCAGAGGGAAGACACATCCGTGGAGATGTTTTGTCGCTGCTATTGCAGAGCTCAGATGTGCAGCTGGTATTTTATAGAGCTGTGTGTCTCCTTTGCTCCTGGACAAGCAGCACTCATATCTCTGGGAGGAATGTTGAGCAGGATTTTAGAAGGAGGTTCTGCCTGTGTTTGGATGAGTCTGTTCCTGTTTTGTCAATGTAGCTGCTGTTTCTGGCAGAGGCTGTTAGATCAGCATAGCTGGGCAGCACAGAAATGCAATGTGTTTTGGGAGCACTGATGGCTCCTGCAGATCCCATGAAATCCAACCTGCTTTTCTGTGTGTGCACAGGCCAGAGTCCAGCCCTGCTCCTGGAGTATGATTAACTTGGGTGAACTGGTCTGTTGAGTTGGGGCTTCAAAAACTGTCTGGCAACAGCTGAACTTTGTTTATTTTAGCCTGGCATGGACAAAGCATAGTGGGATTCTCAGGCTGTCCTGTGCAGGGCCAGGGGTTGGACTCGGGTGATCCATGCAAGTGTCTCCACTTCAGGATATGCTGTGATTCTATGAAAACAGGCTTTTCCTGGGTGTTGTCTGGCAGGCACACCAGCTGCCCGTGGATGTGCCTTGTTTTCCTCTCTGCTCTTCCAGGTTACCTGCGAGGGGGAAGATCTGGAGCAGGGCTGAGGGGGTGGTGGTGTGTGATGCTACAGGTGTGGTGCTGGTAGGAAGGAGGTTTTCAGGACAAGACATTTGGGGTGGTTTCTCTGCCACCCCCCCGAGTGGTGCCATCCCCAGAAGGACCAGGTGGGTCTGTGGAGGGTGAGGGGTGGTGTCCAGAGCACAGCTCAGCTGATTTGTGTCATCCCAGTGGAAAGCAGCTCTGGAAGTGCTTGTCACCAGAGGGTGAGGGAAGGAGCCTGTGTCTCTGTGGTTCTCTCTCACCATAACATCAGTTGGTGCAAATTCTGTGCAGCAGCAATGCTGTGCTTGGTTGCAGGCTGGCCTTGCTGCCTGCCTGTGGCTTGCTAGCTGCAAGAGGATTCCAGGCTTGCAATCCATGTGAATCCATTAAACTCAGCACAGTGCTATCTCCTTACCTTGGAGGAGCTGAGAGGGATCACGTGCAGCTCTGTGCAGCTGCTCTTACCTAGTTTAGAAGTGCTTGCCTGGCTGTGAGGAGTTCTGCATCCTGCTGAAATTACAGAAGGGCTGAAAACATAACTACCAGAGCTGGCAGCAGGCCAGTGCCCTGACACAAACCTGCATGGAAAACTGCTTTGACATTTGTATTGACTGGAGATAACTGGAACTTCCCAGTATTTTTTCAGCTTATCCTAAAACCTTTTAGGATAGAACAGCAAGAACAACAGTCAGGCAGCAGTGTGCAGCATGATAACCATATTTCCATGCTGTTGAGGCAGGCCTAAGGTGCCAAAGAGATGCAAAAAAGTTTCTGAAGTGGAACCCCTATAGCTGGGTGTAGGTGGCTCTAAGCTGATGGTGATCCCACCTGTGTGCTGCCTGCTCAACAATATTAATATCTTAAGGATGAACACAGAAATAACTTCTCATGTTTTAGAATGGGAATGGTATTTTAGCTTTTGCTGGCTAGTGTGGGAAGAGAGTTGAATTTCCTTCAGAACCTAAAATCACAGGCATGTGTGTAGGGGAAAACTGTCCTCTGAGGTGAGTCTCAGGCTTAGCTCTTGCTTTTGTCCCTTCTGGTGCTTGCATGTCTCTGGAATTATTTATTCTGTTGCAGTTGAAGCCTCCACTGGTCTCGTGCTTTTTGCTTTCCACACGTGTACTGGAAAAGAGGCTTTACCAGCAGAGATACAAGGATGTTCCTGGTGCCTGGAATACTTTGCCTCTAAGCTGTGCCTGTGTGTGACCCACTCTCCCTCGACACGTGTAACACAGGCTCCTGAGCTGACCTTGGCTGATGGGAGCTGCTCAGATCCTGGGATCATCATCTCTATGTTGGAGCCAGTGCCTGGCTGTTGTCTTGCTTTTCTCTGAGAATAGAAGTAAATGATCCTGTAATGTGTATCTGGCAGGGCTTCATCATAATTGCTTGTAAATTTGTCTTTGATCTGTTTCCTTTCAACTTTACCCAGATTTAGCTAAGTTGGGGGTTGGACTGGAATGATGAGGGAGAAATTGGTTGTGGTCTGGAGCTCTGGAAGCTGAAAGCCCTTGAGGCTGAGGAGGAGGAGGTTGTGGTGTAGATGTGCAGTGGGCAAGGAGGAAGGGTTAACCAGCTGTCAGCAATTAAAAGATAAGGTAAGTGCATGATTTTCAGCATGATGCTGACTGTGAAAAACAGAGTTCAGATGTGTAACATGTTTGGGCAAAAGCTGGCTGTGGAGTGGGCAGTGACCAGGCAGGGCTGCAGCTATCCTCCCCTTGCAGCCTGTGGGAGACCCCCACCAGCCTCTGGGAATGGCCCCTCCTCTGCTGGAAGTGCTGGGTGAAGGGGAACTCTGAAATAGATCAGAAAATCCTGGATAAGCTGTGCTGGCTGCAGCCCAGGTGCTGGATAGCTCAGTCCCTCCCTGGGCTGTTGTGGGCTGGCTGAGGCTGCCCAGGGACACTGTTGGCCATCTGGTGAGTCCTGCTGCCCCTCTGCTGTCACACCTGAGCTGTGTTTGCTCTACAAACAGTGCTGCTTCTGAAGGCCCCGAGGAGTCCAGCTCCTTCTGAACTGCTTTTTGGTGTGAGTGTCATGGCTACAATTGCCAGTAAAAAGGTTTAAGGTCTTCAGTGTTTTCGTGTATTTGCCAGTAGCCTGTGTATGCACCTGCCCCCTGGCCTTAAAATGCTGCAGCTTTTCCGCAGTGCAACAGTTTGTGGCCGTTTTCTTTATCTTTGTGCAGTTCTTGAGCAGTCAGCAGTAAATATTTTTGGCATTTGGGAGGTGAAGGATGGGCCAAAGCTCCCAGACTCATCTCTTGTGCACAGGAAGGAGCTAGACAGAAAATCTCAGGACTGGCTGTGGAGTGCTAAGCATTCCTGCCACTATCTGTCTACCTGTCTAGATATATATAAAAACATATATAAATAAAAATAAATAACATATATAAATTAAAACATATTTTAAAATCACAATTGGATAGATGGATAGATGGATAGATGGATAGATGGATAGATAGGTGTATATAACAGAGGTTGTGGCACAAGAAGCCCATAAGCAGATGTACCTACAGCTCTAACCTTGGCCTGGGAGGACTTGCAGCCCCAACACTCCTGGAAGGAGCAGAGTTCCTGGTCCAGCCTGTGGACATGCCCAAGCCCTGTTCCTGTAAATTTGTGTGAAAGTTGGTGGTGTGATTTCTCTGCCCTGTCTGTGCTTCCTTCAGGGGCCAGATTGTCAGGGAAGGTTCTCAGTCATCTGAAAACTGACCTGTGTGTGCTGCTGCTGGACTTAGATCTTACACACAGTGGGCTCTGGACATACAAAGAGTGCAGCAAGAAGTGCTGTCCTTTGTGCTTCTCCTCTCCCTCTCTCCCTCTTCTCTTCCTGATGTTTTCCTGTTTGCAGTCCTGTTCTCTTCCTGCCAGACTAGGAGTGCTGAAACCAGTTAGCAGTGGGAGGTGTAATAAATGCAGATAAATTCAAATTCGGGTGGTATTTTGCACACCTGATTTCAATGTGAAGCGACCACCTGAGAGCAGTTAGAAGGTCTTGATTGTGTTGTGCCTTTCTGGACTGAACCCTGGGTACAGTCAAAGCCTGGGAAGGAATGCTCTGGTCTGCTTTGGCTGAGGCACTGGACCAGATGATGTAGGAGTTTCATAGAAAGCACAGCTCTCAAATGGATGTGGATCATGAAGTTTTGCTTCTCTGATGGCACAGTCACTTTCTCTAGGTTACTGTGTAAAAATTGCTGTGTTTTCCCCAATTGAACCAATCCTTATTTTCTCTGGAGGGGAGCCATGCTGTTTTTACGTGTAGCAGAATTGTCATGCTTTAATCTTCAGTCAGTGGGAGCTTAATAATAAAGTAACCACGTTGGTGGGTTTATTTGCAGACAAAATAAAATCAATGGTTTTGCACATCTTTGTGTGTGGTGTTAGCTGAAGTTGCAGGAGTCAAAGGTGAGGGAGAGAAGGACTCTAGGTGTAGTTGTGACTTCTGTTAGTGCAGATGTTGCAGGTTGCTCTCCTGGGATGTGGCTTCACCTGATGTATTTTTGTCTCACTGCTGCATTTGGAAGATGCTCCAGGCCACAAGTCTGTTGATGTTCCAGTCCTGTATTAGAACCCATTAGCTCAATTTCTAGTATTATTTTTTTAATATTACGAACATCTCTTTCCTCTGAGCTCTTGGGATGCTTTATCTGTGTTCTCCCTTACACAGACTGTATTTTTCTGTGCCAACTGGCTTGTGCACGATGTGCATATTCTAACGAGGGTGCTGTGGAGGTGACTTTGTTAATTAGCCCAGGATCCTGGTAGAGGGAAGGGACCTGTGAATGAGGCATTAGCAGTTGGTCTGAAGAGGCTCCAGTCCCACTTAGCTCAAGCAAAGATTTGGGAGGAGGAGGTTCTTGAGGTTAGTGAAGCTGCTTTAAAAAAAAAAAAAGAAGTTAAAGTGATCTATTTTTGCTGCTCAGCTCACGTTTCTTTCTGCTGAGCACAGCACTGTGAACAGAGATCTGTATCCTGCTGGCCTGGCCAGAGCTGGGAAAAGGGAACTGAGTTCCTGGGATGGAGTGGGGGCTTCTCATGAGTGACTGCTCCTTTTAGCGGGGGAGGGAAACCCAAAAGTCTTGTGATTACCAAAAAGTTTTGAGGATGTCTAAGACTGTAATAAACTTTGAAAAACAAACTCGTTGGGATTCTGATTGGGTGTTGTGGTAGTTGGGTGGTTTTCGGTGGTGATGGTTGGTTTTGGGTGGTGGTGGTTTGTTTTTTGTTTGTTTGTTTGTTGTGTGTGTTTGTGGTTTTTTTGGGGTTCACCTGCCCCAGTATTTTTCTGAGATCCATGGAAGTGTTGTACAGAAATGAAAAAAAAAAAAAAAAAGGATTCCAAACCAGATCTCTCCAATGATTCTGAAAAATATGAAAAATATAGGCTGTTAGGAAAATAGGGTTTGGGAAAATTGTGTTGGTTATGGTCCCTTATTTCTTCCTGGCTCCATTGTGGATTATAAGAGGGGGAAGAAAAATCAGTGCAGTGCTGTGTTACTCTTTTCCACAGCCACTCTTTGGGCTAAAGATTCACAGCGGGATGTACAGATTTGTTCTCCAAAAACGAGACAAATGTGGCTGGGGAGAACAATGAGGCTACTGCTGTAAGTTCAGAAGCTCTTAAAAATTACTTGTAATTTGAGATCCTCAACTTGAAGCAGCTTCAGGGAGAGAGTCAGGGTTATTTTTGGGTCTGAATCGAGCACTGTGCACGGAGGCCCCTCCAGAGCTGCGAGGGGGTTTGAGCAGCTGTGATGTGCTGCATCCCAGGGCCATGTCCCAGTTTTCTGAATTTGAGTGTCCATTTTGCAGCCTGGGTGTAGTTTTCAAGACCTTTAATTGAAGTCTTGATGCTTATTTTTTTGTAGGGTTTTTTTCTTGGGGGGGAAGGGTGGAGGTGTGATTTTTTTTTGTTTTGTTTTTTCTTTCTGCTGCATCTCTGGGGCTGCTTCTAAAAGTCAGTGGGGCTTCCTTGGAAACCTTGCTCTGGTCCCTGTGGCAAACTGTGCTGTGTAAAACTGAGGGGTTTGCCTGCCAAGAGAGATTCCTGCTGAGCAGTTCCTGTGCTGGTAGGTGTGTTACCTGCGTGTGTAACTCCTGTGTCAAGGTGGAAGAGAAGCTGACATGTAACTCACTTGTGAGCTGGGCCTTCACGAGTCCTTGAACATAAAAGAAATATGTGTGCAGTGTAGGGTGCTGGAGAGCAGATGTGGTGCTGTTGGGCTGGGGCTTCAGCAGTGTCATTGTGCCTTCCTTTTCACTAGTGTGCAACACTTCTAGCTGCTTGGATTTGTGCCACTCTGGCCAAATTCATTCTGATCTCCGGAGCCCGGTGTGAAACTTTTGATGCCTCTACCCCTCCGTCCTCCATCAGCCTCCTATTTCTGCCAGGACTTACAAATGTAAACCTGTGTGTTTGGATGGAGAGCTGACAGAGATATAAAAGGCTTTCATCTGAAACAAGTCAATTTATCCTGAGAGTCTGACTTTACTAATAGTAATGACCACAGAATGAATTGTGGGTTTTTCCCTTGTTCTTCTGTCCTGGTTTAAAAGCATTAACATCAAACAGCTTGTGGGAGATGTTTCTTCTGCTTCTTGCACAAATCAGCTTTGTAATGTAACTTAGATGCTTCAAAGTTATGGAGCGTTTTAAGTTTAGGCCTTTGGTGGTTCAGTGGGTGATCTGTAGCTCTGATTTCTGTCCAAGGCAGCATTGCTGTACTTCAGCTTTCTTTATAATGGGAATTACTGGAGCAATGATGGGCTGTCTGGCAGGACCAGGAACTAGTGTAACTGCTTGTTTTTATGGAGATGTTAACTGTTAACTTTGTTGTCATTAATTGAAGATTACCCTCTTGGATCCTTTTTAGGTCCTAGTGATAATTGTCCAGGCAGAGCTGGCAGCTCTGGAAATGGGCATGGGAAGGAACATTCCCATTGTGGAGTGGTGGGAGCTGCTGAGTGCCCTCCCTCTTCCTGCTGCGCTCCCCTGGCAGGAACAGGATTGGGGGCAAAGGCCAAGAGGTTTCTTGTTGATGAATAGGTGATTTTGTGTCTTCCATAGGTGGCTTTGCAATCGTGTTCCTGGTGAGGACAAGCAATGGGGTGAAGTGTGCCCTGAAGAGGATGTACGTCAATAATGAGTATGACCTGCAGGTCTGCAAGAGAGAGATCCAGATCATGGTGAGTCCCTGCTCTGTGCTGGGCCCCTAGGCTGGAATGCAGGGGGATGGGAATCTGGTCACCTTCTGCTTGTGAACTCTGTGGCATCAGGTCACAAGTCGTGCATTTTCCTAGCAAGAATGGCTTTTGTGTGGAAAGACCTGACCTCTGGAGTTGTGTGAAAATCTAGTACTGAATTACTTCCTGTCCAGTGGACAAGGAAAACCTGGTACCTGAAAAAAAACCAGGGAGTTGGGGAAAATGAGGGGAGAAGTGCATGTCTTAATGGGAAAAGGAAGGGCTGAAGATGTGAGCATGCCTGGGGGTCTTGGAATTCAGTGTCTCACAATCTTCAATTGAGATCTCAAGTCTTCAGCCTTTTAAACTTGATGGGAAAAGGCTGATGATTGTGATATCTCTGAACTGAAATCAGTGCATGAATGGCAGACTTCCATCCTGAGATAAATGTGTATCACAACATCTTCTAATCTTTTGGGTTGGGGTGAAGGTTATGTGAGGTTGGTAGATTAAAACAGTATTCATGGGGTAGTTGCTGCCAGGTCTTTTGAAATGTAAAGTATTTGTAATAAGCTCTGGGATATTTCTCTAGATTGTTGGACACAAGGATTTATATGATGGGATAGCTATTTTTAATAGCTGTTTTAAACTTAGCTTCTCTAAACAAAGACAAAATGGAGATGATCCAGACAGATTTGCCTAATCTTGTTTGCAGGACGGTAAACACGGGAAGTGCCACTTTTGAAGTTGTATTCAAAGATACTGATGGGTGTTTAGAGCACCTGCCAGGTGGGGAAGGAAATACAAAATCTTCATTTTGTGAATTTACCACATGAGGTACAGCTTTAGAGTAGATGATTTTCATATCAGAAACTCTTATCTTTAGCAATTCTGCATGTGATTTCTGAAGTAACTTTTAATTAGGTGTGGTGGTTTAGCATGGATGTGAGGGTTTGTTTTTTTTTTAAAGAAGTTACAGCATGGATTGGCAGCTTAGCTGACCAATAGAAGAATTGTTTACGCTTCTGGACAGTTTAGGCTTAAATTAGAGATTTCAGGTGAGTTGCCTTCTTTCTTTTTTTGGCCGGTAAGGAGTTAACATTACTTTGTAAGTCAGGGGTTTGGGTCTAAGCCCCCTCGGGGCAGGCCCGGCCAGGCCTTTGGGGTGGGGAAGGCGCTGCAGTGTCCCCTCTCCCCTCCCAGCTCCGATGGGGAGAGCAGGAGGAGGATTATTGCAGGTCGGCAGTGCGGCCCTGCGCTGGGGGCTGCCCCTGCGCTGGGGGCTGCGGCGGCCGGGCTCTTGGTCTTGGTTTCCCTGTGGCTACATGGGAAAAGGTGAGATTAGATCTTACATCAAAGGTTTAGCTGTGCTCGCTAATCTTGTTTACTTGGGTTTCACTTGCTGCTGCTTTATCTTGTCTCCATGTCTTTGGTGCCTTTGGAATGGGGGCTCATGGAAAGTGAGGGTGAGGAGGTGCAGGGCTGCTTGCTCCTGGGCTGGGTCTTAGCCCAGGCATTTGTGTCCTGAAGAACCAGGGCATCCCTAAAAGGAAATGTTTACTTCTTTTCCAGTTTTTCTGCAATAAGGAATTATTTTACACTTAACTGCAGTTTTTGCAGCCCTACAGTGTTACAGCAGAATGTGCCCAGCAGAACCTTGATTTCTTTTACTGGTGAAGCCGAGCATCAAACTGGGCTGGTTGTCACAGTTGGGAGTGTGTGTGAAGCTGGCAGTCCCAAAGAAACAATTTTTCCCTCCAATTTAGCATGTATCTCCATAGGGGCTTGAAACTTGATGGTCTTTAGGGTCCCTTCCAACCCAAACCAGTCTGTGACTCTGTGATAAGTCGTCAATATGAGAACTTGCGCTTTAATCCATTGAGTTACTTAAAATAAAACACTTCTGGAAGCAAGGTCAAGATTTATTTTGTTGTTTTAGTGGGTTTTTTTGAGTATGCAAAGATTTGAGATACATATTGTCAGCAGAAGAGTTGGAAGGAGATGAGACAAGTAAGGCCAGCAAGTCCTGCATGGCCAGTGCCACCCTCTGCCCTGTTCTCCCCTCCTGTAGGGGAGGAGCAGCTCCCAGGGCCTGGCCTGGGCCACCTCAGGGAATGTGCCAAAATCTGGACAAGGCCTGAACAAGTTAATTCATCAAGTTGGCTGTTTCTCTGCTGTTTGTATCAGATCCTTCTGGAAGGAAAACAGTTAGAGACAAACCTCAGGTTTGCTCAAGCTCTGAGTGACGATTAATCCCAAGTGACAGAAGCTTGTGCAGCGTGGAAGAACCAGATGAAAGCATTGCTTGCTCTGCATTGCTGGTCCATGGTGTGAATTTGGCTGGTCCATGGTGTGAATTTGTCTGTCTTGCAGCGGGATCTGTCTGGCCACAAGAACATTGTGGGCTACATCGACTCCAGCATCAACTCTGTCAGCAGTGGGGACGTGTGGGAAGTGCTGATCCTCATGGACTTCTGCCGGGGTGAGTGGGGGCATGTTGGTCATGGGTGGGTTTGTCCTTCTGTGCTTACAGGGAACTTGAACAACATCTTCCTTTTGAGAAAAGGGCTGTCCCTAAGCTGCCAGGAAGCTGTTCTGATCTGAGCAAAGCCAGGACTAGGGGTGGAGAAGTGCATGTCCCATGAGGCTGTGTTGCCTGTGCTAATGGGATTGGTACTATCTTTGCTGCTGCTCAGGGTGGTCCTGGGTCCCCTCTGTTGCAGAGGAGAACCTTTAAATATATCTTGCTGTTGTCTTTAGAATGGTCCACACAAGAAGTGGCTCTTCTTAAAGCTACCAGGAATGTAATTTTTCTTCACTTTATCCATATCAGCATGGCTTAGGATTGTTCTGGAAGAAGCATGAAATGGATGATGGGAAGCCAAAAAGCATTCCTCTTACCTCTGACCTTTTTGCTTGGCTCTCCGTAGCCAGACAGTCTCTTCCAGCTGTCCCAAAACTTTGATCTTTGTGGCTGGGATGTGGTGTCTGGAACATGATGCATGTGCTGGGCTCAAATGCTTCTTGCAGGTAGAGTGTTCAGCAAAAATAATGTTTTGACCAGGTGACTTCAGGAGCCCGTGGCTGGTTTGGATGGTGACAGCCAATGGAAATTGGTATTTTTGGGCCTGTCTGGCTTTGAACTCAAAAGCATTGTAGCAAAGACATGTAGATGTGTGTAAACATGCCCAGTGCAGGCTTTTTCTGTTTTGCCACGTCCTCTTTGCTGCTTTGTTTTGCTGCAGGAATCTTGACTGCCTTGCACTGGGTTGTTCGCTGGTGAGAGAAGGAACTTTGGGTGCAGTTTTGCTGAAGGAATCACTCCATAAGCTCTCTTGAGGCTTCAACCTAAACATGACAAGAGCTGTTGTAAGCACGAGGCCTGGCAGTGCTTGCAAATCCCTGCTCAGCCCCATGTGCAGAGCCCACTATTGAGGGAGGTACAAACCTGAGTTGTTCAGATGCACCCCCCCCAGCTGCAGTACCCAAATTTTGGGCTGATGAAGTAAAATCTGTCTTTCTAAGGAGTTTCCTTCCATTGAAAAGAGGAGAGCTGCAGGGTGGCATTTCTCACGTGGCTCCTGCCAGATGCTGTGCTGAGCACACGCCGGCCGCTGTCTGCAGCCTTCCCACTGCTGTGGTTGTTACACGCTGATTTTCCCTTGTTACTTTCCTTTTGTGGCCGACAGTTTCCAAACCAAATCAGGGTCTTTGTGTGCAGAACTGCTTTCATTTTGAGTGTAAAATGTTCGCAGCTGTAGTATTCATTAAACTGAGCTTTTCCTTCCTACCACGAAAGTTTTCCAGCACTTGCGTTATGGAATGATACAGTGCTGCTTAGCCAAAGCTTCAGAAAGGAGTTTTTCTCTGTCTGTCTAGGGTGTTTAGAGGAGAAAAAAAACCTCTGGATTGTTTTGGAAAGGCCTTGACAGCAACAAAACCCCAAAGCTGGGACAAATTCAAGACTAGTTCATGAAAACTTGATTTTGTTTGTCCAGAGTTTCCCTTGTTACAGATGGATTTTTAGTTTCTTTGCCAGTTAACAACTTCAGCCAAGACACTTAATGTGTGGGTTTTCTGAGTGTCTCCCTTTCTCCCTCCTCTTGCTTACATGTGGCAGGCTAATCTGTGGACTGTGGGTGCCCCAAATTCAGCCTTTTATTCCCCTAGTAAGACAAAAGAAGTCCTCTTTAGAAGAAAAAAAGAAAATTAGTTAGAATCACTAACTTGAGTGTTGACAGCCAGGGCAAGGTGAGTTGTGGGAGTTGGTGTGAAGGTTTGCTCAGAGCCCAGGTGAGCTGTAACACCTGCCCACAGGTTCTGCAAACCCCTGAGGTGTAGGGGAATGAAACGAGCTGAGTAAGCAGATTGCAAAAAGCCTCCAGGGAAGGTTTTTTAGTTTGAACTCCTCATGTGCTGACTGTGGAGCCCCAGTTTGAGGAGCAGCCCAGGACCAGGGATGTCGGGGGGACTGGGTTTGGGGTGGCCAGAGCTCACTGTCCCTGCTGTGATTTGGGGAACCCAGAACTCACTGTCCCTGCTGTGATCTGAGGAGCCCAGAACTCACTGTCCCTGCTGTGATCTGGGGAGCCCAGAGCTCACTGTCCTTGCTGTGATTTGGGGAACTGTCCTTGCTGTGATTTGGGGAACCCAGAGCTCACTGTCCCTGCTGTGATCTGGGGAGCCCAGAGCTCACTGTCTCTGCTGTTATTTGAGGAGCCCAGAGCTCACTGTCCCTGCTGTGGTTGTGTCTGCCAGGGGGGCAGGTGGTGAACCTGATGAACCAACGCCTGCAGACCGGCTTCACCGAGAGCGAGGTCCTGCAGATCTTCTGCGACACCTGCGAGGCCGTGGCCAGGCTGCACCAGTGCAAGACTCCCATTGTCCACAGGGATCTGAAGGTGAGCTGTGGCTCCAGGGGTGCAGCAGGGAGGGTCCATCCTCCTTGTGTCTGTGAGCTGCCCACGTCCCAGTGCTGTGTTGCTCTTGCTGATAATGAGGGAAAGTGGGCATAAACACACCTCTCTACTGAAAGATAAAAAAAGGAATGAGCCTCTCAGTGCCACTTACCATATGTTTTGCTGTCTATAGATCTACTTAAACACAAATGTTTGTGGATAATTCTGTCTTGCACATGTGCCAGAATGTACCTGATGAATTATTCACAGTGACCTGAACCACTGCTTATTTAAGGTAGCTCACAACAAGTGTGCTATGACGTAGTTTCCTGGACCTAGATTAAAAGCAGCACTCCAGAAGTGTTGGCCTTGGGGCAGAAATCCGTAGGAGCTTTTAAAAGTGGCCTCTGGAGCTCTGACCATGAAAGTGTGTTGTAAAACTCCATGTGCTTAGCTGGAAACAGAGCTGGGCCAGCAGGGCCAGCTTGGGAAAAATCCGGTGCCTGTAATCCAGCAAACAAAAAGATGTTCCCTTTGCTCTCAGCGAGCTCATAAAATGCCAGCATGAAATACTCAGGCAAGAAGGGGGCTGCTGTGTGCATTTGAAATTCAGATGTGCTTTGTGGGGCAGGTTCTGTTTTCAGAGCCCTCACAGATATTGTTTTGTCCCACTGGCCATTGTTTTACACAAGCCAAAGATGCCACATGTGCTAAGGAGAACCAGCTAGAGAAGGGGAAAAAATCCTCAGGGTTTGGTGGTCTCTGGCATGTGTGAAATGACAGTGATGCCACTACTCAGTCAGTTTGGATACAGAAACAACTCCTGTGTCTCTTCTCGGGGGGAAACGGGTGATCTCTTGCCAATCTGAGTCCTGGATTTAAAGCTTTAAAGTCTGTGGGCAGCTTGCAGAAATTTGTATAGGTCAGAAAAACAGGGTGAGAGGGTGAGGAACAGGAGCCTCCCCAGCGGACATTAACCCCTGCCCTTACCTTTCTGGTGAATCCCTGGGGGGTTTAATAAAGAACAAACTCTGTGTGTTGCAGGGAAATAAATCTGGGACATCTGTGCTGGATTAGTGAGTTGATCTGGAGTGTTACCTTCTGCTCTGAATTGCAGTTGAAATGGGCTCTTGGGGCTGGTGTCCAGCCCACTGTTGGCTGCTTAGGTCAGGGGAGGTTTTGCAAGGCCTGGCTCTTGGTAAGCTGTGCCTAGAGTCAGAGTTGGCTCTTCTCTGCTTGGAGACATGTTTTCTGCTTGAGTAGTGTATTGTTTCTGTCGTGGTGACCTCTGGGGATCTAAGTACTAACACAGATTTAATATTTATACATATTTTGACTTTATTTGTGTTAAAATGTAATACTGTCAAGGGGGAGTTGCAAAGCCAGGAGAGATTAAGGGCCAGAGAAGTTTTGTACAAGTTCTGGGTGTAAGGAGGGACATCCATTGAGTAAATGTTTTCTTGGGGTGAATATAACCCTTCTGAAGAGAGGGCAGTTGTTAGCTTTGCAGGGAGCTCCTGGGGGCTTGAAGACTTCTTGTGCCTTCCAGCTCTTTGGTGTTGCTCTAGTGCTGGAGGTACCTGCCTGGAGAGCTCTGCCAGCAGAAGGGATGCTGTGAATGAGCTTTCAGCCCTTTCAGACAAGTGTACCTGAAGAAGTTTCAGTGGCCCCTCTTTTGAATTATCCCAAAGCTTTGTCTGAAGCAGAACAGCCTCCTGTTGGCACAGTCCCCAGCTGGTGGGAAGTGACCAGCAGCTGGGGACAGCAGCACCTTTATCCAGCGTGTCTATAGGCAGAAAAGGACATGGCACTGTGAGTAAGGACCACCAAAAGATCCTGTGTCACCCCTGGCTGTGTTTGGGGGGGTCTCCTCCTGGGCTGCTGCTTGATTCAGGTGCTGTGGCACTGCTTGCTTTGCAGTACAGGCTGTGATGTTTATTTTATGTGCTTTGGTTGCCACAAACCAGGTTGTGGATGAGAGGATGATTTTTACTGTAGCAAACACACAGCAGGACACACCCAAAAACTGTGTCAGTCAACCCAGAGGATGCTGTTGATCCAAACCTCTTCCTTCCTTTCCCTACTTTCTGCAGTGCCCAGGAAATTGTTCTCTCAGGATGAGGATGTAGTTTCTCCTGGTTTTACTCGAGCAGGAGCCCTCACAGTGCTGCCCTGCCTGTGGTGTGCTCAGACAGTCCCACTGTGCTGTTGTCATCTCACTGCGTTCTGTCGCTCTTTGCAGTGCCAAGTCTTGCCCTGATGCCACCAATGAGACTTTGCCTGGATTTTGTTTGGAGGAGTCTGTTGAGTGTGATCTGTAAAATTGTCCAGTCCCCTCATTTGTGGTGAACCCCTGTAGCCCTGGTTCCATGCCTGAGGTGTTTTGGTTTTCTGGAATTCTTTTTCCAGGGAGTTTTCTGTAAACAGGAGAAGTGTTTTTGTAACTGTATCTATGTTATTAATTTCTTTTTCCTAGGAGGGACTTCTTCTTGATGTCCCTCTGGTCTGACCAATGTGATTGAAGAGATTTGCCTTTGTTTCACCAATCCAATTGGTCTGTGTAAAATAGTATAAAAGGGAGACACATCCCAAAAATAAAGGAGTAATTTTCAGCCTTCTGAATCTCAGAGTTTGTGTCGTCGTGGTGTGAAACAGTGTCAAACCCTCCTGCTGGCCATGTCAGGAGTGTGCCTGTGCCAAAATCAGTCACTGCCACGTGGCTCTCACTCTGTGCCATCAAACACTACATCAGCTTTCAAAGGCAAATAGTGAGCAGGGTAGAAAGGGAAGTGGAAACATCTCTGAAGAGACCTGACAGTGCTGCAGAGCAGCCAGGAAGTGTGCCCTGGTCATGCATCCCTCTCAGATCACTACCTGAGCTCAGGGATACTGGTCTTGAAGTTGTTGCTCTCAGGAGAGGGTCACAGGTGTTGAATAAGTCAGCTAAAGAAAACCTGTCCTCATCCCTCCCCAGCATGTCTGTGCAGTGGTTTTTATTACTGTGGTTCTGTTCTAGCAAAGAAACATTTATTTTGGAAGGACTGAAGCTGACTACACTCTGTAACCAGCAAAACTTCAGACAACTCATCATCTCCTTTTAAAGGCTTTTTTTTGGGGTCTAAATCTGACAGTGCTGGGTGTGTCAAAGGCTGCAGCCAGAGTTAGCAGTGCTGGAAGCTGGAGTGCAGCTTTCTGTGTGTTTGACCAGAAGAAGACACCTTCATACTCCTTTTAAAGACACTTTTCTCTGGACTGGCTGTGGGAAGCAGTAATTTCTTTTGCTGTTTATTTTTTCCTTCTCCTGGCATTTGTTGATCAAACCTGGTTGCTGGAGAGTCCCGTGCTGATGTTTAACAAACCTCACAGGGTGTTTGAGTGAAAAATCACCTCGAATTCTCAGCCAGATAAAGTGGGAGGACTCTTGGGGAAATGTTGGAGGAGTGTTTGCAGGGAGCAGGGAATAACACTGCCAGTGTTGATCTGCTGGGGAGAACGTCTGTGTGCAGTGCTTTATTCAAAGCAGATAGATGGAAGAGGGGGAAGGGGTGTGTTTAACCCTTGGTTTCAAGCCAACATTCTCCCCCTCAGCTGGTCTAATTTGGCTGCATTTTCTGATGCTTAAAATGCTGAGTCCTTCTTTTTCTTTCCTTTATGTAAAGATCATCCTTGATGGGGAGCTCTACTTCCAAAGGGTTTTGTTAGCAAATGCTTATGTGGTGATCTTTTTTATTTTGCACTGTATGAGCAGTATGTTTTATCTCGTCGTTGTATCTGAGAATTTGACACTGATTGAAGATAAAGACATGAAAAATTGTGTGTTCCCTGGAGAGAACATGCTGTTAATGCTGCTGCACAGATGAGGAGCTGGAACACAGGGATGTTCTGCCGAAGCAAAGAATGGAACACAGGGTTTCACGCATTTTAAGTCAGGGTTGAAACAGGCAATTTTCTTAGGTGAAAGCAAGGTAGAGTTTTGTTAGTGCACAGTTGTGAGTATTGAGGAGAAGGTTTCTGCTGGTTTTATTTGTTTCAGTATTTATTTCTGTTGCCTGATTCAAGGTACCAAATAATACTTGAAAGAAAGGGGTCTTCTCAGCAGACTGGGGGAGCCTCTGCTGCTACAGCCCCTGTTTAGGGACTGTGGGGCACCCAGCAGACTCTGCGAACAAACAAATAAATGTGAGCATGAGCTGAGGTTTGTTTTGAAGGAGACCTTCAGGGACAGGTAAAATACAGGCAAAGACCTGGAGATGTGTTTTAATATCATAAATATGGAAATGTGTGTGCTATTTGTTTGCCTCTCCTCTGCCCCATGGACAGTGAGGAGTTACAGCCCTTTATAAAGCTGGGACAGCTTGGATTTCCTGTCCCCAATTCAGATGCCAGACCAGGGGCACAGTAGCTCAGGAACGTTGAGCTCCAAAGGCGCTGGGACGCTGAAGTCTTAAAAGAGGCAAAGAAATGTGCTTGCAGGAGGAGAAGGGAGGGGTGGCAGGATGGAAGGCAATGTTACAACTGTCCTTCCATGATTTGACTTCTATTTTAGGAGATGTGACAGAGTTTTAAAGCCTGTTTTCTTTGCTGTCACATTAGGCATTAGTGTCAGATGTGTCTGATATGTCTTCAGGCACTTAAAATCTTAACTCATCTGGAAAAAACCCAAACCCTGAATATTTTTTTGTCTGAGTACTTCTGTGTCTGTCTGTGATGCTCCCAGGTTGAAAACATCCTGCTGCATGACCGTGGCCACTATGTCCTGTGTGACTTTGGAAGTGCTACCAACAAATTCCAGAACCCTCAAACAGAAGGGGTGAATGCGGTCGAGGAGGAGATCAAGAAGTAAGTGTGCTTTGCCTTTTCAGCTCAGCTGTAGTTTGTGTTTGAAGGGTAATTTTTTTCTTGTGCTGGGATTAATTTTGCTCAGCCTGTTGCAGCAGATTGTCTGTGCTGCATGGCAGTGTCTGCTGCAGGTGAGTGAGTGCCCGGGGGAAGGTGAAACAATAAATTGAGGTTGATGTAATTGCTTTGGACCTGGAAGACTGAGATTAATGCAGAGAAGTACCCCCACCTCGGTGAGGCAGTGACCTGTTCTGTCCTGTGCAGGGTCAGGCTGTTTCTGTCCTTCATCTGTCTTGGCTTCTCTGAGCTCCAGACAGGGATGGCACAATCCCATCCTCACTGAGCTCCCCTCCCCATGGATCCAGGCACTGACTGAGGCTGATCTCAGCTCTGCATGGGAAATGTCGGGTCCTGGAGGTTCAGTCCAGCTCCTCCTCCTGCCCCATGCACTGCCAGCTGTCATGGCAGCATCTCTGGTGCCCCTTGGTGCTTTTTAAAAAGTGAGTAAGCAGTTCAGTGAGCCTTGGATCAGGGATGGAGTACACTCCAGGTCCTTGGCCTTGCTTTAGTTCTAACAACATCACTGCTGCAGACTTGCTGCTCCTGTTGGGACAACTTTCTGGCTAGTTAGGAGTGGGTACAGATGCCTCTTTTTTGTTGGGATTCAGCTATATGTGCCTGGATTTCCTAGATTTGTTGGACTGCAGTTTTCAGAGTGCTCCTAAGCCAGCATTGCAGTCCCCTTGGAATATCCTGTTTGTACACTTAAGCCTCCAAAGCCTTTGCCTTGGGGAATGCTTTCCTGTGGTCAGGGTAAGCAGCAGGCAGAAATTACAGACCTGCTGGTAGGAAATCTTATCAGAAGAGTCTCATAATCTGTGGAGCAGTTTCCAGCTTTTCTGTTTGTTGTGATCTGTTAAAATGAGGCAGATTCTCACTGTGGTTTGAGGTACACAGTGACCCATCCCTTGCTACAGTGGCTCTGAGCAGGATTACTGGTGTGGAAATCTACTTTTTAGGAGCCACATATCCAGTTACAGTCTCTCTAATACAGTTGGCCACAGCCTTGCAGTGAGGGCATTGCAGAGGACATTTGGTTACTGACCTTGTTAATGCTTTGAATCCTTGACTGTTGCTGTTCTTAAAATGACTGCATGGTTTTGTGGTGAATTGTGTGCTTTAGAAGGGATTGTGGTTATTATTTTGGCTTCCCAGGGCAGTTTGAGGGGTGTTTTATTGTTTGAGCTGCGTAGCAGGTGATACTGTTAGAAGATTTTTCCAGTAGATATCTTCAGCATTTCTTTCCTTAAAATGAATAGGGAAAGAGTGAATTTTTAATTATTTGGGAATATGACATACCTGATATACCCCTTTTGAACTCCCTGATCCACCTTCCCTTGCAGGTACACCACGTTATCCTACAGAGCACCAGAGATGGTGAACCTGTACAGTGGCAAACTCATCACTACAAAAGCAGACATTTGGGTATGTATGGAAACCACTGGGCATCCTCCAGCCAGGTTGCTTTCATTGCCATGGCAGGGAAACGGGCTTGGCCTTGTTTTCTGAGAGCCTGGACAGTTTCTGAATGAAGAATTCCTCTGATGATGTGTCTGATGAGTTCCTGCTGAGCAGGGAGGCTGGTGGAGTAGACGTGTGTACTCTTCTCATGTGGTTTGAATTTAGAAATGGATGGAACTCCAGGGTTAAATAGAGCAAATGTGGTTTCACCTCTAAAGAGTTAAACCAGAAAATTCAGGGTATTGTGGCTCATTGTGCCTGGGCTGGGTTGTTAGTATGTAGAATCGAAGCTCTGGTCAGAATTGAGTAGAAACCTGAGAAAATGCCCCCAGCAGCAGCAGTGTGCTGATCTGTGTAGCACAGGGCTGAGTTGTCAAACTGGCCAAAGGCCAAACTTCTGCACTGTTTCTGATGATCAGGGCAATCCTGCCATGCTCTTTCTTCATGGTGAGAACAAAATCCAGCTGTGGTGGAATCCATTACTGGCTAACCTTGTCAAGTGGGGAAGGCTCCTTTGGGTGGGACAGAGGTGAGAAAGAGTCTGTGCTGTTTGGAGTGGCAATTCAGCATATGTGTTTAAAAGTGTTTAAAATGCTAACTGGGACCATGTTTTGTGTTTTCTGGAGCTCTGAGCTAGGAAGTAACATGGTAGAAGCAGAAAAAGAGTTTTGATGTAAGTTCAGTAGTTCTGCATCTACAAGAGGGAGAATTGCTGGTGTGACATCTGCTGGAATTCCCTCAGTGAGCTTGGCTGCTGCTGGGGAAGCAGCAGCTCCTGTGGGAGCAGGTTTAACCAGGAATCTGTGGGATCAGCCCTGCACTGTGCAGGGTCACTGGCCTGGAGTGGAGAGGCTCTGCTCTTCCTGGCATGGCAAGGGTTCCGTTCCCGTGACCCTCAGAGCGTGGCCAGAGCAGTGTATGGTGGTGAGCACAGTGGGGCCTCAGTTTCCAGGCCTGTTCCAGTCCTTGTCCTGCTGGAAACCTTCCTTTCCCTTAAATCTTACCGAGTTTTTTTTAAGCCAGAGTGCAATTTCATTGTGAAATCCTGTGACAAAAGAGATGAGCTGATGATGAGTTTCTGAGGATTAGGAAGTGTTTCCTGCTCCCCCCTCTGAGACGGTGGGAGTGTTTCATCATTAGCCCTTTGTGCAAAAATGGTTTTCTTTTGTAATAGATGGTGGTTCTTGCTACCAAAAGCATTATGGCAGTAAGAGGGAAGGGTGGTAGGATCTGGCAGCCTGCAGAATGAGCTGTACTTCCCTGGCATTTATTTATAGCAGTTGAAAGGTTGTTTGAACTTAATCTTGGAAAGTGTTTGGGTTTCTGTTTGTCAGAATGGATGTATTAATGATGATGTTTGCCATTTATTTGTGCTGTTACTTTGCTCTTTCCTCCCAGTGTGTGGCAGAAAGGCTTTGCCTGTTCAGTGACATGAAGGGTCACGCTCTTCAGAGCTGTGGGGAGTGTGATGATGAGCAATCCCCAGATCATTTAACAAGGGAGTGCTCTGCATATGTTCATCTTCCCCTGCAGCTGTGTCTGTCTCAGGCCCCTCACAGGGTGTTGGTGCAGGCCTGACATCAGCAGGACCCCCCTGCTCCCTGCCATGCTTTCAGAGCTGTGCTGTGCCCTGCTGGGCTCAGTTTGATGAGTCCTTGCCCTGTTCTCTCTCTGCAGGCCCTGGGCTGTTTGCTGTACAAGCTGTGCTACTTCACCTTGCCCTTTGGGGAGAGCCAGGTGGCCATTTGTGATGGCAACTTCACCATTCCAGACAACTCCCGGCACTCCCAGGACATGCACTGCCTCATCCGTGAGTGTTTGAGAGGGGCAGCACAGGGCCCTTGTCCTTACAGCCCCTGCCCCTATAGTAAAACCATGAGGTTTTCTCTCCTTTTCAGAGGCTTACTTGCACACAGAAGTGGTTAAAGTGATCTTCTACTAGTCTAGGAGATCACTCTTGGAGAGACAGTCATGACAAAGAGATTTCTGTTTGGCCAGGCTGGCGTGAGCTCTGTGGAAAGGCAGGAACACAGACAACCATTTGGTTTGAGTCCTACAGAAACTTGGACAATAAGCCTATTTATGCAGAAACGTATTTCTGCAGTAATAAATCTGTTTGGATAAGGAACTGAAAAGACTACAGTGACTTAGGCTAGTGATAAGAATTCATCTTCTGTGAACTGGGAAACAGAGCTGAAATGATTTATAAATATCCCACTGACTAGAGTGAATGTGTAATTAAGTGTACAATGCACTACTCTTGGCAAAGCTGGGGCAGCTCTCTTGTTTCCAGCGCAGCTTTTGATTTTTTTTTCTTTCCCTAGCCACAGTCTTGACTCACACAGAGTTGGATGTGTTTGCAGAGCAGGCTGGTATTTTCTTTGCTGATGTGGAGGTATCTGCAGTGGTGCCTGTGGGCGCCCTGTCTCCCTGTCCTGGGAGCACACTGGGGCTGGATCAATCCCTTTTCATGTGGGTTCACTTGGAAGTGCCCAGTCCCACCCAGTGCTGTTCCCTGGCCAGACCGCATTTCCCCTTCTTGCCCCAGAGGCTTCAGTAGCAGCAGCTGCAGGTCCCAGCTCTTTTGGAAGATCTTTCCTGGTCCATCCTGACTGTCCTGCCCTGTTCCCAGCTGAACCTGCACTGACCACGTGCTTCGAAGGAGACAGGACACCCTGTTAGCACCTGGTTGTACCAAATGTGGAGTCGTGGAATTGGTTGGGTTGGAGGGACTTTAAAGCCCGTCCAGTGGCACCCCTGCCATGGGCAGGGGCACCTTCCACCATCCCAGGCTGCTCCAAGCCGCATCCAACCTGGCCTTGGACACTTCTGGGGATCCAGGGGCAGCCACAGCTGCTTTGGGCACCTGGTGCCTGGGCTTCCCCACCCTTGGCACAAAAAAGTTTTGTTGTATCAAGTCTGATGTGCTGCCACAGCTGCCTGCCTTGCATCTGTGTCTCCTGTTGGTCTGATCTCAGCATCTCTGTCTCTTCAAGGGTACATGCTTGAGCCAGACCCCGATAAGAGACCTGACATTTATCAGGTCTCCTACTTTGCATTCAAACTGGCCAAGAAGGACTGCCCGGTGCAGAATGTCCAGGTGAGCAGAGGGAGTGGCCTGAGGGGGACTCTGGGAGGGGCTGGGGAGGCAGTTGCTGAATACTGAGCATTTGGCTCTGTTCTGTTGGTTGTTCCCCAGTTCTGTAATTAGGAGGGTTTGGTTTGTTTGTGACAGCACAGTTTGGTTTGGATTTTTTGGATCAGAAATCCGGATTTCTCATGTTACTTATTTCTGTTTCTCCCTGATTTACCTCCTCACCCAGTCACCAGTGTGAGGGCCAACCAAGAGATCTTGTGCATGTGAACATGGAAAATTAGGCCATGCTTGGGAAACCAATTTGATTTCCAGACACACTCATAGCATGTGTAGTTTGGCCTGCACTTTGGTTTGAAAACAGCAGTTCTGGGTCTGTTGGCTGGGACTTGGCATTTGAGCTACATCAGACCTTACACAACCATCTGCCCCTTCTTAGTGTGTCTTTAGAGATGTCAGCTGAAAAATGAAGTTGACAATTATTTTCTTATGTTGTTATGGACACCTGTGACAGACATTTTATTTTGTTGTTTCTACATAAATAGAAAATTTGGCTTTCCTCCTCATGTTCATGTGCTTATTTATGGTCTTTATGAATAAGAGAGAGTTTGGGTTCTATTATGCCTGTGTTTTTATAGCAGCATTAATAAATTCTGTCACTGCTGTCTCCTGGTTGTCTTAAAAATGCCCAGGTTGTGCTGTGGAACTTTGTGTTCTCACAGTTCATGTTCAATGGTCAGAAAGCCAAGCCCTCTTTTCCTCCTTTGTAAAGACTCTCCCAAACTCCTGTCTCCCTATGACATGAACATTGTGGTGTCTGTTATGTGGCCAACACGAGGAGTAATTGCTTTGAGAATCCCCAGATCTCCCTGTTTCATTGTGATGTTTTTGCACATTATTTCTGCCTCTGTTTTCTGCCCTCAAAATACCAAATTGGGCGTTTTTGGGATCTGCAGAACTCTCCAATCCCTGCTAAACTCCCAGACCCAGTTAAAGCAAGTGAAGCTGCTGCAAAGAAGAGTCAACCAAAGGCCAGGTAACCCCACCTGCATTTTACTCCTTCTTTTGCTGCCTGTTTATTAGCAAAGATGTATTTAGCTGCTTCCTTGGGGGCTTCAGTTGCCAAATGGTGACTGAGTACAATTATTCTGCCATTAGTCAGGTGTGTTAGCTATCAAAAACAATCTGATATCAGGTTTGTTAGTTATCAAGAACAGTTTGGTATCTACAAACCACAGTGTTCACAGAAGGCTTGAGGGATGACTGCTCCTCTCTCTTGCTGTGCGTTTTTGGAGCTCAGTAAACATTGAGCAGAGATCAGGAGAGTTCAGTGACCTGATTCTGGGGTGGATGTACCAAAGTTAAAGTACATCTAAAGATGGCAGTTTAGACAGCTCTGCCCAAAGGTACCAGCTGCTCATGAGCTGATCTGTGTCCTTCATGTGCTCACTCAGAAGTCTGAGTGGTTTCAAGCAATATGTTGTAGGAAATAGTTGGATATAAGTTGAGTGGTTTTGACAAGTCCCAGCTGTCCACCAGAAGATGCCACAATTGGCAGAGAAGTCAGAATGATAGTGTTGGATTAATTGTTGTGAATGCATACAGGAGGTTTTACTGTGCTTGGTGTGTCTGGGTGCCCATGAGTGTTTCACCTTTGTGAGTCACACCCAGCTGAAGTGTGGGTAAGTGTTCAACTCTGCTGCGTGTTTGGTGCACCAGCTGCCCTTCCTTCTCCTCCTTCCTTAACAGGCTCACAGACCCCATCCCTACAACAGAAACATCCATAGCACCCCGCCAGAGACCTAAAGCAGGACAGACCCAGCCCAACCCTGGAATTCTGCCTATCCAGCCAGCCCTGACACCCAGGAAGAGAGCCACAGCCCAGGCAGCCATTCAGCCACAG
The DNA here is from genome assembly GCA_024734555.1 of Trochalopteron elliotii. Lineage (NCBI taxonomy): Eukaryota > Metazoa > Chordata > Aves > Passeriformes > Leiothrichidae > Trochalopteron > Trochalopteron elliotii. The sequence goes on from JANPWX010000693.1 coordinate 154,000, forward strand.
GGTGAGCGATGTGTCTGTGTGGTCCCTACACCCCTGTGTGCCTCAGGGCAGTGACCTGACTGGGTTTGGTTCTTGTCTCAGTTGCAGGCCCGGCTACCCTGGGCAGTGCCCAGCCCTCACTCCCTGCCAGCACCCCCCAGCCAAAAGCAGCCCCTCAGCAGCCTCCAGCCCAGCCCCAGGCCAAGCCGGCAGCAGCACCCCAGGCACAGCCCCAGGTCCCCTCGACACAGCCCCAGGCCACCCCTCAGCATCAGCAGCAGCTTTTCCTGAAGCAGCAGCTCCTGCAACAGCAGCAGCAGCAACAACAGCAGGCTGCCTACTTCCAGCAGCAGCAGCAGCAGATGATGCAGGCACAGCAGGTGGGTGCGTGCGCTGGGTTCATCACATCTCTGTGCCTGCAGTGCTGCAGCTTTGTGTTTATGGCAAGTTTCCTGTTCTTTTGGGGGGAATGGGGGCAGCTTTTGAGCATTTTCCAGTGCATCCCCAGTCTTCTGGCAAGATTTGGTCTGGGTCCATCACACCTCAAACCTCTCAACCAGTGGTTGTTTTCCAGTTCCCAGTGATGCAGCAAGGAGCACCTGTGCAGCAGCAGCTGATGCAGAGCTACTACCAGCAGCAGCAGCAGCAGCAGCTGATGGCCCAGCAGGCAACTGTGCAGCAGAAGACCACAGCAGCAGCAGCAGCAGCAGCAGCAGCTCAGCAGAAGCAGCAGCCCCTGGCCCCAGCACAGCCCCAGGCCCAGCCCAGTGCGGCACCGCCGGCGCAGCCGCAGGAGCAGGGGGTGAGACCTTGGGGAAAGGGATGGATGAGGCACTGGGACTTGGGCTACAAATGCTCCTCTGCCAGCTCCTATGTGCTGGGGATACTTCAGTTGGCTTTTCAGGCCCACAGAGCCCGGATCACACATGCCAGGGGAGGTTTGGGTTGGATATTAGGAAAATTTTTTCACCCAAAGGGTTGTCCAGCCCTGGCACAGCTGTCCAGGGCAGTGGTGGAGTCCTCATTCCTGGTGGATTTAACAGATATCTGGATGTGGCACTTGGGGACATGGAATAGTGGTGGCCTTGGTAGATCTGGAGAAATGTTGGAACTTGATGACCTTAGAGGCCTTTTCCAACCCAAACAATTCCATGATTCTGGGGCCTGATTAGTAATAATTCAGTTATTACTGAGTCACAGATGTCAGTGGTGACCTTGCTGCCTCAGAGATGTGCAGTTGTTTGGATTTCTCATTCCAGCAGGATGCTGAACTTCAGAATTGTGCACTGGGTCCACAGAAAGGAGATGAGTAATGGATGAGTAGAGAGCAGATGAGGAGATCTCAGTAGCTGCCTAATGCAGCTTCTCTCCATCCACTGTCACGTTGCTATAGAAGATATGTGAGAAACCCTCTGAAACATTATTTGTACTTAACACACCAGGATGGGCACCAGAACTACTTTATATTGCTGCTTGTTTGGAAAACTTTTGCCTGATGCTCAGAGGAAGGCACAAACAGCTTCCTGGTTGTTCCTAGCACTGGATTAGCTTTTTAATAAATATAGTGGGAAGGAAACTTTTCAAAGGAGACTTTTGAAAGCACCATATCTAAAAATAAATAAATCAGTCATCCATTTCACTAATCATCTGAATGTGCACCTAAAATAAATGCTCTTTGCTTGATGGAAAATATGTCCAAATGCAGAGGAACAGGCAGCTGCCCACAGGGAGGGGCAGGGAGTTGTGCCAGGGGGCCAAAGTGCTCTGCAGGGCTGTGGGAGGAAGCTGTGCTTCCATTTCTGGACAGTCCCATCTGCTCTTCCCTGGCTTTGGGAGCTCAGAGAGGTGTCCCTAACTCTGGTTGTGTGCTAGGAGTAATCCTGGGCACTAGGCAGGAGGAGGCTGCCAGAGTTTGTGCTGTACCTGGCTGCAGGTGTGCAAAGCAGGCAGTGTCTGATGACAACCCTGGAAGTATTCAGGGCTGGGCTGGATGGGGCGTGAGTGGCATCACTGCCCATGGCACAGGGTGGAACTAGGTGACCTTTAAGATCCCTTCCACCCCAAACCATGCCATGATTGCATTATTTCAGAGGTACACAACTGTTTCAGTCCAGGCTAAGGGTTACTTTATGCTAGCTTGTTGGGAGCTGCCAGTTAATTCCCCTCTCCTTGTTTCCGTGGAAGTGCCATCAGGAGTTCCTTTGACTGAAACTCCATAATCCATCAACTGAGCAGTGCTGGGGCAGCTGTTTGCTCTGCTCTCTGAGGTGTCTCAGGGCTCTGCCATATCCCCCTTTCTGTTGTATTTTCAGCCCTGGTTTGGGTGGGGGACATGCTCTGAGCTGTTGTGTTTCTGGTCTTCTTTCTGTTATGTTGAATGACCTGGGACAGGGCAGTTTGTTGAAATTGGTGGGAGATCTTTCAGTATGTCCAGACAAGTTTTGAGTCTGGACGATGCCCATTATTACCCTGTTCCTTTTAGGGCAGAAATGCCTCAAATGGAGCATTGAATCAAGAGCTTTGCTGTGATTTGCTAGCACAAGAAGTCTTAATTTTATTTAATCAGCTTGCTTGAAAATTACCCTTATTCCCCTGGTAGGCTGATAAGAATGGACACATCTGGACTCTTTCCTGCTCCTACAGCAGTCAGGGGGGAAAAACAGTGCTTGGCTCATTTAAAAAATGGTCGTGAAACCCAGTCTCTGCCGAGCAGAGTCTGAGCAGGAGACACCTGGCCAGGACCTGTCAGAACCTTTTCACGTTGGGAGATTCCAGTTTAATAAGCTCTGCCTTCATTCCTGCTGTGATTTTGGCACTGCCCTTTTATCTCTCAGCACCAAATGTCCTGTTCTGCAGTGACCTACATAGGGAGGTGGGTGCATGGGGAGCAGACAGGGCGCTCTGCCTCTCTGCAGTCAGTGAGTGTGCTGGAATGCCAGAGGAAAAGCAGGACAGCTCCCCATTGTTTGCCTTCTGCCACCGGGGTTCAGCACCACACTGGGCAACTCCTGTTGCCCTCTTAGGTCTTCCCAAGCCCTTCATCTTGGTTGAAAAAGGCCTGGGAACAGGGAGGTGGTGCTCAGGCAGGGGAGGTGACATGCACAGCTTGCTACTTGTATTCCAGTTTTCCTGTTTTAAATCCAGCAGTGATATCTCCCTGACAGACATATTGTGAAAAATCACGCTGTCACAAGTGGTGCTGTTGTTTATCACTACAAAACCATATTTCAAGTATTTATGAGTTTGTGAGTGTAACACAAGACTAAGGTAATGGAAAAACGAAATCAGTGTGAGGAAAGCCTTTGCAGTTTCCACAGGGTTTGTAGCTGGGCTGTCTTGCCTCACACCTAAACCAAACGTGCTTGGTTTTCTCCTCCACATTTTAATGACAAATGTTGCTCCTGTGGTCCTTGCTTTCTTTTTTTTTCCTTCCCCTAAGAGGAAGTTTTTTTGCACAAGATTTCTGCACAAGACCTCCACCCCTTTAGGCATTTGACCCCAGTCACACGTTACATGCTGAAGGCAGTGCTGCTCTTCACAGTGTCCCTGTGCGTCCCTGTGCACTGTGATCTGGGTTCTTTCCACCTCTGCTCTGGATCTCGGCCTCTCTACGCTTGAGCAGGTTTGAGCCCAGCCAGCCTTTGCCAAGTCCTAATGGAGGTTTTACCTCCAGAGCTATGCCACAGAAAGGGAAGAGACTTTCTGCCTGTGCAGTAATCCTGAAATTCTGCAGAGCAGCAAATTCCCCCCTGTAGTGGTTTGGAAGCAAAACGAGTGAGAGGCTCCAAGCCAGAAATACAATTTAATAAGAAGAAAAAAAGGTAAAATAAAATAAATGCAATAATACAAAAGACCACTGACAGAATCAGAATACAACCTGAGCAGGATGATGGAAGTAGTGATCCCATAGAAAGGTCTGGTAGCTCTGATTCTCTGGGAATCCAGTGGGTAAGGGCCCCTGTACTGTCCCAAATCCTGGATTATATCCAGGTGAGAATGCTTGGCTCCTCCCCCTGGGCGGAGCATCTCACAATGGCATGATGAGTCATACAGGGGGTCCTTGATGGCCCATTAAAGAGAGATAACTCCCAGAGGGAGTTATCTGTGAGTCATGCAGCAGGCCATTAACAGAAGACATACTAACAGAAGAGGGAGGGGGAACCTGGGAGAACACTGCTTATTGGTGATAACAATTGGTTTTAACAGTTCATGAAGATGGTGATAGAATACTTTGTGCATATCTTATACTACAACCCAGGGCACCCCCCAACCCGGTTCCTTTGTTTGTCTGGTTTTTCCCTCCAGACCATCCCCATCCATGACTGGAATGCTGGGTGCTCCAGCAGGAGCTGTTTTCTCCCCGTGGCTGCTGTTCTGACCGAGGACACTGCTTTTCTCCCCTGGCAGGTGCAGGCTCAGGCGAGGCAGCAGCAGCAGCAGGCTCAGGGCACGGTGCAGGGGCAGAAGCTGGGCTCACTCACCCCCCCGTCCTCGCCCAAGGCGCAGCGCGCGGGGCACCGCCGCATCCTCAGCGATGTCACCCACAGCGCCGTGTTCGGCGTCCCCGCCAGCAAATCCACACAGCTGCTGCAGGCCGCCGCTGCCGAGGCCAGCCTCAACAAGTCCAAGTAGGTGCCCAGGGCCTGGGAGTGAGGGGTCAGTCTTAACAAGTCCAAGTAGGTGCCTAGGGCCTGGGGGTGAGGGGTCAGCCTCAACAAATCCAAGTGGGTGCCCAGGGCCCCCATGTGGGGTGTGGGGCCAGCCTCAACAAGTCCAGCTAGGGGCCCAGGGCCCCCATGTGGGAGCCCTGGGAGTGAGGGCTGGGCCAGGCTCTGGGAGGTGTTCGATGAAAAGCTCTAAATGGAGGTACAGACAAAACTCTGAGTAAGTCTTTGCCTTCAAGACCTCAGTTTAGGGCTTGGCAGGAAGTGCTGGAAAATTTGTCCCAAAGTCCTCATGAGTCGTCTGAGGTCTCAAAAAGCTTTGAGAGACCAGGGCCTTCTCTGGCTCACAAAAGGCATTTCAGCCACAGCCGTGGTGTGCACTTCATTCTCACTGCTTGACACCAGCACTTCCTGAGGGTTGGACTTGATGCTCTTGGAGATCTTAATGGAGCTCTGATTCCCTAGGAATATTTGCTAGGTCACTTTTACAGTGTCTACAGGCAAGAAGCCTTCCCATGGGCACTGCTGTTCCTGGTGGGATGCTTGGGATGCTGGTTTTAACCCCTGAGATGTGGGTGCCCAGCCTCAGTGCTCGCAGGCTTTGGAGACTGGGAGTGCAGTAACTTGCACTGGATGTTTTAATTGGGAGGTCATTAGAGTGTAGTAGCTTGGACCAGCTGATAGTGCTGGCCAGAGGATTTCAGATGGGTGGTTGATGGCTCTTGTTTGGGATCATCATATCCAGATCTGCTTCCACCACGCCCTCGGGCTCACCAAGGACCTCACAGCAGAATGTCTACAACCCTCCTGACCTGTCCACGTGGAACCCCTTTGATGATGACAACTTCTCCAAGCTCACAGCTGAGGAGCTGCTGAACAAGGACTTTGCAAAGCTGGGGGATGGTAGGTCCATGGGGTGCTTTAACACCTGCCTGCTCTGGAAGGGGAACATGCCATGGACTGGGGATGCTTTTGGGCAGGGACTGCTTGGGTGCCCCATATAATAACAGTCCTCTGGCTATTTCCTTCCAGTTTCTTTCTGTTTGCAGTTCAGTGCTGCCTCAAAGGCAGAAGTACCAGCTGCTTTGACAGTACCCCTGCTCAGGTACCTGTGGAAGCTGCAGTTCGAACTCTGCTTCATCTGCAAGTTGGGATTTGCAGGAAGGGACTTAAGTCACTTAGGGAAACAGTGTCCTAAAAATATAGCTAAGCAGCCTGCTTTCAGAATAGAAGTTTTTCCCCTAACTCTGGGTCTGCATTCCAGGGAAAGCTCCAGACAAGGCAGGCAGTTCCACAGAGAACCTGATCCCGGGTTTCCAGCCGGCCGCGTCCCCAGCCCCGGCAGATGCCTTTGGCTCTTCCTTCACTGCTGGGCCAGGTGAGTCTGTGAACATGATCAGCATGGAATGGCAGCTCTTGGTCAGAACCTCTTTGAAAGGGAAGGAAAACCAACACAAACTGAGCTAGGCCTTGGCACTTGAGGGGAGAAGGGAATGTACAGAGGGTGCATCCCCTTGTCACAGTTGGGTGGCAGAGACAAGGACACTGTGTGGAGGCAGAGGTGGGGCTTGTGGTGAGGGAAGAAATTGAGCCCCTTAAGTTCCCAAGGAAGCTCCTTAGTGTGTGGAAGATCCATGGAGCTCATAACAAAGAGTAAAATCTGTCATGTGCAGTGAAGGAACTGGCTTGGAGGTGTTGGTCAGACCTGCTGGTCTGTTTGGAGGAGCAGAGGAACAGGGATAACACTGTCTCTGCTGCAGAGTGAGGAGGACAGCAGGGATAAGTGAGCAGGGGAAGTCCTCGGGGGAAAGCACAGTCTCATAATTGACACATGAGTGATGAAGGCCTTAATTTCTGCACTGGCTGGGCTGTGTGGCTCCAGAGCCCTTGGCTGGTTTGAGGGGTTTCTCTGCAGAAGCCTCTGCCTGTGGAGCTTGTCTGGTGTCTCCTTTGGTCCTGCTGTCCCAAGGTTTTGCTGTGAGCAGCCCCTCCTGTGCCAAAAACCCTTGGTGAGTGCTGCTGCTCATTTCTAATCCTTCAGCATCAGTTCTCACTGAGGGCAGCTAAGATCTGTCAAGCACAGAGGTGCTTATTCCAGGAGCTCCAAATGCCTGGGATCTTACCCCCTGGTGAAAATACACCCCACAGAAGCAAAACAACTCTTGGTGAGAGGATTCTGGGAAGAGGCTGAAGAATCCTTTGTGGGGCAAGAAGTGACAAATCCATTGATGCTTATTTCTGTTTATAAAAGGAGATTTAGTGGTGCTTATAACTGAGCTTGGTATGTTGGTTCTTACTGGAGAATTAGGGAGTTGAAGTCCCTGACACAGGAGAGCTCCTGGGGAGTTGCTTTCTAAGTTTGTCTAGCTGTGAGCAGTTTGTGCTGTTCCATCAGCCTCTGTGAATGATGCTGAGCAGCAGCAGCTCCACGTTGAGCTGTAAAGCAACTTCTGCAAAGCCTGAGGAGCATCTGTGTGCCCTGGGCTCTGTTGTTTCTGTACCATGGTCAGTTCTCGCAGCGTCTGCCTTTAAAATGTGCCCCTTGACTTTCCAGTCCTGGGGTTTGGCATAGGAAGGTATCTTGGAAATCTTGGTGCTAGCCTGGGCACTTCCAGCCCTTGTCTTTCTTTCCTCAGAGAAGGAGCCTGTCCCAGCCTGGCTGGTGCAAGATGCTGCAGCTTTTATTGCAGATGCAGAGGCCCCACACAGGCTGTGTCTCTCGTGAGGCCTTTCACCCTTTTGTGCTGCTATGAAGGCAGATAACAGTTCTTCCCTGCCAGCGAATGTTCTGAGATCTGTGGGTTAAACAGTGTTGGAGAACTACATGGTAACAGTAGTTTTGTTTGGGTTTTTTTTTTTCCTTTTTTTTTTTTTTCCTTTTTTTTTTTTTCCTTTTTTTTTTTTCCTTTTTTTTTTTTTTTTTTCCCTTTTTTTCTTTTTAGTAGTACACTTGGTCAGAGTGTGTCTGTGTGTGGTTGTGTCAGACCAGAGCTGGGGCTGTGCCTGTGCTGGGGGTTTGCTCTGTGCTTTCTCCTTTCCTCTTCTCTGTTCACTCTGCCTTTTCTTTTCCTTTCCTCTTCTCTACCAGCTGAAAAAACGAAAGACATTCTGAGTTTGGACTCTAGCCCTCCTCTCCTGACTGTGCCTGATCCTTTCATTCCTCTCCCGTTATCTGACACGCCAGGTAAACAGAACTGAGGGGCTGGAGGGGGGCAGAGTCTTGGGCTTTGTTTTGTCCTTTTAATCTCCTGGTTCTCTTTGTAGGCATACCTGAAATCCTGGGCATTGCCAGGCTCTGCTGAGCTCACTGGCAGTGGGGATGGTTTTCATGGCAGAGCCTGGGTTATCTCATTGTTCCTGATGCCAGAAATGTTGGTGTCTTTAGAGGCATTCAAAGTCAAAAGTGATTGGAGGGCTGGAGCACCTCTCCTAGGAGGGAAAGCTGAGAGAGTAGGAGTTGTTCAATCTGGAGCAGAGAACGCTCCAGGGAGACCCCAGAGCCCCTTCTTGTGCCTAAAGGGGCTCCAAGACAGCTGGGGACAAGAGCCTGGAGGGACAGGACACAGAGCTTCCCACTGCCAAAGGGCAGGGTGAGATAGAATATTGGGAAGGAATTGTTCCCTGTGAGGATGGGCAGGCCCTGGCACAGGGTGCCCAGAGCAGCTGTAGCTGCCCCTGGATCCCTGGCAGTGTCCAAGGCCAGGCTGGATGGGGCCTGGAGCACCCTGGGACAGTGGAAAGTGTCCCTGACCATGGCAGGGGCTGGAAAGAGATAGGCTTTAAGCTCCCTTCCAACACCAACCATTCCAAGATTGTATGAGAAATAATCCCCAGGTAATTAATTACCTGTTCTGACTTAATCTGTTTTCAAATTGTCTCCAATGTTGAAATTGTAGGTTTTATTATCGTTAATCTTTCTTTCCTGTAAAAGTCAGTGTTCCTTTGGCTTCCAACGTCTGTTGCATATCTGAGCATCTTGTGAAGCAGAAGTTACATGTGACCTTTTCTGATTTGGCAAGATTTTCCAGTGCAGTTGGTGCTATTTCATTTACTTTGCAGTACTGCTTCTGAGCCTTCTCCCCTCTGCACATTTCTGACTGCAGCAGCCAACACTTTTTAGCACAAGATTATGTAAGTTCTTAGGAGCTTATTTGCAAATTGGTGGGATTTGGAATATGGGAGTATTTTTATCTTGGAGCCTCTCAGCCCTCTGGTGAATGTGTGTGGCAGGTCCCACGTCAGTGAGCCCCAGAGCACAACAGCAACTCCCACCCTTTTCCTCAGCCCAGGGTCTGGATCACTGGTGGTTTGGAGGACCCAAGCTTCAAAATGTACTGTGAAGGTCACATCTCTCCATGGAGAGTTGAGCAGTTCAGGAGAAAAATAAACCTTTTATCCATAACTCTGTGGAATTTGCTTCCTTCTGGTGGATGCTCAAAGAGCAGAAGAAATGTGGTATGGTCCAAAAGGGACTTTACCCATAAATGCAGTTTGAGAGTAGAAGAAAAACTTGGAGTCTTTGTTCCCTGTGTGAACACTACCAGGAGCTGACCTGCCCAGCTCTACCTTGAAAACAACCCACAGAAGGCAGCTGACTGCACACTTTCCTTCTTCCTCCCTGCAAATGCTACTGGAAGTGTTGGTTGTCCTGACTGAAGTCACCCAGGCCATTTATTTCCCCACCAGCATCCTCAGCTCACAGTTGGACACCACAGTGTTTCCCTTGTTGCTTTTCCACACAGCAGGACCACAAGGAGCAACAGTTGCAGCCTCAGCTGTGGGAGCTCTGGAATTCCTACTAGAAGAGAAATCCCTGTGGAGGAGTTACCAGCCCTGCCCTTGGGGCAGCTCATCAGAGCAGCAGTGGATGCAGGCTCTGTGGTGCTTCTCCTGCAGATCTGAGCCTGCCTGGTTGTGGATCTCTGCAGGCAGGTGCTAACCCTGCTCTTGCTGCTCTTCCTGCTGCCTTGGTTCTGTTCAGTGCAGTGGATCCCCTTCATGGGGGCCAGGCCATGCAGGACACCTGGCTTTGTTGGCCCTGAGGGTTCCTGCAAAGACCTTTTCATCTGTTTATTCTTTTTAGAGTAAAACTGGAGGCCAGGAGTTCATGAATATTTTCAAGGACCAGGGCTACAGACCAGTTGTTGGCTTTGAAACTAGGAGGGGTTGTCTGCTTGTAAATTCAACAGAAAATTTCTGCATTTGAACTCAGGTTTTCAGGCTGTGTATGTCATCCATCAGTGTTGTGTTTGTTCTTCTGTGTCAGTGTTACCTGTGCAGGAACATCTCCAGCACAGAGGGCTTGGCCCAGGGCCATGCTGCCTGGCAGCTCAGGTGTTTCCAGTGGTCAGCAGAGCTGGGAGTGACTCCAGGTTCCAACACAGCACCTAGCCAGCTGCCTCAGTTCTGTGCAGGAGCAGCTGAATATTTGCTTGGTGTTTGGAATATTTTTTATGCCTGAGAAAGCTTTGATAGTGAATCTCTTTACTTTGAAAACATTTTACCTCTGTCTTTATGAGCTGGGAGGATGCATGGCCCTTTCAGAAGTGGAAGTGAGCCTGCAACCTGAGCCTACAGGGCAGTGTTGTTGTTCAGGGAGGGTTTCAGTACATGGGTGAGGTTTTATTGGGTGTTTGTCCTGTTTGTCCTACAGAGCCAGTCCTGGGGGCTCTGCCCTCTAACCCTGCAGCAGCTGAGGGCCTGGCTAAAGCTCAGCTGCTTTTTCTGCTTAGCCACAAACATCCTCCCCATGGCACTTAGAGGTGCAGGTGGCATCACCTGAGTGCTGGTCAGAGGCCTTGGCCTCTCCCACCTTGCAGAGGGACAGATGCAGTCAGGTGGCAGTGGGTGGTTTTCAGTCTGTCCCTCCTCCTCCCCTGTGTAATGGCTGCAGGTCTTAATGGAATTGTGACTAGTAAGGGGAGCTGGCAAGAGGGATGTAAAAATATGGCAAAACATCTGTTAAAATAAGGGATAATTAAATATTCATGCTGGAAACATATTTCCTTGTGTATATGTAAGAAAATGAGCCAAGTCGTTCTTGATGAGCTTATTTCAAACTTCACCACTGATTAATCCTGGGGTGTTGGTCAGGGGAACCCTGTGGGGTCACTCTGACTGATGTAGGAGGATATTTTATTTTTTTGGAAACAAAATACTTGATGAGACGTTTTTAGTCACCATAACTCTACTCCAGGCCCGTGAATTCTGAGAAGATAACTGGGTGCCCAGCTATGCTGGGTGTTTATAACAACTGTATTTCTGCTGAGAATTGATTTGTACCAAGATGACACATTAAGATAAAGTAATTGCACATGCACAATTAGGCATGCACAGCAACTGTGGATGGGCACTAATGATCTGAGTTTACATCTTGAGTTGGGAAGATGCAAAAGGGAAACTCATGTTGGAACTTGATGGATTTATTGCTGTATTTACTGAGAGGACACAGTGTTGTTGTGATGATTTAGAGCAACAGAACCAGCAAACCATGAGAATCCCAACTAAATGAGTCTAAAGAGCATCCAGAAAGCCCTTTCTGTCTGGGCTTTGAGTTTGATCTTAGGGGGGAGAATTTATTATTTTACAAATATTTGAGATCTTGAACATGAAACTAAAATTGCTTGATTTTGATCTCTTAAGGAGCCACTGTTGAGTGTTGTCCTGTTACCCTCCATGGTGTTTACAACGCCTTGTGCATTTGAAGCATTCCATTTGCCTTTATTCCCCTTCTCTTTCTGCTCATGTTATGTAAGAACCAATCCCATTTCACAGCAACTCCATCAGGAGAATGGAAACACAGTGCTTTCCCTGGCCTAGTCCAAGTACTCTTGCTGAATACCATGCAGGGCCTCCTTTAATCTGCTAATACTTGATCAGTCAATAGGCAGAAACCTTCCCCAGTGACAAATCTCTGCCCACGCTGGTGATTTTCCTCCCACCTGCCGAGCTGGCAGGATTTTCACAGCCATGTCTCTCTTTCCCAGCTGGCCCCCGAAGGAAAGGACTCTGCTGTGTGCTCTCTTGAGCTGTGTGAGCTGTCCCAGGGCAGCCCTGCAGTGAGTACCAGCCCTGTGTGTGCAGTGCTGCTGCCCCTCCTGCCTTGGGCATGTGCCTCCTGGTCAGTGTCCTCACCTCGGCACACAGCTCTGCCCTCTGCTCCCTTTTAACTTGCAAGTTTTCAGGAGTTCTTGTTCTTTCTAGTAGCCTGCTCTAACCCAAAGCCCCTTTGCCTCCCTCATCTCTTGATTGATATTTTTTTCCTAACTCTGGTGTTTCTTAAAAGGCTTTCTGTGTATTTGTGGCTGAAGGGGTGTGTGGCCAGCAATATAAGCAGCATGGCAACAGAGTCTCTGGCAGTGGTGGCTGCAGATGCAAAGTCTGTGCAAACTGACTGACTGTAAACTCCATCAGGTCTGTGCATGTGTTAGAAAAGGGATCTGAAGAAAAGGTCAGCACTTTCTCACTGGGTTGTCCAAAGCTGTGCTTCTCAGCCAGTGCATGGGGGTTTGGCCTGTTTGCTTGTCCCAAGATACAAATCCAGAATTAATTCCATGGCTTCACCTCCTTCTTATGTTGGTGCAAATCAGAGGAGAGGCTCTTGCTTTCATTCCTAGAGGAAGTGATTTGGTTTTCCAGGCTCTGAAGCCACCAGCATCAGCGTCTTGGGGATGCTCCAAGACCCATCAGCTGCAGGCTCTTGCTCTGCGTTTTCTGCAGCTGTTTTGCTTACTCTGACAGGAAACAATCAGTAATTCCTTACTGCCAGGAACAGGGAGCTTGACAAATGTTTCACATTCTTTCTTAAAGGCTGCAGTGTGTGCCTGGGCTCTACCTCAGGAAGGGGCTGAGAGGGCACTTTTTAATCCCCCTCTGTGCTTTTAAGCTTAGACACCTTCTAAAAGTTTGCCATGGTCTCCCTGGCTGCTGCACAGCCCCAGCAAACCTGCCCTGGCAAGGCTGAAATAGAGCAAAGCAGAAAACCCAACAGAAAATGAAATAGCAGTGGTCAGCTTATCCTGAACTGGGTCAGACTCACTTCCCTGCAGCTGGAAAGTATCTGGCAGGTTTTCCACAGGCTGACTGAGGAAGAGGAGGTCTCCAAGAGGCAGCAGCTGCAAGTGGGAGCACAGTGACTGGGGTAAAACATGGGTTTTCCAGCTGGAATTGATGAAGGCCCACCCTGAGAGCCCTTCAGGAACTGTATGAGATCAAATACCTCCACAATGGGTTACCTTTTCTTAGCCTTGTTTATCCTGGGGCTTGTTCATATGTCTGCACATGAATTATCTGGGTTTGTCTATTTGGACTTCATCTCCCTCCCCATTCATCCTGACACCTTCTTGTTTTTGTTGAACTCCCCAGCCTCACTGAAAGGGGATAAAAGTTCCTTTAAATCATGCACTGAGGGGTGCAGTGGCTGCCTGAAACAGCACTGGCAGATCAGCACCAGCACTGAAGGAGGCAGAAAAGGACATCTTGAATCACTGACAGCCTAAAGCTTTGCATAAAACCAGCCGTGCCCTGGGGCAGGAGGGAAAATGAGCACGTGGGGAGAATACCATGGTTGTTCTCTGAATCTGTGGTCAAAACCATGGCTGAGCTACACAGGCAACTCTGGGACCTGTCTGGGGCAGTTCCACTGTGTTACAGGGAAAATCTGCACTATTGGAACAGAAGGAGACTGTTGTGGAAGTCAGGGAGGAGGAGCAGGACACATGGAGGTGGGATGTGACAGGAGTGGTTGCTGGGTGTGTGGGTTTGAAGCTCCAGGGGGTGCCCTGGGAGGAGCTGGACACTGACAGGCCCTTGGGAAGAGTCTGCCTGGAATGGCACAGTTCCCTGTGTCTCCATGTGCCCACAACTCTCCTGTGCTGTTTTCCCAACACCCTATAACCAATTCCAGCCTCCTTAGCCCCCCTCTGACAGCATTAACACCTGTTGGTGCCCCTGCTTGCAGCCTGTCCTCTCTGCCCCTCTCTGCGCCACAGAAGCCAGGGATGGCACCTGGATGCAAATCCAGCCTCTAAAATGGATATTCTTACAGGTGGGAAGAGTTCCTGTATATTAGGGCTGCTGTTTCCATTACATTAGCCTTTCAGTTGGCCTTTTTCAGGCCTGTAATGATATAACAAGTGCCTCTTGGGCTGATTTTTAGGTTTCCTTCCACTCCTGGTTACTTCAGTTGTTGGCTTTGTCATGAGGAGTAGAATTTGTCCTGCTTTGAATAAGCAGTTCCAAAGCCATTGGACTATTTTATTATTTATATTGGGCAATAGAAAAGGATGGATATTATTCCCACATATGTAACAGTGTAACTTAAGCTTTTCTTTGGTGCTCTCAGCATGCCAAGTCTTACAGAGCAGGATTCCTGTGCTTTTGTGCAATTGTGAGCAGGATTTCTTTGGATAATAAACAATAACACCAGTCTGTGAACTCAAAAATTAAGTATAGATGTAACAGTTCTGTAACATTCTAATGTTAGATTATGAATGGAGTAATTTCAATGAATTGAAATGGCCAGATTTGTCCATGTGGAGCCAATTTTATTAGAGCTGTTCTGTTGCAGGTGGTTACTTCTAGTAAATCCTGAAATTGTTCTTTACCTTCTTGTTCTGGGAAGCAACCTTTGTGAAAGCTAAATAATTAATCTCATTTCTGCTGATCTGGTTAGTGATTGGGAAATCACTCATCCACCAGATGAATAATTGAGATTAACTTCTTGCCCAGGCTCTCTGTGAGGATGATGGGAACCTCAGGAGCTGTGCTGCTGAGAGTGACGTGTGATTTGAAATAACTGCTTGGTACCTGGGCAGCTGTGTGACCCCAGGGCAGGCTCTGCTGCAGGGTCTCAGTGCCTGCCCCTGTTCCAGCTCCTCGGGGTTGAGCTCCCTCCTCAGGCTGAGCTGGCCCCAAGGCTCTCAGCTCTTCTGTCTCCTCATTACACAAACACTGACAAAGGATTCCCAGCATAGGGAGGGGAAAATTATTTCTTAAATGTGAGGTTCAGCATGTTAATGTATGGGGTTTAATATATAAACTTATGGGTGGCAGTGCCAGAGCTGTGGGCTGTTCTGCAGTGGCTCCTTGGGGAGAGGAGCCCACAGTGGGTGAGGATGTCCTCACCTCTCCTTGGGTGGCCATGGCCCTTTGATGCCTCTGAGTGATGCTGGAGGACAAACTTCATAGCAGGGCCTGTTGTGATAGAACAAGGGCTGACAGTGTTAAACTGAGGGAGGGTGGGTTTTAGATGAAGGAGAGAATCTTTTTACAATGAAGCTAGTGAGGCCCTGGCGCAGGTTGCCCAGAGAAGCTGTGGCTGCCCTATCCTTGGAAGTGTCAAAGGCCAGGCTGAATGGAGCTTGGAGCAAGCTGGGCTCATGGAAGGCATCCCTGCCCAAGGAAGCTGTGCCTATCTGGGGCAGGGGTTGGATGAGCTTTGAAAGATCCTTTGCAGCCCAGGTCACTCTGGGTTCTGTGCTGTGGTGCAGATGCTCCTCTGGGGCTCACACATAGCACAGTGAGCCATGAACTGAGCACCTGATTAATGTTGTCTTTTTCTTTCTTTTGCTTTTTCTCTCTGTTGCCTCCCTTCCTCCTTTTCCTGCTTGCCCCAGAAAAACTGATTGAGGGACTCAAATCTCCCGAGCCTGCGCTCCTGCTCCCCGAGCTCCTGCCTCTGGCTGATCCCTTCGGCAGCACGTCAGATGCTGTCAATGGTAAAGCCCCCAGCCCTGTCCCCTCTCCTGTCACATGGCATGTCCTGCCCTGCATGCTCACCCCTGTGCACACCCCTGGCTCCCAGAGCAGCCCCTTCTGCTGGGGAGACAGCATGAGGGAAGTAATGGATCATGCTGAGACAGCTCTGCCTTTTCTCTGTGAGATGGGCACTGAGCAGTGAGGATTTGGTGTCTGCACCTGAACTTCAGGTGCACTGATCTGGCAGTGATGTGGCACAGCTGGGCTGTGGGTGTTCTCTTGGTAGAAGAAAGTTAATTGCTGATTGAAGAAGAAGAGGGCAAAAATACCTTTATTTCTGGTCAAGATTTTGTGTTTAATCATGGCCCAGGCACTGAGCTCGTCTGTCTCCATGGATGCTCAGCAGGACGAGGAGGGAGAGTGCTGGAAATAAACATGCTAGGCTGCTGTGAGCCTGGATGCAGCAGGCTCCAGGCAGGGTCAGGATTTTGGAGTGCTGCAGAATTGTGTTCTTATCCACTTGCCAGGTGCACTGAAGACAGTGATTGCAGGCTGCAGGTTGTTGCCATCAGCTGCTCGTGTGGGTTGGGGCCCCAGCTGGGCTCCTGTGACCAGCTGGCTATGACCTGTGGCTCTGGTAGAAAGGAAAGACATGACTCCCTGTAATAGTAAAATTTCTTCTACTTTGGCAGTTTCTAGCAGTTGTCTGAATTTTAATGATCAGTTACTCTGAATGCAAGGGGACTCCAGTCGTCTCTGTTTTCCTTTTGCTGGACAAGGATCTTGTGGATATTTTCTTCTTGTTCAGCTGCAGGGCAGGTGTTAGTAACCTGCTGCTCCACTCCCTGTGTATTTCAAATTGGGCTTGTACAAATTAAAATAAATAAAACCAAATAAAAGCTGAAACCAGGGTTCAAAACTAAACAAACCCTTGAGCTGACACATACTAGAGTCAGTAAAGGATTCAGACAACTCCTGCCTCAGTTCTTCTGCATTTCCTTGCAAACTAACCTCTGGCTTCTCCTGTGCTGCTGTGCCCCTGTGGAAAGGAAAAGCCGACGTGGCTGTGGAGAGCCTCATCCCGGGGCTGGAGGCGCCGCTGCCCCAGCGCCTCGTGTCCCAGAGCGAGTCGGTGGCCTCCAACAGAACAGGTTGGTGAGGCACGAGGGGCTGGGGGGCTCTGAGCAGCACAGAGCTCTGGCTGCTTCCACAGGGGCTGCTCTTCCCACTGCTGGCACCTGGGCCTGCCTAGGGGCCTTGCTCAGGGAGGGCTCTGTGGTTCCTCATCTCCCTGGGAGGAGGTTCTTCCCCAAGAGGGTGCTGGGCACTGCCCAGGCTCCCCAGGGAATGGGCACAGCCCTAAGGCTGCCAGAGCTCCAGGAGCCTTTGGATGCTGCTCCCAGGGATGCCCAGAGTGGGATTGTTGGGGTGTCTATGCAGGGCCAGGAGCTGGTCTCCGATCCCTGTGGGTCCCTTCCCACTCGGGAGATTCTGTGATTCCATGGTACAATGTTCCTGGAGCCCACCAGCACAGACCTGTAGGTGCTGGTGCATTGCTCCCATGAAGTGATTTAGAACTCAGGAGCAATCACTGATTTGTCCCAGGGGGGCAAGAAGCCACTCCTGGCCCTTTCTCATTGTGCAGCTTTGATTGGGCCACTTCCCACAGCAGATGGACTTAAGCTCTTCTCAGAGGTACCTGGTGGGAGTGCCCTGGGTTTGAAGCTCCTCTCTCTGCAGAGCTCCCACTTTAACCTGGCTCTGTGGGATTCCTTTGTCTGTTCAGCTTCAGAGAGACAGAAACTCCAGCTGGAGGTGCTGGGACTCTGTGCCCTCACTGAGAGCAGTGGAATCTCTTCCGCCACAAAAAATGGCAGCATTTGTGCTGGCTTTGCACCAAAGCTGTGCTTGTACCCTGTTTGTGGGTGAAGGGGAGTGTGGGAATGTGAGCTTAACACTGTTTGTGTCCTGTTCAATGCCACCCTGGGATGCTCACCTGGATCCAGACTCTCTCACTGGGGAAGACTCTCTGCTTGACTGTTCTCTGCTCTCTAACCCTGCTGCTGACCTCCTGGATGAGTTTGCTCCTGTAGCTTTCGCAGCTCAGCCTCACAAAGGTAAACTGGCCCTCTGCTCTCACCCCTGGCCCTCCTGCCCCTGGCCTGGAGCTGCTGTGAAGCTGCTCCTGGTTTACAGAAACAGATGCTCTGACCTGTTCTGGTGCTTTATTGTCCCCAAGCCACTGCTTTGTTTTCTTCCCAAGCTGCTCAAACTTGGAATGTGCATTGAAGTACTAAGGAGGGAAAAACATCAAGTATTCGGCTTGACTGTAAAGACAGAGCTTGTCAAAAATGGTGTTGTTTTTCATGGAGTGAGGATCCAGCAGAAGGGATCCAGCAGGCAGGAAGGGTGGGCTCTGTGTGCAGCCCCTCCTCAGTGAATGGATTCTGAGTTTGCTTTTTCCACTTGGGATTTGAGACTTGTGGTTTTTCTCCATTATTAGTTCCAGAATGGAGCCTGATAATCATCTGTCACAAGTTTTTGGAACAAAAGGAGTTTTGTTTTTTTTTTTGGTTTGTTGGAGTTAGCATCCCAGGCAGATGAGCTCTTCCAGCCCTAGAGATCGTTGTCCTTATCAGGAGTTCTTGAGTCCAGCTGCAGTGTCACAACAAACATGAGTGAGAACCTAAGGGGGGAGGTGAGGACTTCTGGGCTATTTATTGCCTTGAAAGAGAGGCCCAGAGCAGCAGTGCTGATTCCTGGGCACCCCTCGGAGCTGGGGCTCACTTGGTGAGTATCCCTATAGCAACAGAAATGCTCTGGCCTTGGAGGAATTGCTGCAAAAACAGTCTGTAATCAATTTTTACACTTGATGGCACTTCAGAACGAGTTTGTTCTTTCCACAGAGCTTTTGGGTTAAACAAGCAGTCGTTCTAATTGCTCAGTGCTGTAGTACACTCCTGTGCCACTTCAGTTTGCATTGAAATGTGTGTGGAGCAGTTACTGCTACATCCTGGGACATTGCAAAGCCCAGATGTGGTGGTGTAGCTTAATGAGAAAATGAATTTACTGTGTGGCTCTCCCAGGGCTGTCCTACTGTTCCCTCTAGAATGAGAAAGGCTCATGTGTGATGAGGAAAGTGAGACTCTTGTTAGTGGGGGGTGGGGGCAAGATATTAAAATCTCCCAGAAGTCACCGATGGCTTGTTTTCAAACCCTCATTTTTAGCTCTGGGTGTGGTTATTAACTGGATGTCAGTCTCACTCCTTATTTTTTGCTTAGTTTATCCAGTCCTGGTGTTGGTGATGGTATAAAACATCACCAACAAAAGATGTGTAATTGCCTGATGAGGTGGATAAATCATCTCATCTCTGGAGATGACTGAAAGTGCCTCCCACCAAGTGCTGAACTGCAGCTGATGTGGTTTGAAATCAATGGAATTATCTCCTAGAACTGCCCTAGGGGCCTCTAGAAAATCTTTCACAGCATCTGGGTACTCTCCAGGCAGGTAAATTCCTTGGGAATCTGACTTCATGTTGCCCTTCTTCTTTGACTGCTGCAGGTGAAAGCTCAGGGTTTTGTCTCATGTAGATGATTGGAATTTCTTCTGTGGTGGTTTATTTTTTTTTTCCCAGCCCTCTTCCTATCCCTGTGCATGAGAACTGGGACAGGTGCTGCTGTCCCTGGGTGTCATCAATGTGGAGCTGCAGTGTTCCTTGTGCCAGTGGGACCAGGAGGG
Source organism: Trochalopteron elliotii (assembly GCA_024734555.1). Taxonomy (NCBI): domain Eukaryota; kingdom Metazoa; phylum Chordata; class Aves; order Passeriformes; family Leiothrichidae; genus Trochalopteron; species Trochalopteron elliotii. The sequence continues at coordinate 173,079 of JANPWX010000693.1, forward strand.
CTGGAAAAACAACTGTGCTCTGATCCTTTTATCAGTGGGATCTGGGCTCTGAGCAGGCTGAACCTTTAGCCTTGCCACTGCAGCCTTTCCTTGTCCTTCACTCTGCCCTTTGCTGGCCCTGGAATTGGTGCTGAGTCTTCAGGGTCCCTGAATCTGCATTTGCTGAATTCAGCACCAGGCTCTGTGTGTGAGAGGGGGGAGGATGTTTCTCTTTGGGGTGGCACAAGTCACTGAGCTGAGTTGCAGAGCTTTGGAGGGGCTGTCCCAGGTGGGGACATTGGCCAGCCTGTCCCTTTCCTCAGGACTGTCCACAGCTGGGCAGTGCTCTTGCAGTAGCCTCTGGAGCTGTGGGCAGCTGTATGCAGAAATGCCATGGAAGTGGGATCCCTTGCAGGAACTCCCAGGGTGTTGGGAAGAGGCACAAATAACTAACTCTGGGGACAGAGAGGTCATGGTGACAGTTCCTGTTCAGATGAACTTTTGTGTGTTTAACACTTTGCACTGCTCTCCTACAACATTTAGGGGTTGTTTTCCCTGAGTCTGATCCTCCAAAGCAGAGAGTAGTTCCATGAGTGCTTTCTTGCCTCAACTCTCCCCAAACCTGTTAAATCTTGGTCAGCTTTAGGTAGAAATCTCTTATTCCCAACAGGAGTCAGTCAGGAATGTTCCTGTTCATGAAAACTGTTGGGTTGATGTGTCCTTGCTGGGCTTTCAGAAGTACTTAATACAGGAGCTGAGGAGCAGATCTGGGAGGGTATGTGAGTTGTCTGAAGGAACAAGTAGTGATGCCCAGGGAGTGTGAGAGGCTCTAAAGATGTGTAATTGCCTGATGAGGTGGATAAATCATCTCATCTCTGGAGATGGTTGAAAGTGCCTCCCACCAAGTGCTGAACTGCAGCTGATGTGGTTTGAAATCAATGGAATTATTTCCCAGAAGTGCCCTAGGGGCCTCTAGAAAATCTTTCACAGCATCTGGGTACTCTCCAGGCAGGTAAATTCCTTGGAAATCTGACTGCATGTTGCTCTTCTTTGATTGCTGCAGGTGAAAGCTCAGGGTTTTGTCTCATGCAGATGATTGGAATTTCTTCTCTGGTTTTTTTTGGTTTTTCCTTTGTTTTTTTTCCCAGCCCTTTTCCTATCCCTGTGCATGAGAACTGGGAGCCAGAGAGCCAGACTGAGCTCTCACACCATGCTCATGACAAAGAACACCTTCAGTCCTTGGGAGCTTACCCCAGGCCTCTGCCACGGCTTCTAACTGTCCAGCTGAGCCTTCAGACTGGTCAGGTTTTATTCTGGGTTCTTGTCACTTGGCTTGCTTGGTTTGGTTTGCTCCCTTCCACTTCTGTATTTCATTGCCTCTCTTCTTTCCTCCCCAGACTTGCCAACTTTATTTCACCTTTTAAATAAAACTCCTGCTTCTAAACGCTGTCTCTGAAAACATTTAGATGTTCTAACACTTCCTGGCAATTCTAACCAGCCTCTCCACTGTCTTTGCTTCTTTACCCTTATTTCTCTTCTATGCTGCAGAAGATACTAACCTGATATCAGGCTTTGATGCACCTGAGGGCTCTGAAAAAGTGACAGAAGATGAGTTTGACCCAATTCCAGTGTTGATATCCAAAAATTCACAAGGTAAGCCAGGATGTGGGAGTGAAAAAGGGAAGGAAAAAAGGCAAACAGTGAATATATCAATTAGTTTTGGGGCAGTGGTGCTGCAGCACATGTGATTAGTTCAGATCTTGAGCTATGAAATACTGTCAGTGTGGTGTTTAGTGAGTTACCTTAGCCTTGAAATTTCTGTAGATTCTCTGCTTGAGAGATTTCCATGTCCAAAACCAGGTATGCAATATTTGAGTTCCCATGGGGTAATTTCTCCCAGCATACCAGGAGGACACAGACCCCTCAGTGACTGAATGCAGTGAGAGCTGTATCCTCCCACCTTCTTACTTACTGCCCAAGCCTTTGGTCTTTTAAAGTGAGGTTGGCATGAGGCACAAGAAAGAATGATAATGATGATCATCCTTTAGAGCCCAAAACTCCTGCTGGAGTTTTTTTCACTTCTGGTTGGTGTCTTTCAAAGGTAGGAACTGAGTGTGAGAAGTTTGGTCCATGTCCCCACCTCCTTTGAGGAGCTCTGAGCAGACAGTCCGTAGGGCAGTGACTGGGCAGCTGCTCATTTTCACCATTGTGACACCAGATCCTCTTAACGAGATCTTTGCCAGCAGTCTCAGCCCCTCTGGGGGGTTATGAGAAACCAGTAGCACTGTTGGCTTAACAGCAGCAATTGTGCCTCTTTGGAGACAGCAGCAGGCAGCATTTCACACCTGGCCAGTGAGGGATCAGTGAAGTGGGTCCCCTCTGGTCACCCCATTGAAAGGATTTTTTGATTACAGCCTTCGATGTACTTTTGGAGGTTTAAAGACAAATCTAGGACTCTTTATTTTTTTATTATTATTATTATTTTTAAGGCTTTTTTGCTTCTTTTTTTTTTTTTCAGTTTGGTCACAGAACCTTTTTTTCCCTAACTCCCCTTTTTGGTCACAGCAGGAATGTGCTGACCTCCTGCTCTGCACTGGTCTTGGCTTTCAGAGGCTGACACTCATTAGAAACAGTTCAGACATTACAAACTCTGCTTCTGCTGAAGTCAGAGATTTCTCCCAAGGCTGGGGCAAGATAGGCCACCTTGAGTGCAGAGGAGCATCCTGGGGGCTTGGAACCAGGTGATCTTTAAGGTTCTTTCCAACCTAAGCCATTCTGTGGTTCTCTCCTTTAGTATCCAAGTCCCATTTTCAGAAGGTCCCACAATATCCCAGTTCTCCTGGAAGCAGCTCAAAGCACCCAAAGATGCTCCTCAAATTGCAACTAGATTTCAAGATTTAAAATTTTGACTTGTCCTTTCTGTGGCCCGTGGGAGTCCTTGAATTGTTTTAGAGATCCCTTACTAAGGACAGGGCTCTGGTTAAACTTTGTGGGTTTGAGGGGATTTGTTGGCTGCTGTGCTGGTTTGGTTTGGGAGGGAGAGGGTGGAAGAGCGAGCAGGGGATTCATTGCTATCTTGATACAAATAATGAGAAGAGCTTGAGCAGATTTTCTGTTTTGCTTTGACTTTTTTCTTTCTTTCTTGATCTTGAACTTCTGAAACTGTTGTGTGTGTGTGTGTGTCCTGTTCAATACTGAATTCCTATCTCTCACACTTTCAGGTGGGCATTCTAGAAACAACAGTGGAAGCTCTGAGTCCAGTCTTCCCAACATAGCCAGGTCTTTGCTGCTGGTGGATCAGCTCATAGACCTGTAGCAGTGACACAGTAGCAGATGCAGTTTCTGTAACGTACCCAGACCTCCGATTTCGTTGCCAGAAGAGTTTCCTTCTGTTGTGCTTCTTTGGGGCTTTTTTTTTTTTTTCCCTTTAATTAAGAGAAAAATCTGTCAACAGGAGACAGTCACCCACCTCTCTCCCTGTCTTCCCATGGCCTGGGGAAGATTCTGGCTAAGTTCTCCAGGTAGCCTGTTTTCTCTAAAGCTGGTAAAATCCTGTGGGGTTCCCTCTGCACCATCCCATGGCAGTGTCCAGGGGAGCACTGCAGAGAACCCTCCTGGCACTGCTCAGGGAGCTGTGGCTGCTCTGTGACCCTGCCCCAGCCTCCCCTCCCTGGAGCAGGGTGTGAACAGCGTGTCCCAGGCTTTGCTTTGTGCTGTTGGGTGTGGTTTTGGTTCTGGGCAGGAGCAGGGGCCAGGTGTCAGTGGCAGGGCCATCCCTCAGCTGCTGGACACAGAGTAGGAGAGCTGGTGGCTCTGAATTGCTTCAGAGGAGGAGGAAGCCCCGAGTTCCTCCGGAGCAGTCCAGCCGTACTCTGGTGATGGTGCACATGAAGAGTTTTCCAGCTGCCCCCAGCTCCTGGTTTGCTGTTAAACAATCCTGCTGGGAACGAACTGTGCTTCCTGGGGGAGGGAAAACCAGAGAAAAGGGAAAAAAGAGAAAAGGAAAAAGAAAAAAAACCAGATTGCTAAAGCTGCAGAAATGACTCTAAGTGAAGTGTAACAAGGTTTTGAACCAAATCCATGTGAGTATGGCTGTGACTAGTGTTTCACTGACCTTTTTTGGGTGAAAAGGGTGCTGTGGCAGCAGCAGATGTATTTTCTGTGACTTCTTTTCTGTGTTTGACTGGAAAAAAAGAAAATCCCCTCAATCTACTGTAAATTGTGTATGAAACAAATTGTCCTACAGCTGTTTGTCTATTTTTAATCCTGGTTTTAGTCAAGCATCTGGTATATGTTCTGGGTTCTCCATTTTCTCCTGTAACTGCTGTAGTGCACCCCAGTTCAGTATGGAGCCATTGTTTCAGTAGACAAAGATTCCTGTGGGCCTTTCTCCACCCCAGTCTCTGTGAACACGCATGCACTCGGTTCAGGTGGTTTGAAATCAGTGCTGCTACAACTCGATGGGTTCTCCCTTTTCTTTCCCCCTTCACACGCTTGGTTTGTCAATAGCTGGATACGCTTACCTTGTTTTCCTTGGCTTACCATGAAGTCTGGAATTTCTATCTCGTATTTGAAAGCCCTCTCTGAGCAGAAGGACTCTTCCTCTGTAGTGGAATTCTCCCCAGCTTCCTGCTCCCTGTGTTTGTGTTTGTAGCTGTATTAGTAACAGTGCAGTTCCCACGTGTGAAAGTGCGAGCGACTGAATGTGTCTGTGCTGACCTTGCTGAGAAGGGAAGAACCCCAAGTTTGTGACTCCTCCCTTCCTCTCTCCATCTCCTCCCCACCCCAACACTTAGTTCAACGAATTCTGTACATAGGACTCCCATTGGTTGTGTCTCTACATTACTCTTCTTTTAAAACCTACACTTACTAATAAAAGTATTGCTTAAGTGTGTTGTATCATTACATGTGTATACTGCACTTTCCAAGAGAAGCTTTACATGAGAACTATGGAAATGACCTTAGTAAAATTGTGGATAGAACTTTATTATTTTTTTGTTTTATATTCCTAAAGCACAGGCAAGCTGGACTGGAAAACATGAAGAAGCTATAGATAGAAAGTTATTGTATAGTCAGATACTGAGATTATATGAAAAGAGAATGGATTTTAAAAAGTAACCATCTACTGTATATTAGAAACAAAGATTTCTGTGAATTAAAGTACTTTTAAAGAATGTTTAAGATTTTAAATCTAATGGCACTTGTTCAAGGGTTCTGGAAAAAATGACAAATGCACTGGGTTGTTAATAATGCTATTAAATAAGCAGATGTGAATGTTTATTTTATTGCTTTTTCAAGTAGCTCTTCATGGGTGTGGGTGGAAATACAATATTTTAGAGAAGTCTGTTCTTAGACCTCCTTCATCAGAAAATATTCACCATGTGTTTGCAGAGCGAATGGAAATGAGAGATGAGTGGAGATTGGGGATTCATTTTAAACTCTCCAGAAACTGTGAGTGTACCACAGGCTCTGGGTTAGTGGCTGGTGCTGCTCAGAACTAAGGAGTTTGTGTGAAAACTGCTCCTCTGAGGGCACAAACTGACCTTCCTCCTGTGTCCTGTGGGACAAGTTTGGTGCCTGGCATTCCCCTGAGAGGCTAAGAATCAGTGTTGTAGCTTGGTTGGAGCCTTGTTGGGAGCCAAGGGAGGTGTTCCTGTCCCCTCTGAAGGGCTGTGGGATCAGGAGGTGGTCAGTGACATCAGCAGTGTGGGGTGTTCTGCTCTGCCCATGAGCAGTGCCCTCGTGGTGGGATGGCAGTGGAGGCTGGAGCTCCTGTCAGGGTACTGCAAACACAACCACAGCACATGGAGCAATTTCCCTTCACATCAGGGTTGTGCTTTGGGCGCAAGAACAGACTCTGGGTTTGGGTGGCAAAGGTTCAGAGGAATAGCTGGAATTTTGGTGTTGGTTCTTGCTCACTCTGCGGGGCTCAGACTGGGAAGGGCCCCTGCCTTTGGAAACCTCCTTGTTCATCTTGAACCAGACGAGCACAAGTTCAATCAGCCACCTTGTTTCTGACCATGTCCACTGTGTTGGGAGCATCTGTCCCAAAACAGAAGGTGCAGCTTTCTGAGTTTGGACTGTCCAAGTCTTCTCCCTTGGGACTTCCTTGGCCAGGTGCTGTGCAACCTGCTGGGACAGTGGGTGGGAGAACCTTGGCTTTGTGGCAGATCTACATCCTCCTCCAGCCCACTCATCACAGGCCAGGGCAGCTTGAGCCAATCTGTGTGGAGCAAAATCATTTTTAGAGGGAGCTTCTTAAGGAATGATAATGGTGTTCTTTGGCCTAAAAGCCTGCAGGGTATTGCCTCCAGTGGCTGTGCAAAGCCATCTTATTTAAAAATTCACTCACTGTGCTGTCCCTGGGGAGTGAGGAGGGGCTGCTGGCTGGGCTTGTTGTGGGGACATCTCTGCTGTGGGGCTGGGCTTGTTGTGGGGACATCTCTGCTGTGGGACTACTGCTCCTGCCCAGCACAGGAGCAGGGGCCACCCTGTGGAGCTGCCCTTGTGTTTCTCTGAGAGGGTCCTTGCCTCTACCTTGAACAGGACTGATGTAATCTCTGGCTGGGGCACAGCACAGCTGAGGGGGAGCCAGAGGATGCCCTTGGTGTGCAGGGGTCAGATGTGCAGGGGATGTGTTAGGGGACTGCTGGAATGTGGGACCTGGTGTGGTGTGTTGGTGTGTTTGGTGTTGGTATGTTTAACTCCTGCCTGGTGCAGGTGGCTGTACAAGTGTGCCAAAACTAGAGGATTACATTCCTTATCCTCTGGAACTGGAGGCTCTGGATCTGCCTCCAGGTCTCCCACTGTGAGTGGCTTTGAGCAGAAAAAATGAATACTGCAAATTGCCTCAGGTGTCACTGACCTTTGGTGCTGTGCTGTGGTACCTCCTTGCTGGAAGTGCTGTGTAGGAGTAGTTCTGTATTGTTGTTTAATGAGATTGCTTCCAGAAATTGGAAGAGTTTGCTTCGAGGAATTGTAATACAAGGAAAATCTCCACAGTGCAAGAATGAAGGAGTGATAAGTCTTTTGACCCCTTTAAAATTCTAAACTAGTAATTCTGCACACTGGTAACTGTGCTGATCTTTACCTGTTCCTGGATGTTGAGTCCTGCCTGACTTTGGCTTGATGAAATTAGGAGAGTTTCCTGGTGAAAGAGTAGCTTTAGACTCCAGGAATTTCTGTCTACCCTGACATTTTTTTTTGGGCTCTGCACCAGAAGTGAGATCCTCACCATTCTGGTGAATGTTCTGCCTGTTGTAATAGGGAGTAAATCTTCAAGTTTTCCTCTTGGTTATTTCAGTACTCTGCCACTTCAGGAAACTGTTTTCCTTGGAAGCTGGGGAAACTCCAGGTGCCAGGGCTGTCACCTGGGATAAAGCTGTCTGAATACCTGCAGAGTATGTTCCTGGGATACTGAGTGATGAGGGTTTTTTTTTTAAGGCTCTCCCTCTTGGAAAAGAGCCTGAGTATAGTTTAGAATCTTTTTTAGCATGTATATGTGACCCTGGAATCAAGTATTACACACCAGTGTTGTGCAGGGGTAGGGAGAACCCTCATCTCCAAGCTCCAGCTTCTGTAAAGATTTCTGCTGGTAAAGCTCATGGCTGTTTGCAGTGGGCATTCCTTAAACCTGAGCACTCACTGAAGACCTGAGGGATCCTTCCCCAGGAGTTACACCCAGATCTTGGGAGTCTGGAAAGGTGGGGACAGACAGGACCTGCCCAGTCTCAGGAGAGGCAGATGGTGAGATATGCTCCCTCTGCATGGAGGGCATCTCTCCAGAGGGCTTGTGGGGCTTTGTTGTGTTAATCCAAGCAAATCATCTGCCTGGTTCTGTCAGGCCCCCCGTGAATGGGTCTGAGACCCCACAGAGATAGGCCAGGGCTCCAGACCCACAGGGACTGCCTCAGTTCAGTGAGATTTGTCCTTCATCCTCCGTCTGTCACTAGCTTGTAGAGTGACCCCTTTTCTGTAATTGCATCCAGGTCTTCTCCCAGGGAACTGTCCCTCGAGTGCCTCAGCCTGGCTGGTCTCTGATCTCAGACCTGCCAAAGCATCCATCAGCACTGGCAAAGTGAAATTCCCTGTGGTCCTGTAAGTCAAGGACACCTCTGCAATGCTGGTTGGCAAGGCCTGTGGTTACAGCTGCTTATGGGAAGCACTGGCCCTGTCTTGTTATCTTTTCCCTGACCTTCACACACAGGTTCTGGGTTTTGGTTTGATGGGGTATTTCAGTGTCAGTGTAGCCCAAACCCTTTTTTAACATGATAATCACAGCTGGAGATGAGATGTCAGAGTCCCACAACCAGATGTTAACTAAGGTAAAATGCTGGTATGGTGTTGTTTTCCTGTTGTAATGATGCTGCTGTAGCTCCTTCTGGGACCAAGGAATGTGGTAAAGAAAAGCTGCTGAGACCAGTTACAGTGGGAAGGGTCTGGAAGTGCCAGGTCTCCCTCATTCAGCATTAGAGAAACATTCCCTGGCAGTGTAGGTGGTGCTCCTGCCTTGTCAGTGAGTGCCAGACTCCCAGGTTCCATCCCTGTGTGCAGTTTTGTTGTGTTCAGGTCATTGTGACCCTTCTCTGGCGGTGTCATTTGGCAGGTCTGACTGAAAGCTGCTCCTGGTGAAGCATCACTTACATTCTGTCTCCCAGAGTAACTCAGAGCTCCTGTACTGGCCTTGGCAAGGGAGAAAACTGCTGCTGAGCTTTGGTGCCCTTCTCACGTGAATGGGCAGAGAGAACATCAGAAAACGTAATTTTTCCCACAACAGGGCATTCATTCTGCTTTTTGTGCAGTGTCTCCACATTCAGAGCTTCATGCTACTAAGCAGAAGGGTTTAGATCCTGTCCTCCCTCTCTTACTCTGTCCCAAATGTCATGGCTTGTGTGGGCACAGGTACTTGCTAACGCACGTCAAAGTTAGAAAAAAAATTCCACCCAAATGTGCTGTTCTTGTGCAGGGTGGGCCCTTGGTCTGCATGACCATGCCCTCCATGATGAATGCCTTTTCCCCATGGATCAGTGTGGCCTAGGGGATCCAGATGTGGCAGCTGGTCTTGCTCTGGTTCAGCCTGGATCTCAGAATATCACAGTGACCCCTGGCCAGTGTGGGACCAGCCTCCTGGGAGAGAGCTCCACCAGAGCTGTGCTGCTGCTGGAATCCCAGAGGGGCACCTGAGGGAAAACCAGTGTGAACAGTGTGAACAGCACAGGCTGCAGGAGAGAGAGAAGGTATTTTTGTAGAGTAACTGGTCAAATGTTGGCATCGCTGCGCTGTCTTTATTTAGCAGTATGATGTACCCAGGTGAAGAGTTTCCCAATAAATACTGGTTTTGATGCCTAATGAACGGCTGCTGTGTCTTTACTTGTGAGCACTGATGGAGAAGGAGATAATTTGTGTATCCATGGGTGTGATGGGTGTGTAAACATGAACAATTAACCTGAGCAGAGTTTTCCCTGGGTGAGGTTCTGTCACTGCAGGGGGTGTGTTGGTTGGTGCCTTGCTGACCCTGGGTACCAACCAGTCTCCTCACCCTCCTCATTCTTCCTGCAATTCCTACTGTTTTAGTTTTCATGTGATTTTCTCCTATCCTATTGCTAACGAGTCCAATGACACACTTCTAACCTGCCTGTAGTTCTGTGAAGGTAAGAGATCTTCTGTTTTGTCTGTGTGAGTCCTAAGGCAAACCCAGCCTCCTGGTGGGCTCTTGGAGCTGGAGAAGGGCAGGACAGCCTCTCCCTGCACTGCCTTGTTATGCTAATACAGAAACAAGAGAGGTCATTGGAGCTATGATCCTTGATTTGAAGTCATGGTATGGAGTATTTAAAAACCATTTGTCTGGCAGTGGTTAAAAATAATAGCTGCTACTAAAATAGCTGCTACTCGGGATTTACTAAAAGCTGTAGGCTGACCTTCAGTCTTTGAAATGGGCCTGTTATTTTAGCAGGTTTTGGGGCACCCCCATGTATTTCACAAACAATTCCACATATCTGTGGGCTGGCCCACAGGAAGAGGCTATGCCAAGCAATAGATGTGCTTGGAGAGCAGCAGTGCAGGATGGAATGACAGAACTTGTCTGTCTGCTGGAGCTTCCCTTGGGCAGCAGCGTTGGGAAGGGAAACACTCTGCGCTGGTGGCTGTTGTCATGGGTGGGTGGGAGAGAAACCTGGTGGGATGGTGCTAAGAGTGCTCTGTGTGCCCATGTGTGTGTCAGACATCTCCATCCTCTGAGCAGTGGTACCTGTGGTGTTGCAAACACCTTCCCTGGCATTTTTTCATTGATTTGCCCTCCCTCTCCTGCCCATTTTTCCATGCATGGTGGCGGTTTCCATCTGAGCAGCGTGACATTCTTGTGTAATGTACCTTTCATTGTGATTGCTGACCAAGGAGATGGAGCTGGTTCAGTAACACTCTTCTCTTGTGTTTGTAGGTCTGCAGAGGGATCCAGGCCGGTTCCCAGCTGTATCTCTTGAGCTCTGTAAAGGAGATTCTGGCAGTGATGGATTCGCTTTGTACAAGGGTCAGCCCGCAATGCTGGATGTGAAAGTGCAGCACAACTCAGAGTCAGAGTACTTGGCCAGAGATGGTCCTTCAAGCAACAGCTCCTTCTACAGCAGTGAAGGAGAGGGCACAGACCATGAGGGAGATATTCTGGATTGCAGTGGGTCCAGGCCTTTACTGATGGATTCAGAAGAGGAGGAGGAAACATGCAAGTCATGCCCAGGGTTCCTGCAGCCTGTGCCCAGGCATGAGGACTCCAAAGAAGATCCCCAGTCCCAGGGCGGAGGAGGGAAGATGCTGTTCCCAGCCTTCCAGTCGCACACTGGGGAGGTTTTTAATGAACCGGATGTGTTTGCCACGGCTCCTTTCCGAAGCTCCAGGAAGGTGCCTGATGAAGTGGATGTCTTTACCAAAGCTCCTTTTATCTGTAAGGGCAACATGGCTCTACGACATCCAGAGGAAGCAGATGTGTTTCTGAGAGCCCCTTTCACTAAGAAGAAAAGCATGGAAGAGTTGACTTCCCATAAAGAGCCATTCACACCATCTGTTTTCCTGAGCCAAGGAGGCGATGGCCGAGCTCAGCTGATGTTCCCATGCCTGGATTCAGCAGCACACGGGTCCATGGCCTCGGCGAGAGCTCCGTATCCTTGTGCAGGGTTTGCTCAGCCAGGCAATCTCCATCCCTGCTCCATCAGAGCCGTGGAGGCCCAGGAGAGCGTCCCTGCTAAAGCAGTGCTGCCGGAGCAGGGCGATGTGGCCGCTGAGAGGAGCCATGGCCACGCGCTGCCCCCGGACGCCGCGCTGGGCACCGTGGCCAACAAGCCTTTCCGTCCACAATCCCTGTCCAAGTATTCCCGGCACTACAGTCCCGAAGATGGGCCAGGCCTCGAGGCCAAGCCCATAGCTGCTTACAAAGTAGTGTCTCAGACCAACAGACAGGCCATAGCGGGGTCTGTCTCTGTTGTACCACTGTCTTCCAGGACTACGGAGCTGCCCGGCACGGATCCCTTCACCTCGGCACCCTTCCCTTCCAAAGCAGCAAAGCAGAAGCCTTAACGTGCCAGGAGCTGGGGGCTGTGCTGCCTGCAGGACCACCTTGTGCAGGACCTCAAACCTCTTAGCTGAACTGAATGACATAGCAATATATACATACATATATATATATATACATATACATATATATATATATATATATAAAGTAATTATTATTTTTGGTCAGAACTCTATTTGCAGTGATAGATAGTTGAACCATTTAAGTTATGTTTGTCCAAATGCCTGGCTCTCAGGATCCGCGTATCCTTTCCAGTTGCTTCTCACCTTCCTCCTCTCACTGTCTTCCCTTCATTTATTTCTTATTTTAGATGCTTTTCTCAAACCAGCAGTATTCCATATTTTCTGGTCCTGGGTGGAGAAATGCACTACAAGATGAATTAAAAGGTTTATTAATTACAGAGCGAGTCAAGCAGGACTTGCTAATGCTCTGGAAAGGACATGATTTCACAGGTTAAAGGGTTGTTGTGATTTTTGCTGTCAGTGATTCCTGCTGCTCGGCAGCAGTGGCAGCCATGGCTCTGGGTGTACAGGTGGGTGAAATGCCCATGGAGACAGAGCAGTGCTGTGATGTCTGCTGCCAGTCTGGGCAGTGCTGGTGAGAGCAGATCCAGGGCAGCAGCACAGCTTTGCTGCCCCAGGACTGGAACATGCAGCAGTGCTGCTGCCCCAGGGCTGGGGCCAGAGTCAGGGAAGGACTCACTGTGTCTTTGTGCTGTGAACCCAACGAAACAATCAGGCTGTTACTGTTGCTGGAAAATCAAATGGTTGTGCAAACTATCAGGCAGAGCTTTCACTTTTACACATGTATTTTCTGTCTGGTCTATGCCAAAGTGTAGGACCTGGAAATCTGTTTATGGTGAAGGAGAGCTGTGTATTTACAGTATTAAAAGTAGACTTTATGGGGAAATTTCTGATGTAAACAGCTCCATAACTGTCCTGATGTACCTCATGTGGTGTGACTCAGCAGAGGCCATAGCCCCATTAGACTGGTTTATACTGGCAGAGAGCTTGACTCAAAGTGAATTCTGCTTATTGCTTTCCTGTTGGTTAAGGATGAACCTAAACAAAATCCATTTGCTCTCCTTCTGAAGAGTTATGTTTTCTATCCTGTTCCCAAAGAGCAGGATTGAGATGACTGGGGCACGGACTCAGCCTGGCAGAAAAACGGAGACATTTATTGCAAAAGGCAAACTCTTTGTATACCCTTCTACAAGACACAGTATTTCCTTAGATGGTAACTCTCACTAAACGAGACACAGTGTCACTTCTGTAAGACCAAATCAGCAAGTCAAAGGACTTGATGACAATTTTAGAGCAGAAATACTTGGCTCTGATGGCAAACTTCCCGACCAGCCAGGGCCAGAGCTTAGGCCTTGACTGGGAGGGTTTCCCTAAAGTATCTTACAAACAAACTTACTAATAATCAATGGCAATATGAACAACCTACAGACAACCAAAGGATATAAATAACATCAGATAATTATCTTACAGCTCAATCCCTTTATAAAAACTCCATGTATTAGCATTATGATATAAACAATATATTCAGAATCACCAATCATACTGTTTCTTGTGTAAAAATCTTTAAAGTTACAGCCAGAACCCCACAAACCAGTCACTGAACAAGCTCCAGTCATCTTGTCCCTTCAGTTTCCCAGCTGATGATGAAGTGGGCGTAACAGAGCCTGGTTGGACCACCCTTGAAGATACCCATTGTGGGCCGGAATCTGTGGAAACATAACCATGTCCTCGCCCCCAAGTTATTAATGGAAAGGGGTCTTCCTATTTTCCTACTTTCAAGATTCTTAACAAATACTTGAACTTTTTCTAGGTGAGTTTGCAATCCACAAACGGCAAATTTGAAATGGCATTGGACTGGGGTTAGGTCATTCTGAGTACAATTCAAAAACTTAAGGCTTTTTGCAGTCTTTAATGGAGGCCCATCCCTACAGTCCCCCATTTTTGGTTTAACAACATGGACTTGAGAGTACTATGGGCCCGTTCAATTACAATGAGTTTCTCTCCTCTGCCCCGCCCCAGTTCCTTCCTCATCTGTTATCTGTCAGACTCCTTCTCCTCCTCATCATTGTCCTTTGCATTGGCCTCAGGTTTATCTGAGGATTCATGGAGCAGGACATACTCCCTGCTGCCGAACCTAAACTTGAGCATGTCCTTCTTCATTTGGTGGTGGCGCTGGGGCTCGATGCGCTGGCTGTTGAGGAAGGTGGCATTCCCCGAGCCCAGGGATGATGTAGGGCCTCACCCTGCGGCCCACGGTGCCGTCAGCTCGGGTGTGCCCCAGCAGGCGGTACTGGAGGACGGCGTGCTGCTTGGAGCAGGAGGGGTGCTCGACGGGGATGTCGGTGATGCGGCGGTGCCGGCTCAACAGGCAGGCGCTGTGTCTGTGGATGTACATCACGGGCGGGATCGTCGTTCTTGAAGGGGAACAGGCGCCAGCGCGTCTTGGGGATGCGTGCCTCGGGGGGCTCGCCGCACTTCATCACCACCCCCCGGAACGTGTAGTGTCCTCCAGCAGCGCCCCGGACAGCTCGAAGCTTGGCTTCTGCTTGTTCTCGGCAGCTTTTTCTCTGGGTTTGCTCTCGGACTGGCGGAGCTCCGGATTCTGCTCGCCTCCCCTCATTGTAGAACTCCCTCTCTGGCTGCTGTTCCCGCAGGTTCTGCGTGTCCCGCTCATGGCCGCGAGCTCCCGGCCTGTCACTGGGGTTCTTCTTTCTGTCTGAGTGCTCTTTGTGCCTGTCCCGGTCACCGCTCCTGTCCCGCAGGTGCTCCTGCTCTGATGGGTGTCTCTGCTCGTTCCCCCTGCCACAGCGACCATCCCGCTCCTGCTTCACCTTCCCGGCGCTGCGGTGCGGACTGCGGCTACGGCTGCTCCGCCCGGACCGGCTCCTTCCCCCGCTCCTCGTGTCGCCGGAACTGCGGGAACGACAAAATCCCTCCAACAACGTCTTTAGTGCTAAAGAATCAAGGCAGTACTATACTTCTGGCCAGGATGTGCAGCAGAAAACATTTCATCCACACACAGCCCGTATTTTACACAGTCAAAACCCCATAGAAATTGGTTCAATGTTCATTGGTTCCAGTTTATGTAGCTCTTAGTAATGGGTTTCCTATTTGCCTCCGGTGTTAATTAGGTCCTCATTCTTATCTCTCCCAGGCCAGGTGTCTCCGGCCATGCCGGGAGGTGTTGTTTGGAGTTGATGTTCCCTTAATGGCCGTTGATAGCTATTCTCTTCTGTGTATCTTCTGTGCTACTCCCAGTCTGTGGAGACGTTAAACTCACCTGGAGGAACAATGTCTTGGAAAGAAACCCCAGCTGCTGTGTGTTTTTTTCCCCTTCCCTTAATTCAGTTCCCCTCCGAAGTATCTCCAGTTGGAAGAGACAAGTGTTCTGCTGGATGTGGGGATTTCCTGGAAAGGAGAAGGGAAAGCTTGGACTGAGGTTGTTGGGGCCTTGGGGTGGGGAGGGAGAAGTCTGGAATCCCTAGAGGCCACGTTGGCTCCCATAAGCTGCTGGTGAGTAGTGACCAGCTGAGCTCCGGTCGAGGGGGCTCATGGAGCTGGGACCCTCCTTGCCCCGCGAGGCTGCACTCAGAGTTAATAAATATTGGTGCATAGTGGTGGTCGTGGAGCTTTCTGACCTCCATCACCACCTCGTGAAAACAGAAGTACTGTAAAGAAGTTTCTGGGTTTCCCTTGAGATGTTTCTTCAACAAAGCTGATGCTGTTGTTATGTTTTGTTATTTAGCTTTTGTTTAAATATACATCCAAAAGGTGGGTTTTGGTTTAAATGTATGTTCCCCCAAATCAGTTGTTGCTGGATGGAATCAGTGAGAGACACAGAGAATGACTGTGACGGCAAACTGTGAATTCAAGGAGAGTGAGTGTGAGAGCCCAGATACCAGTCTGTGTCACAGCCACACTGAGCCAGAGCTGCTCTTGAGCACCTGAATTTGCTTAGAAGTGCTGGAAGCGAGATCAGGCCTTGGTGCTGTGGGATGAACCTGTAGAACAGGGAGATGCTTTGCTGCAGTGAGCAGGTACCTTGTGAGAACCATGTGGCTTCAAGGTGTTACCTCTGCTCACTGGATTCAGATTCTCCTTCCTTCTCTTCATTTTTACTTGAAAAGTTTCTTCTGAATAATTCAGTGAAGCTTCTGTCATTGCCACGTCCAGGTCTCACAGAGCCGATGCTGGAGGAGCATCAGCCTGTCCCTTCATGCTTGGAGAAAGGGAAGGTACACTGAGGTGTGTAGGCTCAACTCCAGCCGTGCTCAGCTTAGGTCAGGCTGAATTTCCAGCTGGCATTTTGGCAGCTTTTCTGTGCTTCAGGCACTTTACAAGAAGAGCAGGATAACTGTGCCCCAGAACTCGTGATCTTGCCAGACATATCCAGTGCTTAAACGGTTTTAAATCCCTTCTGAGGGTGGAGGCAGCTCATTTGTATCTCTGCATGTGACTCATAAAGTAATGGGACTTCTGGTTATGGTCAGAAAACTCAATTTCAATGCCTGTTACTCTTAATACCTTTCTCATTTCCAGCCTGTGCTCCTCCTAATCCTGCACTACCACTGCTGCAGCCTCAGTGTGATGAGTTGTAAGTGGAAATTTCATTTCCATAGTCTCTGAAGCTTACTGTTTTAATGAATGGGGAAGAATCATGCTAATTATTTGCCACACAATCTTAATGAAGTAAGACTTACACAGACTCAATGTGGTGTTTTGAAATCAGTTTTCTGAAAAGAACCACTGGTTTCATGTCTTTTGTAATGCTGTAGTAATAGTAAAAGGTGTTCACTGCCCCTGGGCTCTCAGACCCAGAGCTTTATCATGTTTGTGTGACAATCCCGGATTCCTGCTGGGAGAGGGACTGGCTCTTGGTTCTCACTCACTGGATGCACTAAAGTCTATTCAAAGTGATTAATCAGAGTTTCTACTCGAGTAAAACAAGCAGCTGGCTCTGTGCTCACTGCCGTGACTGTTGGGCCAGTGCTGGGGGGACTGTTCTTCTCAGCTGCTGCAGGACTTTGGGGGCTGTCCCCGTGTCCCCTCTCCTGGCAGCCAGCCCCCTCTCCTGCTGTGACCCCGACCCCATGGCCTGATCGTGTCCTCGGTGCCACAGCAGCAAAACCTGGTGAGATCTGCTTAATTGCTGAACTCAATCACTCCAAAGTGGTAATCGGTTACTTTAACTCAGCTTCCACCAAAGACTCTTGTGTTGGGGAGTTGAATTTTTGTGGGTTTTTGTTTCTTTCCTCATGGTGTTAAATCAATGCCTTCAAGCACACTGACAGACCCCAAAGCATTTTTACAGTAGTATCACGACAGTGAAATCCTGCTCCGGTTCTGAAACACATTCCTGAAACCTGATCAGCTGCATTAGTGTTTCTAGAAATAACCCACAGCCTGTAGTTTCTGTTGTAGGTGGGTAAATACCCTCACACACACCTAGAAGTACTCCCTGTAAAGTTAGAGGGATGATGTTGATCCAGTGTTTCTGATCCCTTGCCTCCAAAGGGATGGGGTGGGAGTGTTGCCAGACAGACACAAAAGAAGGACACTCGCACCATCAGGTTGTGAGATGAGAAAGAAGGAAGTTTATTTTGGGTTTAAATAGGGTTTGGACTTTGACCAGCAATTAGGGGACAAGGTTGACACCTCTCTGACCCCACTGGTCAAACCAGAAGTCCATTAATTTGTTCTTTCCCCAGGAAGGAACGCATAGTTTACTAAAAATCACTCTCTGTTTATGTTACAATGTGTGAGAAACTCCAGTACAGAAATGTGAAACATTAGAAGGCTGAAAAATCAGGGCAACATGGGAAGACAGGGGGCTCGCTCTGGTGTGGGATGCAGCAGGTGGAGCATCCCACACACCGAGTCTGGTGGTGAGAGAAACTCTTTTGTGTCCACGATGAGCTGGAGCTGGAAGTATCTGTGGTCTCCAGTGAGCCACAGTGACACACAGTGACTTGTGTCCCATGGGCCATGTTCCCTCAGTCCCGTCTGTCCCCTTTGCCTGGCAGATCCCTGGGCTCAAGTTTTGCACTCCAGTTGGGATCATCTGTTCCTGGTAATCATGAAGAAATGTTCCACTTGTAAACTTATGTATGTTTTATTAAAACTGTATCTGATGACAACCACCGTCTCCATTGTGCCTTCCTTCTCCCCTCCCCATGGAAAATATTTTTGCTGGATACAGGGAAGCTGGGTTTTAATGAGTTCTTCCTACCTAAGTGCTGAACTGGGTTTGGCCCTGCTGTTTTATCTGGCAGCTGTAAAGTCAAACTGATCTTGCTGATTTAAGCAGAGGATATTTCAGTTTATATTCCAGAGAGAACCCTTGCCATCCAGGGCAGGACATCAGGAGCCCTGAGCCCTCCCTACAAACCTGCCACTCCTCAGTGGTTTTAATGCAGGGCTGGTGCATCTGGACAGCTGGGGCACGAGGAGATGTGGAGGCTGACTGTGTGCCGATTAAACATGTTTTTCGGTATCATTCAGCTGCCAACACTTTCTAAGTGCAAAATATTATTTGAGCTTTGCTGCACTTCTTAATTGCATTTCTGTCTTGGTGTAAATGTCCATTGAGAGAGACTTTGTGCTGCCTTCTGGCTCTGCACAAAACTCCCTGACAGGAGGGGGCAGCCGGGGGTGTCAGACTCTGCTGCTCCCAGGGAACAGGGACAGGAGGAGAGGGAACGGCCCAAGGCTGTGCCGAGAGAGGCTCAGGCCGGGTATTGGGAAAATTCCTTCCTGGATACTGGGAAAATTCTTTCCTGGAAAGGGCTGCCCAGCACAGTGCTGGAGTCGCCATCCCTGGAGGGACTTAACAGCAGTGTGAGTGCGGCACTCGGGCACACGGGTCAGTGGCGGCGCTGGCAGTGCCGGCGGTCGGTGTGCCCGGTGTCCCCGGCGGTCCCCGGTGTCCCCGGTGCCCCAGTGTCCCCGGCGGTCCCTGGTGTGCCCGGTGTCCCCGGCCGTCCCCGGTGTCCCC
>JANPWX010000693.1:192030-202622 GCA_024734555.1 Trochalopteron elliotii
GGGCCGCGTCGCAGTTAGCGGCGCCGCGACCTCCAGGGCCGCCCCCTGGGCTCATTGCTCTTCCCCTTCCTTTATTCACCGCGGACGGGGGTGACGCTTCTTTCTGGAGGACAGCGAAAGGCTGTTTCTCCTCAGCTCCTTTCCAGCCACGAGCTGGTAGTTCTCCCCGACACGCAGCTCCTGAGCACTCAGCCCTGCCCATCCAAGGGAGAGCCGTGAGGGGAAATTGCCCTCACCCGGCTTAGGACCCTGCACCGAGGGGTCATTCCCCTCACACCTACTCAGGGCCTGCACTGAGGTGTAATTCCCCACACGCTCAGGGCAGTGCGGCCGGGAGTAATTTCCCTCACATGTGCTCAGGATCCTGCACTGAGGGGTAATTCTGCACCCCCACGTGTGCACGGGATCAGGCAATGAGGAGCTATTACCCCCCCCCGCCTGTATTTTCAGGGCCGTGAAATAAGAGGAAATTCCTCCCCCACAATTTACGCCAGATCGAGCAATAAGGGGGAATTTAGGGAACCATAATGCGCTGGGCACACCTGTTCTCTGCTGAAGCAAAATGTGTTATAATCATTGTTAGCTGAAGGGAGAAAAGGGAACTTCCGGGGGACCTTCATTACACATCCTGTTGTGGTTTCCACCTGCTCCCAGGCCCACAAAACGAAGCAAATTACAGGCTTTAGACATTTCCTGGGTTCATGTCCCTTGTGCTCACTGCAGGGACGTTCATTTCATGAGACAGAGCTTCTCTCCTGTTCCATGTTTGAGGCTTCTGAGCCTCTGCAGTATTTGTGTTCTGATTTATGACCCCCAGAGAGAATCAGCCTCTTATTGAACAGCCCCTGCAGATGGTATTTACTGAGTTTATCAGTTTTCCTCCTGTATAGTTGATAACTAGAAGAGCTAGATAGTAATTGATCCTTAGTATGTAATAATTAGTCTGTGATGTGAGGGGGGTTTTGTTTTCATTTTCTGATGTTCACTTTGCTTTGAAATACCCTGATGCTGTTGGCTGTGCGTACAGTTAACAGAAATCAGGTATTCACAGTCGTGAAACAGAAGCCTGTTACTCCATCACTCTGTCTTGCTTTTTCTTTTGATGTTTTTCTCTTTTTTTTCCCCACTGTTCTCCCCCTTTTACCTTCGTCTGAGCCAATGACACCACTCCAGGTGTGTCTTGCTGAGTCCTGAGGCAGCTAAAAGCATTTACAATACTTTTTCTTTGGGACAGCGCAAATGTGGAATTTGCAAATTGTTAGTAAAGTTATTTTTGTCTAGGTTCTGTCATGTGCTGTTAAAAGATCATAATCTGACAACTCGACAGCCTTTCCACCAGCTTCTGCAAAAGAAACCATCTCTTCCATCTGCAGTGTGGCATCGTGCAGGTAAATACCAGTTAAAAATTAACAGATGAGCTCATTGTAGGTTTTTATATGCCATGGTAATGCTGCAAGTTTGCTGTTCTGGGGATGATGCTTTTTAGTAAATACAAATTAGCAAAGACAGCTAAGCCAAGATTCCTTTTATCCTGCTGTCTCCTGTGAGATGACATTCCTGTGTTCATCAGTGTTCCTGTGGCTCCTGGGCTCTCAGATTGTGTTTTTAAAGCCTCGTGGCTCTCTGGGCTGCAGTTCTCTGGAGCAGAGGGATCACCTGGGGCTTGCTGAGTAATCAGGACTTGACTTTCATTTAAGCTCCTTAGGTTTGATTATATTACTTTTCTTCTTTGTTTTTGTCTTTGCAGTAAGAGGCATGTTTATTCAAACTCAGGACACACCAAATCCAAATAGCTTGAAGTTTATTCCAGGAAGGGAAGTGCTGGAGTCAAGGACTATGGAGTTTTCCACACCAGCTGCAGCCTATTGCTCACCTTTGGCAAGGTATCGTTAAACACATCATGATTGGTTAGGGGCTTGGTCTGGGCTCTGTGCCTACAGCTGATGTTTTTAAGCACAATTTCCAATCATTCCCCTCCTGCTTTGGAGCATCTTGCTTGGATTTGAGATTTAATGCTGCCTAAGATGAAAGCTGGGAAGGTTGTTGCTGGAGGTGTTTGTCTCTCACGGCAGGAGGCACCATGGTCTGCTTGGTGCAGCTGGATTGAGAGGGGTTACAAATCAGTATTTGTGAGCAGTTGCTGCATCATCAGCAAGACCTCTGGCCCTGATTTCTTAAATTAATTCCCCTCAGAGCACTATTCAAGTAGTTACTTGGAAATTGTGTAACTGTTTAGAATTGGGAAGCAGTCAGTGAATTGCCCCCAAGTACTCTGAAATAAATGCAGCAGCTCTCTTTGGCAGGTGTTGGGGCTGCCCTGAAGCTCAAAACCAGTGGATTTTTCCTTCACTGAAGATTTATGCTTCATTCAAAGAAAGGCTACTGTCCTGGGCTGGATCTGTAATAGGTCTTGGGAGTGCTCTCAGTAATCCAAATGCACAATGTGGAGTAAGAATCAGTTCTTGGCACAGAAGGGGCTTGGAGAACCATCATGAGTCTCTGGGAATATTTGGAGGCACCCACTTTGTGTTGGTGCTTTCATGTCAGTCTCTGAAAATAAACTCTGTGTGTTCTGCAGGTGGAAGGGCTTTGGGCGGGGGGTGAGGCCCAGAAATGCTGCAGTGGTTACCCCTGGAGATCCCAGGCCAAGGCAGCTCTGTGTACCTTGGCAGAATACCATGCAAAAGCAGAAGCTGTGGGCCGTGGTGTTCCCTCCATGAGCTGGGGGTTATCAAACACGCAGCTCTGATGTTTCCAGAGGTTTCTTGCAGGCCTGTTTGAGAGGAAACAGGATCTTTCCAGGCAGAGCTCTGTGATTTGCAGTAATAAATCCAATGTGAAAGGTTTCTGAGGACATCACAACATGTTAGCAGAGCTGTAGGATCTCATTGTGCCAAGGTGCATCAGGTTGTAGAGTGAAATCGACTGTCAGAAAGTGGCTTTTTGTTGTCATCTATCTGCAAAAAGACATTTTCATCCAAGATGATGTATGTGCTGCAATGTTTGCAGTGCAGGCCAGCCTGGTTGTGTGTATTGTGCAGGAACATGGGCAAAACTGTCTGCTCTGTGTGTCATTGATCCTAGATTATGGTTTTTGTAAGTAGGATGACTTAATTTTAAAAGGGAATATAATTCTCTTTTAAATATAACTTGGAATAAAAATTTCCAAAGAATTAACAAAAGCTCCCTGGAGGAGAGGGAGGGAAGAGAATTATTTAATTATTTCAGGCAGTTTGGTGCACTTGCATAATTCCATGGTTTAAGTCTTTTCAAAATCCAATTGATTGCACATATAACTGTTTCATGCGTAGAAATTCTTTCAGCTGGGTATTGTGAAATCACTTTTATCTTTTTCCATTACAGATACTTTTGTGGTAAGATTTCTGATTCTTTGATTCATTGCATTTTTGATGTTTTCCAGTCTTTCAAGAGAATATATTTTTTTCTCCCTGTAGTCACAAAAAACACTCTTACAGCCTTACATTGTATTTACCTCCAAGTTCACCACAGTGTTATTTTTTTTCTGTAGATGAAATTATTGGGTTTATCATACTGTTAATTGTTAAAATTAAAACTCAGTTTGTCAGATTGGGTTCATTTTTGCCCATTTTTTCCCCCCTTGTTTCCTTAACAGGCAGTTATTCCGGATTGAAGGAGTTAAAAGTGTTTTCTTTGGGCCAGACTTCATCACAGTCACCAAGGTAAGCAGAGCAGGGATTCAGCTGTGCTCAAAAATGAGCTGTGTGGAAATGGCTACAGAGCAGATTCAGACAGGCCCAGTGGATATTCCAGAGACGTGTCCACAAGTGCCCAAAGGGAGCTGCCTTTAATAGAAAAGAAAGTAAGTTCAGGGAATGATAAATTGGTAAATTGACAATCTTGAGTCTCTGAAACAGTTGATAAAAATATCTGTCAAATAATAATGTATTTTGGAGAGTTTGCCACTTTTTTAGCTAATATTTTAAAAGCACTTGCTTGGCTTGCAAACAAGGAGACCCTTCTTTCACAATCTGAGTCTGACTGAACGTCTTTGGCAAAGCTGGACTTGACAAAACATGAATTTCAGTCTGTGCATCAAATCTGAGAGCCCATGATGGTATTTTTAATATAACAGTCTCTATGTAATGTAGCAGCAGCAGGCAGGTACTCTTCTTCATTCTTTTTATTTCCCCTCTTCTCATTCTCACAGGAGAGCGAAGACCTGGATTGGAACTTACTGAAACCAGATATTTATGCAACCATAATGGATTTCTTTGCCTCTGGCTTACCTGTAGTTACTGACGAGGCACCTAGGACAGATACAGGTAAATCAGATCTTCAGGGAGAGGCCAGGGTCTGCCTTTGGGTTTAGCTTTTGTGACATCCAGAAGTGACATCCACTTCTCCCTCAGAAAAGCATGCAGGAGATTTTAAATTTAAAACCTATTAAGATGAATGCAGGCAGGAATTTGCAACCTGGCATTCTCTCAGTGTTCTGACTTGCACATTTTTCTTTTCCCAAGCTGCTTCAGAAGAAGATGATGAAGTTGTACTGATGATTAAGGAACTGCTTGATACAAGAATCAGGTGAACAGGGAACATTGCTGCTAGATGAGTGAGTTAGTTTTGGGGTTTGGGTTTATTTAGGAAACAATGTGTTTTTCTTTGGGAATGTGATTTCATGGTTCAGCATCTGATGTGAGGGGGTTCAAGAGCTGGGAATGCTGTTCAGTTGAAAAGTTTCTCACTGGTTTTCATGTTGAAGCTCCTGTGCCAAGCAGAGTCCTCTTTGCTGAGTGACTTCAGAGCAGTGCCTTGGACAGGTCCATGGCTTTAACCTGGCTGCTTTAAGGGCTGGAAACAGCACAGGCTTTGCTTTTACAGACACCTTTTTCTCTCTTTGTGTTAATGTTGTAATTGTTCTTGTCCTTCCCTTCCAAGTATTCCAAAGTAGTTTATACTCCAAAGGAAGATTTCCTAGTGGAAAATCCTGCCCCTCAACAGATTTTGGCCTTGCACTCTGTTGTGATTTTAATGGTGCTTTAACACAGCTTGTATTTAGAAACTGGTGGTAACTAATGAAGTCTCAAGAGTGGCTGCAGAGCGTTTACCTGAAGAGTATTTTTGTGCTCATTAATTGCCTTCCAAAGTGAACTGAAAGCAATAAGCAACTTGACATTTGAGGTGCAGGGGAAGATGTCTGATGTGTTTGTGATATCTGATGGTGACATATTCCCCAGCTCACAAACTGCAGGAACCAGAATTTTTTTATATATATATATTTTTTATTTTTTTTTTTAGTTGCTGCATTTAAAGTGATATCACATAATTTAAAAATTTGTTTATCTCAGAGCAGACACACAGTGCTGGTTAATTTTCCTGAAAAAGCAAGAGAAGTAGAAATATGCTGGAACATCTTTGCCAAACATTTGTGCTAAGTGTTGAAACCAGAAGCCAAATACAATGTTGTATGAAGCTGTGACAGTAATGTTCATGCTCCTGGCTAGATACCTGGTTGTTTAAGCTTCCTGGAATGTCAGTCCTTGATTTCCCAGGGACCTTTTGTAACAGGCATGAAATTTCTGCCAAAAATTCTGGTTTTTCCACCTTTTCATTTTAGTTTCCTCTCCCTGTACCCATCAATGCACCAAGAAGCTGTTGATGAGAATATCAGCAGTGGTGTATCTTCCTTCATTTTATAGCCGGGTATTATCAGAAATTATCCATAAACCAGGCTACACATAGAGCATTTATTGTCCAGCAAATCAAAATTAAATGCAGAGCAGTTGTCAGAAGGTGCAGGATGAAGGGAATGTACATCTGAAAGGTCCTGTAGTGTGTCAAAAAGTTAATTCAAGTAAGAAGAATGGAATTTTAAATCATGATCTTTGGCTTTCTGGAATGGAGATAATTTGCTGTGGTGAATTTATAAATGTGTCAGGTTCACAGATTTTTCTGTTAGGACCGCAGTTCTCACAGGGTTATTTTGGAAATCAGTATAAAGAGCTTCTGTTAGGGTAACTTGATGGTTTTAACTTGGTCTGGAAAAATGTTGCTATGGGGACAGAGCTACAATGCTGGGCATTTGTGGCTGGCAGGGGGAGAGCAGGCTGCAGAAATGCTCGTGGCGCTGGGCTGAGCTTATCAGGAGCTGGTTCCTTCACCCCTGAGCAGGATTAAGCTTTTACAGTTGGAGCTATTTTCTCTCCTGCGTAAATTGTGGAGAACTGCATATTTATTTATGGAAGCAGGGCTTCTTATCACAGGTGACAGCTGCACTGCACCCTGTGGAGGGACACGCCCCTGATGTATTGGCAGTAACTGAGGCAATAATGGGGTGTGAAGAGAGTCTCCAGGCAAGCCAGGGTGTCTGTGCAGGCTGAGCTCTGCTCCAGGGTGTTTACACTCTACCCTAAAATGTCAGTGATTTCTTCATACACTGCTGCATTCATTGCAAAAATGTTTTGCCTACTGTCCTACAGAATAACTGTCTATGTTAGATAGTCCAGCACAGCAGGAGCTGTTGGAAATATGAACCAGGTGGTTGTAGAGAAATAGTGACTAAATCCCTCTATCTTGACGGTTTTTGTGAGTATTAAATATTGCTTTCCTACGAGCTTTAAGTTGAATATTGTGTTCCATCAGGCCCACAGTGCAAGAAGATGGTGGTGATGTTATTTACAAAGGCTTTGAGGATGGGATTGTGCAGCTGAAGCTGCAGGGGTCATGTACCAGCTGCCCCAGCTCCATCATCACCCTCAAGAATGGGATACAGAACATGCTCCAGTTTTACATCCCTGAGGTGGAAGGTGTTGAACAGGTGGGTCGGGGAGTGATCACAGAGGTTTCCTTTCCAGTGGAAAAGGAGCTCTTTGTCCCTTTCCAGCAGGAACAGGTTGGCAGTTAGGGAAAACCAGGGATGTATAGATGCAGGTTTTCCAAGTCAGCTGCTGCATCTTGGCAAAGGTAGAGAACTCTGCCGGGTCCTGTAGCAGCCCATGGGCTGGGGCTGCCTGGCTGGGGCGCAGCCCGGGGTGCTGTGGGTGCCAGGCTGGCCCTGGGGCAGGGCTGGCTGATGGTGTTGGCAGCAGGGGAGGGAGGTGACCCAGTGTGCTACTCCCCTCCTCTGCTGAGGAACTCAGAGCTGGACACACGTCTTTGCTGATGCCTTTGTGCTATGGTGACTTGATGTGATAAAAAAGCAAGGAGCTTTGTCTCCTGAAATGCAGATTATTTGGCTTTCTCATGAAATATCTGATCTCTGGAGTGATTGTTTTCGTGGCCTTTATGGCAACTTGACCAGCTCCTGTAATTAAAGCTCATTTCCTCCTGGCATTTTGAATTGCCCGTTTTTCTTACCTTCCTCCTGAGCCCATTGTTGTTCAGCAGTGTGGAATAACTGCTGTTCTCCTGGGGACCAGCAGGGACTTAATGTAATAAATCCTGCAGGACTGAGAGATTAAACTGTTTATCTAAACTACTTCTGGATCTGATTTCAGGTTGTTGATGATGATGATGATGTGGAGAAAGAAGCAAATTCTACTTGAGCTTCGTCATCTGTGGCCAAATAAACATTTACCTTCTGGTGTATGTAAACCATCTTTGTGCTGAGGAACAACCAAATCTTAGTTGTCAGAAATCTTCTTGTCAGAAAAGAGAGTTGTGCTTACTGTGAGAATGTACCATCAGTTTAAGCAGTTTATCCACTAATTTATTAAATGCCCTGTATTACAAAAAAATTGTTTTGCTCTACTTTGTGCTATGTCTTTAGAAAGAAATGGTGGGCTCAAAAAACAGTGATGTGTTTGTGTATTTCATACAGAAACTTAAGTACTGAAAAAAGAGAAGGCAGAAGTTCCTTGGCTTTTTTGTGCAATAACAATATTAAATGTTTATTCCCCTGACGTGTGGGACTGACAGGACTCTGCCCTTACTCTGTAAATGGGAACTTCAGGAATGTTAATTTTATCAAGTCTTTAAAAGCTGCTGATTCCTATAAAATTTTTGTGTGTGAAAGATAACTTGTAACATCAGCTGTTCATTTTGGAGGATGTAACACTGCTATGGCTTGTGGAAAGCTACCTCCTTGCTCATTACCACTGTGCAAACCACAGCAACAGAAACAAAAAAACGTTTGTTATAAAAATCATATCTTCTAAAGTAAATGTTAGAAAAAAAAGATCCTTATCAGCTTCAGTATGTAGACAGACTAATTAGCTCATTTAGCAGTAAAATCGTTCAGCCACCTTTAGTGTTTTGTTTAAACATGCAACATCTGATTTCTCAGTGTAATTCTCAATTTCAGGAGGAAGGTGCAGTGCTGGAGGGCACGGATTGCCTGTGCAGGGTGGCAGAGGGAAGGAGGGACTGTGTTTGTGTTTGCTCCTGCCATATCCTGTTTGCTCTCCGGGCCTTGTACTTGGCTGCCTCTGCAGGAGGATGTGGCCGAGCAGGGCTCCTTCCAGCCCTGCACACCACGGGAGAGAGGTATTTGCTGTTCTGACATTGAAATACATAAATGGGGCTTTGCAAGGAGCTGTGTTTACTTTTGTGTGTAGAAACGATTTCTTCCTGGTGTCTGCCTTTAGCAGATGGCATTGTGACCAGGAATTCTGCTCCTTCTTTGTGGTGCCACCATGGAGCTGAGTTTGTGGTCCTCATTTGGCTTATGATTGGCTTGACAGCCTCCAGTGTTTCCCTCTTTCATCCCTTGCCAGTGTGATTATTCCAAAGAGTCCCTAAACAGGAAGAGCTCAGTTGGTGGAGAATCTCCTCTATAGCACCACATCAGCATGTGGTAGCCATAAACTTCGTATTACTTGGTAGAAATTTGAAAATAAATATTTTAGCTAAAGACTTCTTCAGCTTTCACAGAGAGTAATAACGCACAGTTGTTTGAATTACCCTCTCAGGATCTGGAAATTGGTATGAAATTACCATGTTTTCTTTTACTCTCTGATGAAATACGGTGCCTGTACAGTGCCTGATCAGTATTTTGATAACGAAATTTCCTGCTGCAGGGCAGGGAAGAAATGCCCAGGACGGGAGCAGGGCACGGTTGAGCTCTGAGGGGAGCAGCGTTGCTGTGCCTGCCTGCAGGATGTGTGTTCCTGCCCCTCACACCTTCCCAGGGCTCAATGCTTCCCTGTGCACCTGGGAAATCGGCTCCCACTGGAGCGAGGCACTCGCCTTCCTGCTGGAAATCCGGGTGTGAAGTCAGCCCTTGTCCAGCTCCTCAAGTGCGGAGGAGATAAAGCACTGAGAGCGGCAGGGGAGAGCGCTGCCTCCACGCTCCAGTCCCGGGATACCTGCCTTGCCTTGTCCCGGTGTGTCCTCGCTGTGGAACAAAGGCCGGGAGGGGGCTGTTTGCTGGCTAAAGGCTTCTCATGTTCCTGAGATCCGGTGACCTTCTCACTGCTCTGTGTCCGGCCAGGTTCTGGCAGCACGTTCAAAATACACCCCGTCCCAGTTTTTTTATGTGTCCTGAGGCTGTGGGTTGTTTTCTGTGCTTTTTAAGGAAATATTTCTTTATTGACTTTTCAGTGTAATATAAAGTTGAATGAATGCCATTTTTCTTAAGGCATTGCTCTGTTTTGTAGCCTTAGACTTCTAATAAGTTTCCAAGCAGGGTTTGATGGGGGTGGCTGCAGACAGACAGCATTACTGAACTCTCCAGCTGCATGGATGTCACGCCTTGGTCAGTTATGCCTGTCCCAGTTTGCTTTGCAGATTCTTATTAATGGTTTCTTTCTCTTGCTTCTGAATGGGTGCTGTTATAGAACAGCCAGAATAAGAAACCAGAGGCCAGGCCGCGTGGACTGGGGAAGGATGCAGCCCGGGTCACGGGGGTCTGGGAGCCCGACGGGGCCGCTTGTTCTCTGCCCTAGCCCGGAGCAGCCTTGGGCGCTCGGGTTCGTCACCCGGTGATCTTCAGACGCTGAGTGCTGCGGAAAGGCCTGGGGATGATCCCGTGGGTGCTGCTCCTGCCTGGCGTCAGTGGGAATTACCGCGGGAGAACATCCCTCCGCTGCCGGGGTTGGGAATTACCGGGAAGGGTCTGGGAACGAGCATTCCCCGGTCCGGGGCTGGGAATTCCGGAGAAGGGTCTGGGAAACGGGCATATCCCTGGCCCGGGTCGGGGGGCTGGGAGGCACTGGCGGGGCTCAGGGAGCGGGCCCATCCCCTCCGGTATCTGGGAATTCTGGAGAAGGGTCTGAGAAGGAGCAAGCCCCGGTCTGGGGTTGGGAATTCCGGAGACGGGTCTGGGAACGGGCTCCCCCTGGCCCGGGGCTAGGAATCACCGGGACGCTGAGGGAATGGGCTCATCCCCGTGTTCTGGGGGTGTTTCCCCCCCGGTGCCCGTCCCCCCTTTGTCTGCCCAGTCGCCCCGGCGGCGGACGCGGCCCCAGCAGCGGCTGCCACGTCCCGAGCCCGGGCGGGCGGGGCGGCGGCGGCGCGGCCAATGGCGGGCGCGGCCCGGGGCTAAGGCATTGCTCTGTTTTGTAGCCTTAGACTTCTAATAAGTTTCCAAGCAGGGTTTGATGGGGGTGGCTGCAGACAGACAGCATTACTGAACTCTCCAGCTGCATGGATGTCACGCCTTGGTCAGTTAT
>JANPWX010000693.1:202849-249626 GCA_024734555.1 Trochalopteron elliotii
GAGAGGCGGCCCGGCCCCGTTATCCCGAATGCCGGCGGCGCGCGGAGACGGCTCGCACCGTGTTAGTCACTTAAAGGGCGAATTGTCCCCAGACTGTAGGGAATGTGGCGGCAGCGGACAAAGGGCTGGTGCCCCTTGGGACTGTGCGAGCCCTGCAGCATCGGGCCGTTTGCGCCCTGTGCCGGCGGGGTGGGCTCGGTGCTGCCGGGTACACCCTGCCCGGGGCCGGGGCAATCCCACTGTGGTTCCTGGGGGCCCCGGCTGACACGGGAGCCCCGGTGCGCGGCAGGGACGGCTGGGAAGGGGCGCTCCGAGCCGTGGCTGTGGTCCTGTCGGAGTCACCGCTCCTGCTCTGGGTGCCAGCGGCGGTGGTGTTCTTTAGGCGTTACAGCGCCCGGTAATTTGTTTGCCACAGGTCGGTCCGGGTTGGCTCGGTGTTGGCTGGGACAGAGGGGCCGTGTGGCCGGCCAGGCCCGGCTGTGCCGGATCCGTGCCCCGAGCTCGGGCCGGGGCTGGTTCTGGTTCTCCTCTCACCGCCGTGCCTTCCACTCTGCTTCCCGTAGCAATTCAGCCACCCTGCCTCATCCTTTAAACACAGGAATGTCATTTATCCTTCCTCTTCCTACCCCGTCGTCTTCATGTTTTTCCATGGAAATTTATCCAACAGAGTTCTGCTGGATTTTCCTATTTTCTTTCCACACTATCTTATTTTTTTTTCCCTGTATTTTTGTGTGTAAAATTATGTCCTCAGCGAGACTGTGGGTTTTACACTTAATGTGCAAGTTGCCATTTCTCTCATTGTTTTTGTGGGATGGAACCAGCATTGCCTTCAAGCTGTCAAGCTGTGGAGAATCAGTCAGAGACTCATACCTCAGCTTACATTTAAACATTGTATTAATTTGCTTTAAAAGTACAAAGTGGAGCTAAGCTAAGAATAGAAAGGATAATTATTATTATAAATAGCTTGCTGCAAGATTGGGGATGGTTTTGGTGCCTCTTGTTTGCCTTATTTGCGGTCTGGCCTTTGAAATGTGCGTGCAATATTAACATTCTGCTCTTTGTCTTTTTTGCCATGATAAGCCCTGAAAACACTGGGAAGTTACTCAGTTGTGTTCAAGATTAAACTTGTTTCTCCCCTTTTTGAAGTGAAGTTCTTCTTGGATATTGAAACATTGCATGGAAGGAGTGAGAAAAGCATTAGGGATCATTATCCCTGTTGCTGAGTGTTGCTCTGGGAGTCGGGGATGTGTTTTGGAGTGAGAGTGGCTGCTGGTTTGTCTGTAGCAGAGGGCCCTGATTTCCCAGGCTGTGGCAGCTGCAGGGCCTGGTGTGGTGTTTGAGCCCTCAGACACAACATTTGTCATGGAATTGTGAGTGGGGATGGATAAGCATTGCTTCATCCTGCCATGCTGCCTGGTGGGTGCCCATCCACATTCAGAGTTTTACCCAATTCACTTTACATAGAAAGGTAGTTGTTAAGATGAGTTTTGAAAGAAGTAAATATGACAGTGCTGCTATTGTTACCTGAGTTGTCAGATGCCTCAATCTGCTGCACTGAAGGGACAGCTTCAGCAACTTCCAGACTGAAATTATTAACATGGTGTTTTCAGCCTGATGTTCAGGTTTGTGACCTTACAAAATCCCATGATCTGATGGGCTTATGCTGCTGGATAGGTAAAGGGAAGGAGCCTCAAAGTCCAGGGCCTTGGTGTCTGCTGTGAATACTGTTTAGATGTGCTGGGGGTTTGTTTCTAATATTGTTAGTGAAAAATAGGGTTTTTCCTTGATTGTGTATTAGACACTTGCAGTTTGAACACCTGGCCAGGTACGAGTTGGGTGTGCTTTGGTCCA
The DNA here is from genome assembly GCA_024734555.1 of Trochalopteron elliotii. Lineage (NCBI taxonomy): Eukaryota > Metazoa > Chordata > Aves > Passeriformes > Leiothrichidae > Trochalopteron > Trochalopteron elliotii. Next base: position 204,701 of record JANPWX010000693.1, read on the forward strand.
AGTGCACCAAACCAGTTCAATGGCATGTGTGAAATAGTTCAAGAAACAGGTTTTTCAAGGGAGCCAGGCACCATAAACTGTTCTGTAAATCAGTAAACCTGTTGTATGCCATGACTGGTTTTAATGACAAAAAGACATTGTAGAATTCACTTCTTGGTTTACTAGTGATTGCTAAAGATAAAAATGGGCCTAGGAAAGACTTGAGTTTCTAGTTCTGGGGTTACATGTGTGTCAGTGGGGACATTCAGCCCTTCCACATCTGTTACACCTGTATCTGCCTTGGAGTGGGGCATGGAGCAGTGGCTGTGGCCCAGAGTGAGTCCCTGGAATTGCTGCTCTGATTGTTTACTCTGGGCAGGAGAAATCCTGCCCTTTTTAGCTGGAGAGGGAACTGTGTGCGTGGGCAGGGACAGAAGTGTCCAGTGGACAAATGTGTATCCCCACGGAGTGGATGTTATTCTGTTTTGCTTTTTTCCCAGCCTGGAGGTGATGAATTGAGTGTCAGCTCTCCCCTGTGCAGTCTCAGACATAACAGTGACAGCAGCCAGCTTGGGCCTGACCTTGTCCTCCTCAGACTGGGCAGAAAAAGGGATATTTTGGGACACAGGGACTGGCACCTCCCTGAACTGCCGGGCAGCAGCAACAGGAGCTCCTCCAGTGGGTCTGAGCAGCAATTCTGGGATAAAGGATTCCTTGGAATTGCCAGGTGGATGTACTGATATCAAGGTCTATGGAAATGAGTTAAGACTAAGAGGAAAAAGAATCTGGAAATAAACCCAGCCTGAAGGCTTTTCTACTTTTGTAGGAAAAGGACTATAAGAAGCAATTCCTTCATGTATCTCGAGACAGTCATTTACCTGGAAGGGGTGATTCATTTCCTTTGCCTGTGAATGTGCCACAAAATTAAGGAATCTGAGCTCCAAAAAAGTTCATGGGGAAAATAAAATTCTCAGAAAAAGTATTGTGACTGTCAGCTTTAGATGTCAATAATGTCCATTTGTTGAGAATGTTATTCTGTTAAAATCACCAGCTCTTTATAGGGAATTCTTTCTGTAGCTGGTATTAAGAAGGACTAGGATTTGTGCTTGAGTATTAAAAATCAGCTCTATGGGAGAGCTGAGTGTCAGAAGCAGCTGAATGCCTTTCCTAGTGTTTCCCCAGGTGAGGTGTTTAAGGCAAACCTGCAAGAAAGGAAATGTTTTATATTCTAGATTATATTGTTCAAGGTATTTCACTTGAGAGAAATGCATAGAGAACTTATTACTGTGGATCTTAGCGTGATTCAAGAGTTGTCTGATAAGCTGACATGCTTTGAATTGGTCTTTGCAGTCCACACATGAAAAGTCCTGTGTCAGGTTAGTAGCTGAAATGTTTTATTATTCTGTGAAGTGTCACTGCTGGTCTAATTCTGAATTGCATTGGTGTCGAGTCCTGAGGTGTGTCAAGTGTGTTCCAGACAGGGGTGTTGTGTTTTCTGAGGTTGCAAGGTAGGAATTCCTGCTGTGTCCTTGCTGCTCTCCTCTTGTAGCTGGGAATTCACAATTACAGACAGTGCTGGACGAGAAGGAAGTTCCCAGGGTTGGTTTTTTGTGTCACGTGTTTCACCTCGAACAATGCCAGCTCAGGCAAGACAGAGTGATTAAATGTCATTGTAGATCCTGGTTTTCTGGAGTGCTTCTTCCTGCTGGCTGGCTCTGCAGTGTTACAGAGGGCAGGTGTGACGTTATTGCTGAAGGCATTGCCTGGAAGGGCATCTGAATGGGCACCGAAACAAAACTCCTTTTTTGAGTCTGCTGGGGTCCTGAAACTCATTGTGGGCAGGTCTGGGGAATGTTCTGCTCAAAGTTTGTACATTTTCAGCACCTGGCATCCAGGTTGGTGGTGCACCATGTGGGACCCTGATGGAACTCCTTGGATTTGCCTTGGAATTCCATCCAAACCAACTTTTCCATTGAGTGGTTTCAAAGAACTGTCACTTTGACGGAGAAGTTGTCACTTCTGAGAGGGCTTCTGACAAAGCTCTGTGCACTTGATGTCTTCTCATGTCTTGAGCTGTGTTGATTGATTTGAATATCAGCTCAGGGAGGGAGAGAGCAAGGCTTGAACAGGGCGCTGTGGCTCAGAGGAAAACGTGTCTCTGCTGTGTGACAGAGGCCTTTTCTGGGATGAGCTGGGATGTGGAGTTCTGTGTGCCACCTCAGCTGCTTCCTGTGGCTGCATGAAGTGACCCTTTGTTCACTTGGTTTGAGTAAAAGGAGGGTTTTTTTTGAAGGGACATTGTGTCACCTGGGCTGTTGTGTCACCTGAGCACTGTGGGGATCCTCAGTGCACAGTGACACGTGTGACACCTCGAGGTCTGATTCCAGAGAAAACTTCTCTCTTCAGAGACCCATTGGTGGCTGCTGGGAGAAGGAAACATTTTTCAGAAATGCTCTTAGATCAGTGAAGTGTCAAGAGCACTTTGCATCTATTTTTCCTCATCAGTGTTTCTGTCATGGGCAATGGAACTTTACTTAAAACTGGAAGTGGTTACAAGGTGTGATTGCTCAGATATTCCTGAACGATCTGGTAGTTAAGAGACACTAAAAATGCTGTTTTCTACATGGGGATTCAAACTTTCCCCAGCTATGAAGTATTACATCATTACAGGATGTTTGTAAAGGGGAAAATGAAGCACATTTGTAAATATTTCCAATAAATGAAGTTTATGTACACATAGTTCATCATGATAAGTATCACAAATGGCTGATAAGCCTTCAAATATTGGATTTTAGCCTGCAGATTAGTAAGTCGTGCATTTAGGAAGACTTGCTTTTTTACAGGAGCCTTATTGTTTCAGTTTTTACTTTAATGATGTGTCATTTATGCATATTCTGTTTTTATTTCATTTTTTTCTGTTTTCTCCAAGGTGAGTTTTAAACCTCCCTGTCTTATTTGCCTTCTCATTTGTAAAATGTGTTGCTCACAGATGAGTTCTTAGAATTTGCTTTTCCCAGTGGCATCTCCATTATCATTCTAGCCATTTTCCTCTCAGGATCTAAAAGCTGAACTGAATCGAAACTGTATCTCGTAGGATCTGTTTTTTGGAAAAGCATGTCCATATTTCACAGCATTAACACTGTGTTTGCATTTCTTCTGGTTTCTTTAGTTTTCATAGTCTCTGTTTTCTGAGAAGCACTGAATTCCTTGGGTTGGTTTTTTGGTGAGTGTTGGGGTTTTTTTCATGGCATTCTTAGTCTTGGATTCAGGTTTTTTCCACAGGCCTCATGAATAATCTTACTATAATTGTGCTGTAATTAATAGCTGTTTTCAGTGCCTGAGACAAATGCCAAGTTGGCTCCTTTCTGGATGGGTGTTTAGTGTTTTCAGTACAGGCAGGGATAAACACTGGTTTTCCCTCTCCTCCCAGCTGGGCCACCCCTCCCTGTGGGGAGGCCACTGCCACTTTGTGCCCATTTTGTTGTGCACTGCCAGCGTTTGGCATCTGGGACAAGGAATCAGGGTTTGGGCTGTTGGTTGGGGTTTTTTTTTAGTTCAGGTGTGACTGAACTTGCTGAAATTGGTGGCGAAAATGTCTCAAGTCACTCTCTGTTTTGGGTTCAGATTTAACAAGGGTGTCCAAAATCAACCCCCTTGAGTTGTTGGTTCAGAATAAGCTGCAAATCCTTCTGCCAGAAGGCATCCTGTGGTCACAGAGCATTCCCTGACACCCTTTATTTTATTCCTGCCATCCTGTGATCCCAGTCCATTCCCTCACACCCTCATCCCTGCCATTCTGTGATCCCAGTCCATTCCCTGACACCCTTTATTTTATCCCTGCCATCCTGTCATCCCAGTCCATTCCCTCATCCCTGCTGTCCTGTGATCCCAGTCCATTCCCTCACCCCTGCTGTCCTGTGATCCCAGTCCATTCCCTCACCCCTGCTGTCCTGTGATCCCAGTCCATTCCCTCACACCCCCTGGACATGCTGCTCCCTGCCTAGGCTGAAGACACAGCCTGGCCGAGCTGGGTGTGAGGTGGCAGAGCACACAAAGTGAGTTTGGTGTTCTCTGCTTTCCCTCCACCTCCCCTCCAGTTCTTCTCTCCCCTCTTGGCATGTTGCACGGGTGTCCCAGTGCTCCTTTCCCAGCCTTCCCCTGCAGCCTGTCCCATCCGTGCCCGTGGCTTGGCCCATGCCCTGCTGGGAAGAAGGCCCTTGTCTGTGCTCCATCAATGGGGCCCTTATGCCTCTCTCTGGTGCTGTTCTCTGGGAAGGACGTGCAGGAGTCAGGCTGGCTGTAGTCAGAGGAATTCAGTGCTCAGATCCCAGAGCACCTCAGCACTGCTCATGGGTCCCTGCTTGTGATCCCACTGGGGTGGCCTTTGGTGCTGTGCCCTCGAGTGACTTCCTGGGTGGCTGTGCCTGGGTGGGGCTGGGCTGTGCCATGGCAGGGGACCTGAAATGCCACCAAGGGGTGCAGGGCTTGGAGATGCTTCTGGGGAGCTCTGTGAGGGGCCCAGCAGCATCAGAGTGAGGTGTGAGGCTCCAGGAATCAGGTGGGAATGGGATCCAAGGTACATAAAACACAGAGGGGTTACAACTCAAACGGTTTAACTGATTTGGAAAAATGCAAGCAGCATTCACAATCCCACAGTTACTCATGTTGGCCTTGATTCTGGAGTCTCTGGAGTAGCTGTACTTTGGATGGTGTCAGGGACAGGCTGCTGCAGCCCAGCCGCCTTTGGAAGGGTTCACATGTGCTGGCTCTCTTTGTGGTGTACTTGTTTTATGTGTAGCTCTGCCACGGCTCTGGGTGTCTGCACAAAGGAAGGGGCTGCTCCATCTCCTGCTAACAAAGCAGTCTGCTTTGTGCTCCTTCCTGCTGTAAGGCCTGCAAGTCATTTAAGGGTTTGAGGATATACCTGAAACGTGCTATCCTTCAGCTGCTTGGAGTCAGCTCACTTGCAACAGGGAGGCTGCTGTTTGCCTGAAGGTGGCAGTTTTTAGAAACAGAGTGAACAAAGTATCTCAAATTGGAAGACTTTTTCCCAGGAGGATGGGGTGGGGATGAGGGTTTGAACATGGAGAGCATGGGACAAAGCATCCTTCAGACGTTTGGAACACAGCAGAGGTGGTTTCCTACTTGCAGGGGTTTGTCTGCTGAGCTTTGAGCTGTGGATAGGGAGGTTTGTGCAGGAGGAGCTCACCCTGTCCACAGAGTTACTGGATCCAGCACTCAGCTTGAGCAAACAGGCAGCAGCAGCCCTGTGTGCCCTGTTGGTTTGGGATGTCAGGAGCAATGGAAATGGAACTGTGAATTTTTATAAATTTGGTCATGATAATCTTATAGGTGGTTTGGGGTAATGAAGGCAGAAGCTTAAGAAACAAAGTGAAAAGCTCCTTTTCAATTTTTTTTTCCTTCATCTGACTAGGATTAAGAAAGAGAAACACTTGAATGTGCACCTAATTATTTTCCAGGAGTTTGGAAGAAAATGAGCAAGTCGTGGTGTGCTCTGTTGGCAGCAGAGCTGTGGGGAGGTGTAACTTCTAATGGGAATGGGAAGCTGAGGACAAACTTATCCTGCCACCTGTCCATGGTCCCTCAACATTGAGCAGCCCATACTTCTACTTATAAAATAAAGACATCAACAGCCTCTGAATTATTTCGTTTAATTCCAAAACACAAACAGCTTAAGAGTGCAGTTTTTCAAATGTTCTGTGGGTAAATGTAAGGGTTTATGTTCCAAAAGCCACCTTGGGACTAAAGCTCATGAATAAAAGTTTGGGAGCTGCATGGCAGCACCCTCAGGATGACAGCAAAGATTTGGGATGCCTTTAAAAGGGCTTTGTGTCTGTGTGTGTCTGACTGAATTTTTTTCTCCTCCAGATGTTTTGATAAAGTTTCTTAAATTCCAAACCTGGAATTCCCAGTCACTTACACAGATGGATGTTTGTGTGAAACTGTTTTTGTTTTTACTCCACACAGATATTTTCTCCTTTCAAATGTCACAGGGTGAAGCTATAGGTTTTGAATATGGATATTTGTAGCATCCAGTAAATGTCTTCTCATCCTGCTGCTCCATGGTGGCACCAAGGGGAATTGTTCTGAGCCAGAACTGACATTAGAGATCAAGGAATCTGTGTAAAAATAGGAGCAACAATTCCTATTCCTTTGAAACGTGCAGTAAAAAGAGCTCCATTAGTTTGGCAGTCTTAGTTTGCATGAGTGAAATGATTTTTTTCTTAATGAGTCTGTGGGAGGAACTTGGAAGAAGCTGTTGGAGGAAGAACTGCTTTCTCTGATGGTTCTTCAGCTCCATGTGAGGGAACCTCAACTTGTTCACCTGCAGTGATGAGTTTCCTGTGCCCTGTGTTGTCTCCTGACAGCTCATCCTTTTGTGTAGGTCCACCTTAGTGGAAAATTCCTTCTCCCATCCAGCTCAGTTGCTTTCAGTGTTTTTGAGTAGTTTGATCTCGACTGTCAGTGATGTCTCTGAGCCTTGGTTTGGGCAGGCAGAGCTGGGAGTGCAGTGGGAGCTTCCCGCAGGCACAGACTGCTGGAGTGAGACCCTAGTGCTCACACAGAGCTTCCCCAGCTGTGATTTTTGGTGTAAGATGATTCTCTTTTCCCCACACAGGCATCTTTGCTTACCTGAACTACCATGTTCCCCGGACGAGACGGGAGATCCTGGAGACCCTCATCAAGGGGCTGCAGCGCCTGGAGTACCGGGGCTATGACTCTGCAGGTACATCTCTCTGAGCTCTGTTGGGAATTTGGGCTTTAAGTGATGGTTTTCCTCGTGTGATTGTGAATGGTTTCTACCACCTTCTGCTTTTGAAGAAAGCTGGGACATAAACTGGATGTGCCTCTGGTCAGAGGTTTGGATTAACTTCAATATACAGATTTCTATAAGCATTCTTGATTTTTTTTTTTCCCCTAAAGCTTTAAAAATTACTAACAAGGTGACAAAGGGAAAACTTATCTAAGAGGTTTCTTGCCTTTATGTGGCAGGCCAGCTTTTGGAGAGAGGGCTCAGGAAGAATCCAAAAGGGCGGAATTTGTTTACATAAAATATTGTAATAGCTTCTGCTCTTGACCCTCTTTCTCCATGTTGCATGGTGGTGTTTAGGTGTGGGACTGGACGGCGGAAATGACAAAGACTGGGAAGCCAATGCTTGCAAAATCCACATTATCAAGCAGACAGGGAAAGTGAAGGCTCTGGATGAAGAGGTTCACAGTACGTATCTCCCTTTCCTCCTTTCCCTTGAGATGTCCTCTCACCTCATTTGAATATCACCTGTTTTACCCACAAACACTAATTTCCAAGTAACCTGTGTGTAAAGAGCCAGAGGTGTAAATGCTCAGGGATGAGCTGTGAAGAGCCGGGTGATCCTGTGGTTGTTGGTGTGAAGTTAGAGAGAAATCCTGATTTTTTTCAAGACTAATGAGTTGTATTCTACTGAAGTAAAATAGACCTAAAATGCATTGTGGAAAACAGACAAGAAAAACTCCAAAACAAACAACCAAAAAACTCCTTGAACTAGGGTTAGAGGAAACATAATTATCAAGACCTAGAGCTTGGACAGAAGGAGAAGTGCTGTGGGAACCTCCCCAGCTGGGTTTTAAATGTTCCGTTGTAACACTTGTCCCAGCTGGAGCCGTCTCTCCATGGTGCTGGGCTCTGCAGTGGCTTCAGGAGGGCCCTGGTGTGTGTCACTGTCACACTGATGGGACTGTGGACACCGAGGGCTTCTGTGTCTCTTTCTGCCTCTTTCTGTTCCCTTTATTTAAACCTCAGTTCATTACATCTGAGCTCAATGCAAAGAGGCACAAAATTGTTGGGAGTGGAATACAGGCTGTCTGAGTGCAGGGAGATGTTTTTCAGAGCAGTCAGGATGTCAGCTTCACATTCAGAAGCTGCTGTGTTGGTGTAATTCAAATCTTTTTAACCCATTCTTGTGTTCACTTGAGGCACAATGTGCTGTGTCCCTTAGGGAAGTAGGTTAGTCTAATTTTAGTATAAACCAGGAGCCAAAAAGCCCAGACGAGGTGGGGTGTGCGGTACAGAAATGGGAGATGGACAGAGGACTCCTGAAGAGAGGTTTGCCTGCTCAAGAAAAAGTCGGGACACACAGTTTAAAAGAGATTGTGGAAACACTTGTGGAGTAAGAGGAGTATTTTTTTCCAAAAAAATATTCATGCTCATGGTAGACTTTGGAGAGGCAGGGGTTAGGGATGCATGAATAATTGTGGTGGTGTGCAGGGCTGGCTCAGCCATGGGGGATAGGATGGCAAGGAGCACTCCTGATGGGACAGCTCAGGGTTGGATTCTTCCTTAAAGATTGCTTTTTGTTTTGGCAGAGGCAGGAATGCAGGGCTGTTTTCTGTATGCATCTGCCCTGGCCTGAAACCCCTTGAGGTTTTGTTTGGCCTTTGATGGTCCTAAGGGTTTTTTCCAACCTTGACAACTCAGTGATTCTGTGTCCTGTGGGATTTGCTGACCCTGTCAGTATTGCTGTCCTGTAGTCCCCAAGGCCTGGTGAGACTCCTGGCCTGACCTGGCGTATGGACAACCCCTCAGGACTAAAACTTTCTGCTGCAGAGCAACAGGACATGGACCTGGACATCGAGTTTGACGTTCACCTGGGGATCGCGCACACGCGCTGGGCCACGCACGGGGAGCCCAACCCTGTCAACACCCACCCGCAGCGCTCCGACAAGAACAATGGTCAGTGCCTTCTCTGGTGTCCTCAGCTCCTCAGCAGCTCCTGGAGCCTCTGGGAGAGCTTCTGACCCCTCCATGTCCCGGGAGGGGTGCCTGGATGCAGGCATTGGGTTCATTCAGGCCGTGGTGCTGAGCCCAGTTGTGGTGAAGCCCCAGGGCTTGGACTCGGGTTCCAGCCACGGGGAGTGTTCCCTGCAGCGAGGGATCCCAGGAAGGGTTGGGTGCCCAGGGCTTGGATGGTTGCGTGGGCACAGAGCAAGGAGGAGAAGGAAATGGGATGGTGAGAATTTTTGTGGCTGTTCTTTAGAATGGAATTCTGTAAGCTTTTTTTCCCCTTATCCCTGCTGTAAGGAAAGGGGTTGGTGTGCCTGGGGCTGTCGCAGCATGGGACTGTCACAGGGTGGTCTGTGCTGGCTGTGGCTGCCCAGGGGACAGCAGTGCTCAGCTGGCAGCAGCAGCAGCACGGAGTTCATTGCTTCCAGCAGGATGGAATCTGCCAAGTGTTCAGGTGCCTCCACAGGCTTTGCAGGATCTGGGTGGCCTTGGTACCACCCACGTCACTGTTATCCCCCCCATTCCCAGCCATGCCAGGGAGGCAGAGCAGGGGATGGCACCAGGAGGTGAAATGTGCTTTATTCTGCTGAGGGCCTGTCCCACAGTGACATGAGTGGGCTCTGCTGCCAGGCTGGGGCTGGCACGAGACTGAGCAGGGCCTTTCCTCTCTCCCCAGAGTTCATAGTCATCCACAATGGCATTATCACCAACTACAAGGACCTGCAGAAATTCCTGGTGAGTGACCCCTGGAGGGCGAGACCCTCCCTCCCTCCTTTTTCACTCCCCTTTGCTCTCACACCCTTCCCAGCTCATTCCCCCTCTTGTATTCTCACTCACTTTCCCTTTTACATTCCCCACTCTCCCCATTCCTTCATTCATGTTGCCCCACTCACCTCTGAGTGATTTCCCCACTCATATTTCCTCTCACCTCCATTCATGTTCCCCCACTCACATTTTTGCACTCCAAGCCATATTTGCACTCACACTCCTTCCCTTCCACTCACAGACTCTCCTACTGTGAGCACATTCTCACATTTACATCCCCCATTCCCTCCCTACCTCACTCCCACTCCCCCCATTCCCCCACTCATATTCTGACACTCACACTCATCACCCTGCTCACACCCCCCACCTTCCACTCCCTCCTCATCCCCCACTCATTCTCCCACTGAGACTTTCCCACTCAGAGCCCTCTCTGTATCCCTCCCACCCCGACTCTCCCCCTCACATTCTCACACTCACTCCTTTACTCTCACTCCTCCACTCCCTTCACACTCCCACTCACTGCCTTCTCCTCCTCTCCTCGTATTCTTGCAATTTAAAAGGCAGGAAGGATGGAAGGAAAGTGTGAGAAGAGGAGAAAAAAGGAAAAAGGAAAGGCAGGAAGGTAAAAGGAAGAGGAAAAGCAAAGCAAATGATGGGAAAAAGGGAGAAAAGAGTAAGAACAACTGCAGTATGGAAGGATAAAAGGGAAGCAAAGAAGGAGAGGGGGGAAAGAAAAGGAAGAGCAGGAAATAGGAAAGGCAAGAAAAAAGGAAAGATAAGGGAGGAACGCAGGAGCAAAAAAAAGAAAAAGCATGAGAAAAAGAAGGAAGAAAAAGGCAAGGTGAAGGGAGTAGTAAAAACGAAGGGTGGGAAGGAAGGAAAATTCAGGAGGAAGGGAAGGAGGGAAAAGCAAGGTGGAAGGGGAGGCAGAGGAATGGTCACCCACATGGGCTGTCCCTGCAGGAGAGCAAAGGCTACGACTTCGAATCTGAGACGGACACGGAGAGCATCGTCAAGCTGGTCAAGTACATGTACGACAACCGCGACAGTGACGACATCAGCTTCTCCACGCTGGTGGAGAGGGTCATCCAGCAGCTGGTAATGTGGGGGGCATGGATGGGCACAGGGGGACACACACCCACCCCCAAAAACAATCCCTGCACCCCAGTGTTGCCAGGGCGTTGCAGCACCGGCCGTGCCAGTGCAGCAGGATGCTCTGGGGCACGTGTTAAGGCATGGTTTTGTCTCTCCTGGCTCTGACTGTTCATCTCAGGTGTACATTTGGTTTTCTTGGACATCTGTCAGTATTCATCTGGGAGATGTTTCAGTCCTTGGGCATGGCAGCACCTGGAGACTGCCAGCCCCTGGCTACGGTGGTAGGAGCAGGGAGGGAGCTGGCCTGGGAGAGTCTGTGCTGCTTCCAGTCCTTCCCAAAGCTCCATCCGGGATTGCTGCTGACCCCTGGTGGGAGCTGCTCCATGGAGCCTCTGCCTTCACTGCGTGGTTGTGTGCAGGAGCAGGATCCACCACAGTTCACCTCTCACCCCATGGCACCTGGTTCAGCTGAGTTTTCACTGGTTTACCTGCCAGGAGCTGTTACAGCAACAGGCCAACAACTCGTGTTGCTGGCAGGTTGTGGCACCTCACCTGAGCAAACACCTTGAAGTTTTGGTGCTTCTTTTAGCAGATCTTTGCCTCTGCAGCTCCCCTCACTGCACCCTGAGCTAAAGCAGAAGCCGCTTGGATAACCAGTGGAGTCTGAGTGTCTCTCTGGGGGTTCAGGAGACTCATTCAGTGGTTGAGGATGCACTGCCAGGCTCAGGGGAGGGATATCCTTCCAGGATGGTGGAGCTGGCGCTGCAGGCGGTTCTGGAAACATTTGTGAAACCTCTTTGGTGTCTCTTCTGTGTCCACAGAAACACAGGAGCAGTTTCTGTCCTGGGAGCACTGAAACAATGCCTGGGCCTCAGTTGAAGGGATAAACAGTTTGTTTCTCTTGTTGCAGGAAGGTGCTTTTGCCCTTGTGTTCAAGAGTGTTCATTACCCTGGGCAGGCGGTCGGTACCAGGTGAGTGTTGTCATGGGAAGGAACATTCTTGCAACCTGTGTGTCACTTGTTGTACCCCCAAGTTAGAAGACAGGATAGAGATCATTCTCATCACAGTGCATATGCTGGGGAGAGGGTGGTTGTTTTTAATTTCCTTTCTCTTGTTTTCCATCTATCATAACGGAAAGTTCCCAGAAATATTTTGGAAATTTCTTACTGACCAGCTGTACCATACTGGTATCCTCCCGTTATGATTTGAGAGGAGATGGTTTTACCTTTTCCTTTGTGCTTGCCGTTGTGACAGCACTTGGACAAGTCCTCCACTTGGCCTTTGTAATTTGGGCCAGCTTTGTGTTTAGGTTTTCTATCCCGCTTTTTAAACACCAACATCGGTTGGGGTGGTTTCACTGGGATTGATCTTCAGTGCCAAAACCTGTTTGTAGGTATGTGCAGTGAGAAACAGTCCCTGCTTCAGATGTGCAGTGACTCTTGAGAAGTTTATCTAACCCTGATGCAGCTTCCTCACATCCTCATGTGTTTTATCCTGCCATCCTTTCCGTGTTTGCAGCAGCAGCTGCTCTGGGAGGCTCTGGCTGTGCCCTGGTGCAGCTGAGCTGCTGCTGTGGGGGCAGAACTGCTGGGTGGGGCATGGGGGTGTCCCCAGGTGCTGAGGCTGTCCCTGTGTCCCTGCAGGCGAGGCAGCCCCCTGCTCATCGGCGTGCGCAGCGAGCACAAGCTCTCCACTGACCACATCCCCATCCTGTACCGCACAGGTGAGTGGGGAGCAGCTCCCCCTGGGCTGCAGGGCATGGCCACACACAGCTGTGTGTGAAATACAGCTTTCAGCTGGAAATTGGAAATGAAATCATTGTTAGAGATGTTTTTTTTAAAAGCAAATTTTTAACTACGCATTCTATCCACTGTATACCTCAAGTTGGCCTCTAGTGTTGTAATCGAAGCTTTAACGTCCAGTTACTGCAAGAAAAACACATCTTGGTGTGGTAGAATAAAGTGTAGTCATGGAATGGTTTGGGTTGAAAGGGACCTTAAAGCCCATCTTGTTCTAACACCCCTGCCGTGGGCAGGGACACCCTCCACTGTCCCAGGGTGCTCCAAACCCCGTCCAGCCTGGCCTTGGACACTCCCGGGGCTGTTGGAATAGTTCAGTATAATAAATTAAACAGTGTAGTTAAACTGAAGTCTCTGTTCTGCATATGGCACATTGGTGTTTGTGAGCCTGGTGGTTTTCAAGAACGAGGATGAGAGAGCTTTGCAGGCTGGAGCTTGGCACTGTCACAGACCTTGCCCCTGCCACCCCACGTCATTTGTAGATGCTTTGTGGGACAATGTCTGTTCATGTGGTCTGTCTGTCCTGGTCTCACACGTGTTCTACCACCACAGACATCCTTGAAAATGAAAAATTACTAAGAATTACTCTGTAATTCACTGTTGTCAGAGGGGTCTGAGCCTGTTCAGTCCCTGGGACCTGGACTTGTCCTCTGAGCAGCGCAGGGATCCAAGGAATTGCTGTCCTGTCCTGCTGCTTCCTAACAATAACTGCTGATCCCCTGCTGCAAGAACCAGTCCCAGAAGCTTTGCCTTTTGATTGGATGCTTCATAGTAATATTAATGTATTTATGTAACAGTGTATTCTTTACTGATTATCTCAAGTTTGGTTTGGTTTTTTTTTCCAATTGCACTTTCAGCTGTACAATCTATGGATCATTCTTTTGATGGAATATCCATAAAAATGGAGGAAGGTGCCGACCAGAGAAAAGCTAACACTTGATATTTCAGGCAAATCTTCCAGTTCCTTAGGAAAGGAATCATAAATGGGACCAAGATGCATTGTCTTTTTAATATGTGGTTATTGCTTTCCGCATAGTATAGTGAAACATGTGGGAGAATCAAAATTCCTTCTTGATCAGAAGCACCATGAGCAACACACAGGAAAATCCACTCATCCCATTTCAAATATTGGGACATAATGCTCAGCATATGTGCAAAAACTGATGACAGTGCAGGTTGTACTGAGTGTTCCTGCAGCTCTGGCTACAGAACGAAACTGTGAATTACCTTAAAGATAAACCCCACTAAAGCAGGAGGCTGCTACTAATCCTAATGCAAGCATTGCCCAAAATTCCTTCTGGAGTTTGGGTTGTCAGAGCTGTGTCCTCCCCCTGACCATGGTGTGAGTGTGAGCTGCAGCCTCTGGTGGCAGCACTAAGATTGGCCTGAGGCTGGGACTTCCTTCCCCTGTTCCTTTGTCAGGGGGGACCATCTGTTAGGCACTTGAAGTGCTTTAAAGGCCAACCCATCACATGATGGGATGAACCAAGCTCACATCTGAAGCAGGAGAGCCCTTTTCTGTGAGGGGGAGGATCTGGTTGGTAGTGACTGTAAATAAATGGGATTCCACCCTCAGCAGAGGCTCAGTGGCCTCGGGCACTTTCTGGATAAAATATCTGAGATCTCTCTTGCTGGAGGAAAAGTGAAGCTGGGTTTGTTGGGAGGTGAACTGTGTTCTCTGCCAGGAGCTGGTTTACCTGACTCCAAACATCTGGTGAGATTTTGCTTTCTCTTTTACCCAGCGTACCTCTCTCTGTGGAAAGTTTTTGAAGTAAAATTCTGTAGCCAGTTGAGTTCCCAGGGTCTCTGAGGACCCAAGTCCCTCAGCTCTCAGAGGCACTGAGACTTTTCTGAGAAATTGCCCCCCTTGCCCATTTTTACTGTACCTGGATTAATTCTCCATTCTTTGGTGCAGAAGGGAAGAGATTAAGAGATTCTTTCTGTGTTGCTTCTAAATTGTAGTAGATGAGGGGTTGGTGCAGTAGAGCAGCAATCAGGTTATAGATAAATGGACAATCTATGGACAAATGCACAGATAAAATAAAAACCATAACTAGCTGATAATGCTCACTGTAACTCCCCAGCCCAGCCTTGGTAATTGCACACGCAATGCATGTGTTTATGCACAATAAACACCCTCCAGTGCAAAATCTGTAATGCAGGAAAGCAATGCAACATAATAAAGCCAATGCAGGGAAATGTTCTGTTTTGAGAAACCAAATTTGCATGTTCTGATCAGGTCTGGGTGCTTCTGTGGGGGTGTGGCCACTAACAGCTGTACTCTGTCCCTTCTCAACACCAAATCAGTCTGTCATGGCTCAACAACAAAGGCATTGTTTTCCTCATTCATTGACTTGATAACTGAACTGAATCACTGGCTGAGTGGACCTTTTTCACTGAGTATCAACATGAAAGCAGTATTTTTTCTTCACATTTTCGTCTGCAGAAGTGGAAATCAGAACACCACGAGCTCTACTTGCATCACTCAATTAGATCAGTGTCTAGTAGGTGAAACAACATAAGGATTATGGAATAAATATAGAATGGAGTAACTTCAGTGTTACTGTTCTTCAGCAATAGTTCTGTTTTGGGAGATAAGCTGATTAATCCACCCCCACCCTCACCATACCCTGCACAATGACTGGCAAATAATATTGCTCAGGCTGGTGCTGAGCAGTAGGTGTTGGGAGCCTCATCTGCATCCCTGATGAGCTTCACCGCTGAGAAACAGTTTGGAGGAGGAGGAGGATGAGACAGTACTGGGAATTGCCAGAGTACTCCAGAAAGGATCCATGGTGAAATGCTGAACTTTTAGGACAGATTTTTCCAAAGCCTGACTCTCAGCACTGTGTCCTCCAGCACCCCTGGATACCTCCCTGGCAACGGGTCTGATTTTCTGATCAGGATGGGGTAGTTGTGTTTTGTAGTGCAGGAACAACACTGAGCTCTTAATCCTGGATTTCCTGAGCTGTGTCTGACCAGTGAGCTCAGCCAGACAAAAATAGGTTTGGATTCCACCTGTGGTGCTCAGGGGAGCAGGGTAGGCACACAGGTGGCAGCTCTGAAAGAATTTCCCCAGTTCTGAGAGAAACAGACAAAGAAAGAGCAATGCTGCTCCATTTCTGGGGAAAATGTAAGTCTCACCAGAGAGGAACATGGGAGAAACTTAAAATGATCAACTGGGCAGGTTTAATGGGGCAGTGTGGCTGCTCATAAAGCACCTTGAATTCTCTGCTAGGGGAGCCACACAAAACTTTAAATTGGACTTTTTTCCTGATACTTTCCTCTAAACTTCAAAGTGCACCAGTAATACATTTGCAGACTTACTAAAAAGCAACAAAACTGTTGCAAGCGAACTGAGGATGGGCATAGCAGCACAAGTGCTGCTGTTCCTTTTGCTGTGCCCACCTGCAGGTATGAAAATAGTGCTTCATGTTGGTACTGTGCCTTGGGGGCCTCTGCTGGGTGTCACCTGTGTTGAGGTGTGTTCCCTGGGCATCCCCTGACCCTCCTGTCTCCTAGGGAAAGACAAGAAGGGAAGCTGCAACCTGTCCCGAGTGGACAGCACCACCTGCCTCTTCCCCGTGGAGGAGAAAGCTGTGGAATATTACTTTGCTTCTGATGCCAGGTAGGGTTTTCTAGCATCTCTGATGTATGTAGAAATAGCCTGTTTAAAGCTCTCTTGAACAGGAGATGGGGAGGCTGTGGTTTCTTTGTGAATAAAGTAAATTGTGTGCATGTGGCCATTACTTTACAAATACTAACCAAAACAGACTTTCTGTTAAAGTAATGAACACTGGGCTTGGAATAGAGTGTTACCATTCTTCAGGCTCATCTGTTGGTAAGATTCCCCAGTGATGGGAAACCTGAGAGAGTCCTGACCTAAATTAGCAGGACAGATGCTAATTATGAGGGGAATTATGTTGATTCTTCAGGGATCTCTGCACACATGCAATTCCTTCATCATCGGAGGTGGCATATTGTAATCCCAGAGGAGTGAGGAGAGACCAACTTGGCAGCAGCCTTAGCAGAGTTTTTGGGATTCTCTGGTTCAAGAGAAATGAGTGCTTGCTCCAGGAATGTAAAAATACTGCTGTGGTTGACATCTGCAGCTCTTTCTATCAGAGAATTGTGGAGATTCTCAGGACACCTTGATGTGTTCTGCTTTCCGAGCTTTTCAGTGACACTCCAGGGAGTGCTGCTGGGCAGATCTTGGGTGCCTTAACAGGGGACGAAGCTGTCCCTGCTTTTACAGATGGGCAGAGTGAGGTACGAGGAGGGACAGTGGCTTATCCCTGGAAAAACCAAGGAAGGAACCTGTTCCTGTCTTTGAGCAGCCTGTGCTCCAGGGCAAATCCCTGCCCTCCTGACCTCATAGCTCCAGACAGATCCCATTGCTGCACATGCTGCTTTGTCTGAGCAATTCAGAGCTTCTCCTTCAAGTAGCCCCTGAAATCAGTAATGAGCTGGCTGGAAAAAATCCAGTTCCGTTGGCAGGGTGGAAATGCACTTTACAGGAACGACCTGATTTTAAAAGACGAGGAAATTCCTCGATTCCAGAGCTGCACATGGGATGAGGGGAAGCTGCCCAGAGCAGGGTGTGATGTCCCCTGTGTCCCCACAGTGCTGTCATCGAGCACACCAACCGTGTGATCTTCCTGGAGGATGACGACGTGGCGGCCGTGGTGGACGGGCGTCTGTCCATCCACCGCGTCAAGCGCACAGCCGGCGACCACCCGGGCCGGGCCGTGCAGACCCTGCAGATGGAGCTGCAGCAGATCATGAAGGGTGAGAGCTGCTGGCTGCCACCTGGGGGGCTTGGGAGCTGTGTCAGGGTGTGAGGGGCTGGAGTCACCTGGTGCCGTCCCTGCCCCGAGTGATGACAGGCACTGCTTGGTCCAGTTTGGAGGGGACAGAGGTCCCACAGCCTGGTCCGGTGCTGTATCACCCTCATGGGGAAAGCAAGTCCTTACAAGTAGTGGGACTTCCCCTCTAGTTGTTGACACCTTACTGAGGAGAATTCTGGGGCTGAGGGTTTTGCCTCCTGCTCAGAGCCATCTGGTTTTTCCAAGACTGATTCCTCACAAACTTGCCAGTTTGGATCTGCCCTTCACTGACCCCTTCCAGAAACTTGAATCAAGCTCTCATCATGAGCTGATGTTTTGGCAGAAAAAGAAGTATCAGTTTAATAATCTTTGGCTGGTCCAAGCTTTTCTCTACATACACGCGAAAAATGGGAATTACCAGGAGGTAATTTAAAATTTAAGGAAGTAGAGTGTTCTGATTTGTTTTCTGTTTTGCTTCATAGGTAACTTCAGCTCATTCATGCAGAAGGAAATATTTGAACAGCCAGAATCTGTTGTTAATACGATGAGAGGAAGGGTCAACTTTGATGACTACACTGGTAATTGAGCTTGAGCCTTCCTCACTCTTGACAGCTCAGTATCCAGCAGTTACTCACGGTGGTTTCAGGGGAGGAAGTGGGTGATGGAAACCTTGCTGGTGTCAGATGAAGGGTGTCACAGTGCCTCCAGAATTCCGTGTGCTGGTGGCAAGGTCCCATTTTATGATTTTTTTTTTGCTCAGTGGATGATGGAGATGGTAACACGCTGTTAGCACCAGTGACCTTGGGAACTTCTACCTGGCCACCCTGATCTTCCTCTCTAATCTTGCTCACAGTGAACCTGGGTGGGCTGAAGGACCACATCAAGGAGATCCAGAGGTGTCGGCGTTTGATCCTGATCGCCTGTGGCACAAGTTACCATGCAGGAGTGGCAGTGAGTGCTGGGCTCAGTGCAGGAACCAGAGTGGGGTGGGCTGCAGGGACCTTAAAGCTCATCCAGTGCCACCTCTGCCATGGGTGGGGACACTTCTTACTGTCCCAGGCTGCTCCAGACCCCATCCAGCCTGGCCTTGGACACTTGCAGGGATCCAAGGGGCAGCCACAGCTTCTCTGGGCACCCTGTGCCAGGGCCTCCCCACCCTCTCAATGAAGAGTTTTGTCCAAATAATCTCATCTAAGTCTACCCTTTCTCAGTTTAAACCATTCCCCTTTGTCCTGACACTCCATCCCTTGTCCCAAGTCCCTCTCCAGCTCTCTTAGAGCCCCTTTAGGCACTGGGAGAGGCTCTGAGGCCTCTTTGGAGAGTGTATGGAGTGTGCCAAGTAGATCAAGGATTGGTTTCAGGTTAGGGATTGATTCTTAACCTTAATCAGGTTAAGAGTAAGCAAGTGCACACAGGTGAATGAATGAGGACTGTTGTGAAAGCTGCAAACACCAGACTCAGTTCACAGCAACAGCAGGAGGAAATAAAAGCTGATGAACATGAACTTAGGGAATTGGTTCCCGTGACTTCCATGGCTGTGGAAGGCTTTGGAAAACAAAAGCTGCTCTGTTAAAAAAGGCAACTGACAGGGGAGGGATGATGCAGGAGCAAAATGCAAAAGCCGCAGCAAGGCAGGGGCTGCCAGGAGCCAGGTGAGATCTGGGCTTGGCCTGGATGTGGGTGGTGGTTTGAGTTCTTCAGGCTGCAGTCTGGTACACACACAGGACACTCAGCATTCCATAATTTATATGGAGGGTTATGTAATAAGTGAGACTTACTTAAAAGAAACCTCCATTTGGGGGAGGAGTTGGCCTCACAGGCTGGTGGTGGTGGTGCCAAGGCAAAGTTGCTTCTCACAGAGGTTGTTGGTGATTTCAGCGTGAGTGAGTAAAGTGTAGTCCAGCACTAATTATCACAAGGGGTTTTAACAGTAATATTTTCCAGTGTGTGGCAGCTAGAAAGCTTTTCTTGTGCAAACACTTCTAAACATGATGTAATACCTGACTTTGTGCCCCTCCTTGTGCCAGACCCGCCAGGTGCTGGAAGAGCTGACTGAGTTACCTGTCATGGTGGAGCTGGCCAGTGACTTCCTGGACAGGAACACCCCTGTGTTCAGGGATGATGTCTGCTTCTTCCTTAGCCAGTCAGGTATGGGCTCCCCTCCCCACCCCTCACTCCCTCCTGCCCAAAATTGAGGGAGGAAGCAGCAGGGCCCACTCTGGTGCCTGTCTGTGGGACTGTGTGTGGTGATGTGAGGGAGGACACTCAGATTCCTGGGGTGGGAGCACCAGGGAGGTTCTGCCGCCTCCCTCTGCAGCTGCTACAGGGCTTCTGTGGCTGACAGGTCTAACAGGAGCTGTGTTTCCTTTCTCTGCATCAATCAACAGACTGCAGAGTGCTGCTGAACTTGGGATGAAGGCAGCTCCACAGCTTCTTTGGAACAGTTTGAGTTCTCTAGTTAAAGCACCACCATATGGTGGATTGGAGCCACAGAAGTTAAACTCTCAGACATGAATAACAAAAAATCCATCTAACTTGGAGTGGAGTAGGTGATAGAAGGAACACTGAGGCATAAGAAAATTTATATGAGATATTTCCTATTTTCAAGGACAGTTGTGATACAAAACTACATTTTTCCTCCTTAGTTGCATTTCAGGTTTTCATGACTGATCTTCAACTGTGACACTAAAACCAGTCAGTACTTTGTCTCCACAGGTTAAAACACCCTTTTGGGAGCAATTCTTTTCTGTAAGGATTTTTTTCTACTCAGCACCAAGTATCTCAGAATATCCTCTGTGGGGGGCTCAGGGTCAGGTTCTTCCTGGGGTTTTTGAAGACAGGTTTTTGTGTCCCTTAGAGCCAGTCCTCTCCCAGTCTACTGGTAACACTCCTGAGGGCACACAAGGGCCTCCATCCTTCCCTGAAGTGTTGGATGTGGCAAACTAACAAAGATTTTCCTGGAACCTGAGCTTGCTCATCTGGCAGTACATACCCAAAGTAAACACTGAGCTCAAATAACTTGTTCCCCCCACCCATGAATCTGTTTTTAGAGTAGATTTCCACCCTGCATGTCTGGCTTTGAGTGGGGCACTCTGCAGGGCAGATTTGGGCACTAAGGACAAAGGTACCAACCTCACCTGGGGGGTTTTGTTCTTTCCTGTCACCTGCCTATGCAGGAATGATCAGAGCTGTGTCCTTTCAGGACTAAAGCAAACTGGTGGCATGAGCTGGAAGGCACAGCAGCTTCCATTCACAGCCCATCTCTGGAGCTCAGCCCATGAGCAGCTCAAGACATCCTTGAAATGTGTTTTCCCCCCATACCTCTCTGCCCAGATGAATTTTTATTAACCAGGAAAATGAGTAAAGTTGATTTTTATTAAAGCGACAACCCATGAATTGCCTTTTTTTAAACCGTAGCGGAACACTGGCTTTTCCTTACACCAAATGCTGCAGATGGGGTTTGTGTTTTCTGAGTGTCACTGCCCTGTGTTTAGGGTTCACACTCAGTGTGCTGGGGCTGAAGTGGCTGCTGCCACCTCCTTGGCTTGCAGGGAGCACAAACCCTGGGGCTCTGTTTGGGGAGTTTGTGCATTTCCCACCCACAGTGGAAGCAGCACTGAGCACCCGTGCTTCCTCTGCTTCCTTGTGGTTCCTGGTGTTCCCAGTGCTTCCCTGTGTTCTCTGTGTTCCAGGGGAGACAGCAGACACTCTGATGTGCCTTCGGTACTGCAAGGAGAGGGGGGCCCTGACCGTGGGCATCACCAACACCGTGGGCAGCTCCATCTCCCGTGAGACCGACTGCGGCGTCCACATCAACGCGGGCCCCGAGATCGGCGTGGCCAGCACCAAGGTGAGCCACAGCCCACACCCCTCCCTGGTTTTATTTGGTGCTCCTGCCTCTGCAACCCCTCCTGAAAGGCCTGGCTGTGGCAGGGCCCCCTGTTTACCTGCTGCTGCTGATGGCTCTGCAGTTACAGACCAGCAGCACCCTGCGTGTTCTCTGTCCTGGAGCTTGCAGAGTGTTGGGGAAGATGAATCAGGAAAACCTTATAAATATGATTGCTTAGGAAAAGAGTCTGAAAATATGAAACCTATAATGGAAATAGAAATGTAAGCTGGCTTGGAGTTGTAGGATACCCAGCCTTAGTTACTATATAACCTGAAAACAATAGCCCAGCCAGCTGAAGGAGAATCCCTATGGATTGAACAATACCCTTCTGCTGGTTAAGGGATCCAAAGGTCAATGCAGCAAAAGAGAATAGTCTAAAGAGTAGTTTTTAGAGTTTAAAATATAACACAGTATGGTAATATAGTAGTTCTTATAGGCTGTATGTAGATTCTATAGGGTTTTGTGTCATGTACTGGTTGGTTAGTGTAAATTAGAATATTCAACACAAAAGGAGATACAGTGTATTGTAACAAGGACCTCACTCTCTCTGGCTCTCTTTGGCTCTCTCGCTCCCTTCTCTCTTTGCACCCCCTCTCTTATCTCTTTCCCCTGCACTCTGACCCCTGCCACCTCTCTCTGGCTCTCTTGCTCCCTCCTCTCTTACCTCTCTTACCTCTTACCGTCTTGTTCTCTCTCTCCCTTGCTCTTTGGGACTTCCCTTCAGCCCAGGCTGGTGGCTGAAGGCAAAAGGCCCTTTTTACCCACCACCCTTGCAATAAAACCACGTGTTCTAGAATGTCTCAGCTCTGCAGAGTTCCCTCTCCCTGCCCTCCACGGATGCTCCTACAGCAGAGGGCTTTTTTTGGTCCCTTTTAAAAAAGAAATAATGCAAGGAAACTGCATTAAACATTGAAAACTAATGGGTCTCAGAGGGAATGATTCCCTGAGAGGCCAGAATTCTCTCTGCCATTGTTTGCCTTGAGGTGCAGGCTCAGTTTAAACTAAGTTCAGAGATGAAAAAGGAAATTAATAGAGAAGATAATGGAAACTTTGTCTGCATGTAACTCCCTTGCTGGCTCTGCTTTACCAAAGAAAATGGGATGTTAAAACTATACATTTAACAAATGGAGGAATGGTCTTTTACAGAAACTACTATTTGTGTCCAGATAACAGGATTATTCTGGCTATGTGTGATACAGTATAAAATAACTTACTTTGCTGTGTTTCATTTTGGTGAAGTGCTTCTGCATGGTGAAATCTGCTTTGGTTTAGTTATATTTAGAGGCGAGATGATGTCAATCTGTTACATAAATTCAGCCAAAAACCACATTTGAGTTTAATAGTTCATTGGGGAATTTGATCATGGAAAATTCATGAGTCTTGTACAAGAACCTCTTGAACGAGCTGTTTGTCCCTGTTGTTTTCACATGGCCAACAGTTACAGTTTGGAGATAAATGGGATTTTTTTCTCTGATGATGTGGGGACTTACCAAAGCTGTGCATATATGAAATAAGAACTTGAAAAGTTTCTGCCCTGAGGTTGCCCAGAACTTCCTTTTGAGAATATTCTAAACAGCCCAGGCATGTTAATGTAGCTGCTGAGTGCTGTGGACTTCTGCAGCCTCCAGCTGCACAAAGCAGAGCAGCTCCCATTCCACAGCAGACTCCTCCAGGCAGCATAACTGCAGCTTTTCTGGATTCCTTCAGATTCGTTTCAATCTCCTCCAGTGCAGCAACATGGAAGTTTGTCTGGTCATTGCTTAGGAAGGGACAAAAATACTCCACACCTTGATCTTACCTCTGGATGACTTCAGTGCCAGTCTGGCCCAAAGCCCTTTTCATAATGTTTGTCCTGCAAGGATCTCAGAGACCAAACTGCAGCTGCTGTTTCAGGTGTCCCTGTGACCAGACCTGCCCTGATGTGAGCCCACCTGTCACCTGCCTGTGCAGGGATTCCCTCCAAAAGCAGGGACAGTTCTTGCAGACAGGGGAGGAGTTCAGGAGAGTCTGTTCTTAAAGAAGGGAGGTGGGAAATCACAGCTGCCTTTATGTTCCCTGAGTGTGGTCCAAAAAAATCCCAGCTGGTTGAGATTGGGTGTCATAGACTTCCACCAAACATCTCCAGTCAGTGCCCTGCTACTCTCCAGCCTTCTCAGGAGTCAGTTGCAGTAAAGGAGGACATGGACATGGTCACAAAATAGAGTCTAGCAATTACCAGGGAACCTTAGAATGTAAGATCTTGGTTGTTGTGTCTGAATCTCCTGGAGTATGAGGAGATCATCGTGTGCCTCTGTTGAGATGTGCTCAAGTGAGATTTGCCTCGTGAGCCCACGTTCATTTTTGCTGCTAACTTGGAATCAAAGCTGCCACTTGGTGTCATGTTGAGACCAAAGGCACAGCTGGGCTGAGGATTTCACCTGTTTGGTGCAGCAGTGATGTTTCTCTCGTGCCCCACGCCAGGCCTACACCAGCCAGTTCGTGTCCCTGGTGATGTTTGCACTGATGATGTGTGACGACAGGATCTCCATGCAGGAGCGGCGCAAGGAGATCATGAGGGGGCTGAAGGGGCTGCCAGGTAGGACCCTGGGCAGGGGAGAGCTCAGCAGGGCTGGACCCTGGGCAGGGGAGAGCTCAGCAGGGCTGGACCCTGGGCAGGAGGAGCTCAGCAGGGCTGGACCCTGGGCAGGGGGAGCTCAGCCAGGCTGGACCCTGGGCAGGGGGAGCTCAGCAGGGCAGGACCTGCAGAGAGGGGCTGGGGAGGTCGGGTGGGCAGTGGGGCTGTCACAATTCCTTGTAGCCACGTTCTCTCAGGTGTCTCCAAGCCACCAAAGTGGACCAGTAAAACTCTGAGCTCAGGGGTTTTACAGGTCACTGCTGGCTGTGTGAGTGAGGCGTGAGTGGGGTGTGCAGTGTGAGGCACACACATGAGCACACTCAATCTGGGTTCTTCCCCTTTCCTCTAGACTTGATTAAAGAAGTGCTGAGCATGGATGATGAGATCCAGAAGCTGGCCACAGAGCTGTACCACCAGAAGTCTGTCCTCATCATGGGACGTGGCTACCACTACGCCACATGTCTGGAGGGAGCCTTGGTAAGATTTCTTTATTTAAAGCCGGCTCAGACACAGCCACAGACTTCAGACCTCTGCACAGGGAGCAACATCTGGCTCCAAGTGCAGCTGTGAATGCAGCCATGGCTCTGATGTGTTGGCCAGCACTGGGTTAAATGGAGACCCTGGCACAGGATGCTCAGAGAAGCAGTGGCTGCTCCTGGATCCCTGGAAGTGTCCAAGGCTGGGTTGGATATTGGGGCTTGGAGCAGCCTGGGACAGTGGAAGGTGTCCCTGCCCAGTGGGACTGGATGGGTTTGAAAGTCCCTTCCAACCCAAACTGTGCCATGACTACAAATATCTAAAAGTGACTGTTACATTGCTGAGGCTGCTGCTGGAAGAATCCCATGTCATAGGCTACAGTGGGTTGGAAGGGTGTATTTTTCATGTTCACAATGGGAATGCTTTACTGGGCATCCTAATAAATGGAAAACTGAGTATGTACCTTCCAAACCCATATATTGCAGTTTTGACATTTGAGGAGATTCCTGTTATTCTCATTGCTGTCCCCACTGCCATGCAAGTGTGTCCTCTTTGCCTTTGCCTGCCCAGTCAGGCTGGGAGGGTGGGCCGTGGTGGTTTGGTGGCACAACTGGAAGTGTTGGTGGCTGCAAACAGCCTAGCCTGGGGCCACTGCTTGGATCTGGGTTTTGGGCCTGACTCATCTGCATCTGAGAAGAGCCAGAACTGAATTTTACAAAGTGCAAGAATTCACAGAGATGGTTAAAAAAACATTACAAGGTTGCTCAAAGGTTTATGAACTCTTTTCCTCCCTCTAGAAAATTAAAGAAATCACCTACATGCACTCGGAAGGGATCCTGGCCGGGGAGCTGAAGCACGGCCCCCTGGCCCTGGTGGACAAGCTCATGCCTGTGATCATGATCATCATGAGAGACCACACCTATGCCAAGTGCCAGAATGCTCTCCAGCAGGTCATTGCACGGCAGGTGAGGGCCTGGCAAGGTCTGCAATGCACCAGAGGTGATGCTTTTAATAGAAAAGTAGTTCACAGACACCCAGACCGTTCACTTTGGTGTCACTGCCCACATGTGAGTTCAGGAAATACTGTGGGCATTTCAACAGTAGTTTTTGCAGCAATTGCAGAAGCCTGCATGGTCTGTTTAACCCACGGGGCTGCCCAGGGCATGTGAAGCTGTTTGGTTCTAAATTAAGTAATAAATTTTGCCATTGGCACTTTACACAGAAGTGAGAAAAGAACCTTCCACCTCTGCTTTCCTTCAGCATTTCCCTCTGTTGCAGGGCCGACCTGTGGTGATTTGTGACAAGGAGGACATCGAGACCATTAAAAACAACAAAAGAACAATCAAAGTTCCCCACTCAGTGGACTGTCTGCAGGGGATCCTGAGTGTGATCCCCCTCCAGCTGCTGGCCTTCCACCTGGCCGTGCTCAGGGGCTACGATGTGAGTACAGCATTCCTTCCCCCTGCACTGCTGTGTGCTGCTGTGTGCTGGGTGATGCTGCAAGGCTCAGGGGGGTGTCTGTGCCACTGCTTGAGCTGCTGGAGTGCCCAGGGCCAGGGGCAGTTGTGGCCAGTGCAGAACTGGGAGGAGGCCCAGTACACGTGGCCGAGTCTGGTGCAGCTGAGCTGGGACTTGTGTCTGGGGTCTGGTAGGAGCAGCCAGGCTCTAGAGGGCTGGTAGGGAGCTAAAGGAAGGGTGACAATCCTCAGAAGGGTGTTTGGCAAACAGTTTGGTGTTAGCTGTTTGATCTTAATACAGACACTGGCCTCTACCTGTTATCAGTGACCTCTTACCACCTGAACACTGGAACAAGGTGGACTAAAGGGACTTGCTCTTTAATTCTGACAGAGGAGTTGTAACAGTTAAGGTTGTGTACTTTTTTCTGCACTGATTGTCCTAAATTAACGTGAGAAAATGTTGGATTGTTTTCAGTTGAAACACAGAACAGACATTCCACATGTTACAAAGTTACACACAAAGTGTGTAAATACTCACAAGCCTGTTCTTTCTCCTCCCTCTCTGCAGGTTGATTTTCCAAGAAATCTGGCCAAGTCCGTAACTGTAGAGTGAAAGATCATCTGAATCATAGGGGCAAAGGGGAATTAAATGAAAGACTTTTTTTGGTACCAAAATAACTCGATTTTAAAGCCCCCTAGGTAAATCTTATTTTGGTAAATCTTTGTTTGTGTATAAGATCACCATAATTCCATTACATTAGTGATTGTCCAATTGATTCCACATGCTATGTCAATGGCTCTGGGTTTTTTTGATCAATAGACTTCCATGAAAGATGTTAAATGGTTTTCCTTAAAGATTGCTGAGTCTTCTAGGTAAGGGGCCCTCCACTTTACTCTGAGCTGATATTGTTGTCTCTTACCCAACGTGGCTCATTCCAGTCAGTGGTGACAAACCTCTGAAGGAATTAATCAATGCCCTGTCATGCTCTCAGGCAGTGAAGCAGGACACCAGAACACACAACTGGAACAAGAGCTGGTACTGGTCATGCTTGTGCAGATATTTTATCAGTGAACAAAACTGCAGGCAAGCCTTTGGGGTAAATTCCTCCCTCAGGTGCAAAAGGGAATTCAGCTGAGCTGTCACAGCCTCCTCGCTCCTGGGCACGTGGTCAGTGTGCCAAGGAGATAACTCTGCTCCAGAGGGGTTTTATCTATGCCAAAAACACAGTAAGTGACAATCTCACAGCCACGGTGGCCACAGCCTGTGTGACCCCAGCACAGCCAGTGGGATCCACCCTGGCTGGGACTGGGAGCTCTGGCTGACCAGGGGGCTCAGGGCACAGAGGAGGGACCAGTGCTGGCTCTGAGCTGCTGCCTGTTGCTGCTGGTGGTTGTTTGGGGTTTTTTAAAACAAATGGAAGTTTTCCAGTGCTGAGGATTTTCCCCTCAAACTGAAGGGTACTGGGGCACTGTGAGCACACCTGAGTGACCCAGCTGTGTCACACACCTGAGTGACCCACCTGGGTGACCCAGCTGTGTGACACACCTGAAGGGGATAAAAAGGCTCCATAAACATGACAGGAATGAATACTTGGGTAATATTTCTGTAACAAGCTTGAAGAGAATCAAAAATTACACAGAAAATATATCTCCAGGACTCAAAACCTGACTTTATCAGAGTCATCAAAGGGCAGTTGTTACATATTTCCATATGTGAAAAGGTGAATTTCCTCCCATCTTGCTGAGTTTTGAATTAGCTTTACATAGGCACTGTAAAACCATGCCACGAGGTATAAAATGGTGCTGGTGAATATTCCAGGTCATTTACTGCCCATGAAAAATGGCTTTAGCAAATGCAGTGCCTGGGGACTGCCCAGTGCCCTGCCACCTCCAGTTCCCCTGGCACAGGGTGCCAGTGCTGAGCAGCCATGACCCAGGCTGGTCTGTGGCTGCTCTGAGCAAGGTATTCCCAAGGACTCTGTGGCAATTCTGCTTTGTATAAACCCACAGGGACTACTTCACTTCAATTCAGTGTCAGCTCAAGGCTCAGTTTCATTATGAGAATGAAATGCTGCATGCCTGGAAACAGCTTCTCAAAGCCAGTGTATATCTTTAATAATCTTTCATATTCAGACTATTAATTTATGAACACATTGTGCTGCCAGTGTCTGTTTAAGAACAAAGCAGCAAATGCTGCATTTTAGTTCAGCAAATGCTGTGTGTGAGGCACTGCCCTGTGACAGCTGTGCCTCTGCCTAAACATACTCCCTGCTTCATTGGAGGATGATCATTGTCCTGAAGGAAAAACAAGGCAGGTGCAATGCTCACGGGTGGGAGACAGCTCCCCCTCCTCTTCCTCCCACCAGCTTGCTTAAGAGAACCTGTGCAGGGCTGGATCCAGGCCTGGGTCCCCTGGGTCCCCCTGGCACAGGGATGTGCAGTGTCCCATCCCTTTTTCTCAGGATGGGATCTCATGTGAAACAGCCCCACAAGGAAATTTTTTAAGGCGCTTTTTCTCTGCCTGCAGCCAGCATTGCTTCTCCCTGCCTTGCACAGAGGGCTGCTCGTGGGCAGGGGGGAGACACCCCTGTGAGCACAAGCTGCTCTTCAGTAGAAGTTTTTTAGTGCAAGCTGTTACACGTTTGTGAAAGTTGTGTACAAAGAGGACCAAAGAACAGGAGTCTGAGTTAGAAATGTCCAGTCTGACAGTGGAGCTATAGAGGTTGTGCTGAGCTCTCTGGGTTTGTGCTGTGCCAGACAAATCCTTGTTCCTTGTAGCTGGAGGCATTGATGGGGCAGGGGAACAGGTAGTGCCCACCCCCTCCTGCCAGCAAACTGCCTGGAGTGTCAAATTCTGCCTGCCAAAACTGAGGGCTTGGAGCTGTTGCAGTGAGGCTGATGGATGCTGTAGGCTCAGTCTCAAAGGATGCTCTGGAGCACACCTGTATGAAGAATTTCTCTGCTGAGTGTGGCAGGGAACCTGTTAAGCATCTCGTTGTTGTTGTTGCCATGCAGTGTGAAGTGAGAATGTACAAAGGACTCTTTCTAGCTTTCCTTACCTCATTTTGTCCACGTGTTGCATTTTGATGAACAGATGATGTTTCTCTTTTCCTTAGAAAACTTTTAGGATGTCTTGTGGTATTTATTAACAGACAGTCAGTCTTCTGCTCTCCCAAATGAATGTTTTGCTTACTGAGCCAGTGAAATTCTCTCCTTCCTTACTGAGGTATTGAAAAAATCAGTAGCCCTGTCTCTAAAATTGAGCCACAGGTAAATACAAAATACAGATAAAGGCCTTTGCCATCTGGAATAGCAGCTTCTATTCCTGCCTACTTTGGTCACAGTTCATTTTGGTGTAATTCTGCTCCTCACCTGCAGAGACCCAGAGGGAAGCCCTGAGGTCTTGGGGGGGTTTAATTACCAAAGAGCAGAGAGCTCCCAGCTCAGCAATGTTTCTGTCCAGCAGCTCTCACACAGATTCCACACACATGGAAATTAAGCTGCACATGGAATATGCTGCAGCCAGAAGGGTTTCCCCCCCGCCTTGGCTCTGCTGCAGAAGGGCTGTGGGCAGTTTTTTCCCAGATTTGCCATAGTCAGCACTCTGTGCATGTTCTTACCAAGAGCCCATCAGTGCTTGGGCCTGTCCCTGGGCTGGGCCATCTCCTGTGTGAGGTGGGGACACCCTTCTGTCCAAAAAGCTGCCTGGACACCCTGTGTTGGGTCAGGCTCAACCCTCTGTCTCGTGGGCCTCACACAGAACCCTCAGTCTGGAGTCCTGAGCCCAGCCCAGACATCAGAGGTCTGGCTGAGCTGCAGAGTGAAGCCTCTAAAGGCACAAAGTAAACCCACACCAGTGCAGAATTGGGCCTTTCCCCTCCCTGGCTGTTCCTTGGAGTCCTTGATGCCACAAGCAAGGTGCCTGGTGGCCATGAGGATGGAGAGAGAGACTGAAGTAGCTTAAGTAGCACGTCAGTGTTTAGCTGTGGCTAATTTTAGATCCTACCTGAATGTACCAAACTTGCCTCAAAGCATGGAGTCCCTCCTCTTCACCAGAAACAGGAAGAAGAAGAAACAGAAGTATTTGGGTTGGGAAAAAAAAAAAAAAAAGGAGGAAAGAAAACTTTGCCTTCAATTCAGTTTCTGTAAATAGACATTTGAGTGGCAAACCCACATTTCCTCCCTTGTAGATTCTCTGCCTCTGCTGTACATATCCAGCTGGCTTGGGTTGTGGGGACCAGACTGTACCGTGTTTCTGTCGTGTGCTGTGTGCAGAAGATGTCTTACTTTTGTCTGTAGTGTTCTATAATTTGGTTTTTGTCTCTTTGCTTACTTTTTTTGTATCTCACCCTTTGAATAAAATCAAGTGCCCTACATTAAACAAACTGAATTACTGGTCTTCAGTTAAATCTATTAAGAACAGAGGTAACCCCTGTGGAAGTTAAGGGCTGGATGTACAAAGCAGAAAACCTCAGGGCTTAACTTGCCCCTTTCCTGACCAGTGAGGCTGTTTTCAGGTCAGAGATTCAGCCTGTATTTCATTTTTCATATTTCACCTGTCCTTCCCTCACTGATTTTTCCCCTCCACAAGAAAGCCTGTGAAATCCCCCTAAGACAGAACTGTTTCTGTACCTTAATTCTTATTTAATTACCTCAATCATCACAGAGACAGCTGCAGTCAGCACAGCCCATACCTGGCCTGTGCTCAGTGAGTGTAACTCACATTCCACAACCTCTGAAATCTCAGCTGCTTTTCCAAGGAGGAGCCTTGTGTGGGTGAGGCTGAGCTGGGACCATGAGGGTCAAGTCAGAGCAGTGCTGGGGGCTCAGGGCTTGGTCAGGGCTAAAACACACCTGGGTGGCTTGTGAGGGAATCCCACGGTGACAAAACACTGTCTGGAATTCCACCCCCTTTCTCTTGGACCCTTCATGGATTCATTTCCTCAGGGAACTTTGCCTCTCCACGGGAAGCAGCATCAAACTCCAGCGTTTGTTTTCTTAAACAAAGGCTAAGAAAAAGCTCAGGCTTCTCCTCTCAAAGACATTTCCTATACAAGAACCAGCACTGAAAGGTCCCAAGGCTCCTCTCTAGGGCTTGGACTTGCAGTGTGGCTGTGGGAGCACAAGGAAAGTTGGGTGCAGGACTCTGCACAGAAATGCTTCAACCCTGCACAGTTTGTCTCATATAAGGTGATAAATAAACTCCCAGAAGCCAAGTGAGACTTCCAGACAGGCACAAACATTTGGTTTGAATAAATGACATTAGACTGACTGCTCCAGAATGGTGTAGAGGCAGCACCTGTTCCTTGCCTCAGACAGGTAAAAGCTATTGCTAATTGTAATAATATTGCTAATTGCCTTCCCCAGAAAGGCACAGGCACAGCCAACCTGTGGGGTGAGGACACAGAAGGTGACAGAGCCAGCCCCCTGTGCACAGGGAGGAGCAGAAGACAGCAGGAAGCCCTTGGGAGCAGCAGCAGTGACCAA
Source organism: Trochalopteron elliotii (assembly GCA_024734555.1). Lineage (NCBI taxonomy): Eukaryota > Metazoa > Chordata > Aves > Passeriformes > Leiothrichidae > Trochalopteron > Trochalopteron elliotii. Next base: position 235,872 of record JANPWX010000693.1, read on the forward strand.
CTGGGGAGTTGTGGCTCCTGAGCCCTGGGTGCTCTCAGCAGCCCCCAGGAGCCATCCCCAGGGCCAGAGCAGCATCCCCAGGGCCAGAGCAGCCCTTTAGCACTCACAGCATCAGTCAGGAGGCTTTAAGGGCCTCAACTTCAGTGACAGCTGACAGGACATCCTGGGAAACATGGAAAAATGCTGCACAGGGATGGGAATTCACCTCGGTGGAGCATCCTGGCCAGTTCCAGCTGAGCTCTGCACAGCCCAGTGCCATTCCAGGAGACAGGAGGCAGCACTGTCCTTTCCCAAACCCTCTGCTCCTGCCCTGGTGGCACAGCCAGACATGGATGGACCCACACAGCCACAGCTCCTGGACAGGCGTGGCCTCTTCAGCTCCAGCCCAGGCAGAAAAGCTGTTTGTGCAAGCCTGACCCCAGTCCCACTCCGGGTGCTTCAAAAGAGGCCATTTCTGACCTATTTCCTTGCATTTATCCTATGGTTGAAATACAGCACAGGCAGAGAGCCCAGGCACACTGGGACACTCGTGGTGACACTACAGCCCTGAGCTGGGCCCAATGAGGCTCCCCAGGGCACTGAGACCATGTGCAGGATGGGACCCTCCCTGCTCCTCTCCATTCCCTCCCTGCTCCCCCATTCCCTCCCACCTTCTCTCATTCCCTCCCAGCTCCTGCATTCTCTCCCAGTTCCTTTATTCCCTCCCTGCTGTCTCTATTCCCTCCCTGCTCCCCCATTCCCTCCCTGCTCCCCCATTCCCTCCCAGCTCCCCCATTCCCTCCCACCTTCTCTTATTTCCTCCCAGCCCCTCCATTTCCTCCCTGCTCCTCTCATTCCCCTTCCCTCCAGCATTACGTGCACCAGGGAGGGGATGGCCAGAGCCTCCCAGCCAGAGTGGACAGTGCAGCTCTGCCTGCACAGCTCCGTGTCCCCAGCAGGGCAGGGCAGGGCAGGGCAGGGCAGGACAGGGCAGGACAGGGCAGGACAGGGCAGGGGACACACAGGTGCTGCAGGGGTGGCACTGCCCCTCCTGCCCGTGAGCAGGGAGTTCCTGGCAGGAAGGATTGCCTGCCTCCCCTCCCTGCTGTTCCCAGGACCTGTCCTTGAGCTCCCAGCTGGGTCCTGGCACCTGGGGCTGGGCTGGACACTCGGCCTGCACTGGGGGACATGGGCACACCCGAGGGGTGAGCCTGGTGTTGGCTGTGAAAAGCCACCCTGCAGTGCCTGGATGGTGGGAAAAGCCTCCTGGAGCCACCAAAGCTCCTCTCCAGCACGAGGGCAGCACAGACAGAAGGGCCCCTGTGGTCACGGCCACTGAGCTGTGGCAGGGTCTCACATTCCTGCTGGTATCTCCTGCAGCAGCTCCTTTCCCCAGCCCTGGAGCTGCTGACAATGAAAATTCTCCTCTGCTCAGACAGCCCAGCCAGCCCTGCCTGAGGAAACTCCAGGCACATGTGCCCCACACCAGGACAGGATGGCCACACTCAGAGGGTGACCCTGACCTCCCTGGGGATACACCACCAGGCCTGAGCCTCCAGCCATCACCCACTGGAATTCAGGGGGAATTTCACACCTGCACAAAGCTGGGAATGATGCACTCAGGAAAAATTCCCACTGGGACAAACCACGAGGAGGTTTCTGTGACCCATGGCATGTGTGACAGCCCTTGCTGACAGAGGATGGCTGTTCTCATCCTCCTCCTCCTCTCCACCTGAGTCTGGCACAGCCACGTTCCCTCCCTCAGGAAGGCTCTGACAGGGCCTGAAGTGTTGGATGAATCAAAAGTGTCTCTGTGGATGAATGAAGTGGCTCAAGGATGTCCCCACAAGACCCCAGCCAAGCCAGCCAGGGGCTGTAGTTTCTCTGGCTGCCTGTCCCCGTTCAGGTGGATCATTCCCTGTCCCCAGGGCTGTTGTTTTTATGGCTGCCTGTCCCCGTTCAGGTGGATCATTCCCTGTCCCCAGGGCTGTTGTTTTTATGGCTGCCTGTCCCTTTTGCAGGTCGATCGCATCGCTGCCTCCAGAGACTGAGCACCAGCAGCGCCCCCGGAGGGCCTCGAGGAGCAGGAGCCAGGGGTGAGCACGGGCAGCCAGACCCTGCCCCGGGGTGATACCATCTCCAGAGTGACACTGGCCCTGGGGTGACACTGGCCCCAGAGTGACACCCATCCCAGGGGTGACACCAGCCCAAAGGTGACATTGGCACTGAGGTGATGCCATCCGAAGGGTAGCACTATCCTAAGGGTGACACCATCCCTAGGGTGACACCATCCTAAGGATGACAGCACCCCTGGATCAGCCCAGCTCCCCCTGAGGCCCCAGTCTCTGCCCCACAGCCAAGCCCAGCACCCTAAATGTGAGTGTTAAGCACTGAACAAAGCCTAGAGCCATCCCTGTGTAGGTGACACACTCAGAGGTCACTCTGCTTGCTGGTTGTGTTTAGCACTGGAATTCTTGTCTTGTTGTTAGGTTTTAAACAATAAAAGTCTCCAAAGATTATCTAGGTTTTTAGAGCAATTGCCAAAAGTGGAGTGTTTTGCTTTAGAAATGCCAGTTTGTCTCTTCTTGGATGGTTCCTTCCCTCCTTGGCTTCTGCAGCCTAAGGAACAAAGCCAAGTTCATCACCCCTCCCTGCTCCCCCTTCTTTCCCTGTTTAGTGATAATTCTGAGAGCCTGGACTCAAATTTCCCCCCTTGTGTCTCCTCGAGACAGAGTTGAGGGCTGGGCCTTCAGTCCTGGTGGTGACTTTGTCATAAGAGGCTGGCTGGACATCCTGCACTTTGTTCAGCACCCTAGACCCATGGAGACAAGGGACAGTTAGTCACAAATACCCCAATCCTGCTCAAAAATCCACTGAGATCTCCATAGCAAGCTCCTGGGAATAGAGAAAACCTTCCACAGGATTAGATGAGAAAACCCCAAGCCCGTGTGGGATGCAGAGGAGCAGAGGTTTGGTGCCCACACCTGGGGTGCCCAGCATGAATCAGCTCCTCTGATGGAATGCACTTAAAAATTAATACAGAACAAAAATGTTCCAGACTGCACCAGCCTTAATTGGGCTGACAAAGCCATGCTGGGAAAAGCTTTGATGCTTTGGCACAAAACCAAAGCACGGGCAGTGCAGAGGGCTGGCCCAGCCCCTCCTTCCCCTGCTCCTTACCAGCAGCTCCTCTCCTGCTGCAGACTGGTGCAGCTCTGGGAGAAATTGCTACCTGAGACAGCATCCCTCTTCCTCCCTGGGCTACAGATCCCCCGACCTCCTCCAGCAGCCTCCTCCCTCCTCCCTGGAGCGTGGAGAGCAGCTCTGGGATCCGTTTGTGTATCACACACTGCAGCGCTCCGGGCTCGGCACATCGCGCAGCTCATCCCTCCCCTGCCGCACAGAGGGAGGAGGAGGAGGGAACAAACCCAACCCAGACCAGCATCCTGAGGTTCCAGTGCAGTGATTTATCACTGAGCTGGCTGCAGACAGGCCCACAGACAGACAGACAGACAGACAGACAGACAGACAGACAGACAGACAGACAGACATCCCCAGTGCAGATGATGCTGCCTCGCTGTCTCCCCGCCGACTTCACTGCGATTAAATCACATTCCAACAAGAGCAGAGAGGCAGGAGAAAAGCAGTCAGGAATTTCTGGACAGGAAATAGATGGGAAGAGGAGGGAAAAGGAGTAAGTGGGAGTGTGAGGGACATGACCAGTTCACTGCTCTGTCCTCTTCTGCAGCCAAAGGGGAAGGTACCCACAGGGTTCCCATTCCCACAGGCTCCTGTCCCCATGGTGGTGGCACCCCTCACTCTGAAGCCTGTGCAAGCTCACTTGAGCTGAGCTGAGCCCAGAAGGAGTTGGCATCACTTGAATCCAAAGGCATTTTCTCCAAATACAGCAGGGAGCACAGGGAAAGGAACTTCTCAGAGAATTCCCTGACAGGCACACGGACACTGCAGTAACCACCCCAAATGAACTCAAGCCCCTTCTCTGTTGGCTTAGCTCAGAATTATTCAGGAGGATTGCACTGAATTCGTTTAGCTCCTGTTGAGGTTTGTCTGCAGCAGGGAGGAACCAAGGACCAGGGCCAGGGCCACTCGTGGTGGCAGCAGAGCTCCCTTGCAGGAGGAGCCCATCACTGCAGGACCACAGCTGTCCCCAGCTGTCACTGGGATAACTGGGGAGGAAACTCTCAGAGAAACCACCCCACACAGCCTTCAGCCATGAGTCCCACTGGATCAGGCCTCTAGAGAAGGGATCCATGAGGCTGTCTGTGAATGTGACCCTGCCAAGATGCTTTAGAGTCTGCACCAGAGCACAGAGTCACAGTTGTCATCTTGAAAAATACATTAGACCTTAAAAAGGCCTCTGGTAAAAAGAAAGAAAGAAAAAAAGTGGGCAGAGAGGAGGGAGAAAAAATGGTTTATTTTTCAGTTTTGGCCAGACCACAGTTTTCAGTAAATGTTCTTTTCAGATAAATAATTTGCCATTGTTGTTTTCAGATAAATACAACAAATAAAGCTCTCTTGTTTAAAGCCTAGATCTACTTCATAGGGAAATGAAAATATTTCCTCTTGGGACTCAGGACTCTCCTCCCTTAAATACCACAGCAGACATGGAGAAGCTCTGCCCTGCACACCCCCAGCAGTGCCACCCATGTCCCTTGTGTCCCTCATGGCCCTCATGTCCCACCCCTGGGCCCAGTAGGAAGTTTCCTCCCTCCCTGGCAATCCCACCCAGTGATTTCTGTGATTTCCCTTCTTCAAACTGGTTCCAGAGCTGTTCTGCTGTGGGAGCTCAGACGTGTCAGAATTCCTTCTCCAAACCCAGATTTGGATTCACTGTGAATTATTTATGGTGCTCCATGACCCCTGCCTGCTAACACTGAATAAGCAAAGATCCCTTAAGCCAACAGGATCCCTACCTGCAGTTCCCCACAAAGATCTGTGCTTGTCCTGCTGAACCAATGCATTCTCTGGTGATTTTCCAGCAGTTTGTGCCTTCTTTTTTTCTCCCTTGCATTTGGGTCTGTTTCTTATTTATTTAATTTCGTGTTGTGGGAATGTAAAAATGTCCCACAGTGGATGAGGCTGGTGGCCTGGGTGGTCCCACTCTTGGCTCAGCCCGTGCCTGACTCAGCCAAGCTGCTGCACTCAGAAATCATTTGGAAGGGGTGGAAAGTGAAGGCCAAACCCCACAGTCCTTGTTCCATAAAACCAGACCGTGGAGGGCAGGATGCCCCAGCACCTCCAGCACCAGCAGCTGTCCCCAGACACAGCTCCTGCTGTTCCTCAGGGCAGGCAGGAGCTGTCAGTGAGGGACAGACCCCCTCACAGCCAGAGACGGTCCTGGACATGGGCAAATCAACCAAACAGGGAAATCTGGGCTGGAAAATGGCCCAGGTGGGCACCAAGACCCCTCTGGCTGATGCCACCAGGCACTGAGGGGGTTTAACCCAGCACAGCTGCAGGATCCTGGGGGATGATGCTGCACCACCATGGCCAGGAGCAAAACTGGCCTCAGACAAGCAGATAGAGTTACCTTTGTATTTGCAGCAATACCTAAACTTTCCCCTGCATGCTCTAGAGAACATTTGGATGTTTAAAGAGCCAGGAATCTGCTATCAGAAATTAATCCTGGGTTTCCTTGTAAAAAAAAAACCACCCAAATTATTCAGTTGTGCCAGCCCAAAGGGACCACAACAGAGCCATGTATAAAGCCAGAGGGACCAGGGAGAAAATTGCTGAACACTTTTCTTGGGTTTTTTTTTTGCCTCTGAAGGCTGAGGGTGTCACATGTGCCCTCAGTTCACCCATTGCCACAGTCAGGAATTAAAACTGCATTTCTTTGTGTTATCTGGGTCAATGCAAATTTCCTCAGTCTCCAAAAGAGCATCTTATAAGATTCTCCTGCAGCAGCAAAGGAGTAAGCAAGGGCTTGCTGTCATGTCTGGAGGAGGAGTTGCTGTCACAGGAGGGTCTCAGGGCACTCAGGACACAAGTGACAGCCCTGCCAACAACTCCCTCTTTCATCTTTGACAGGTTATTTGCCTCCACATCCTTCTTTAATGAAAAAACAAACTTATTTTATTTTGCAAGTAGATTATTTTTGCTGGATTATCTCAGGCTGGGGGAGCAGCCTGGACCAAGCCACCATGACCCCTCCCCAGACAGGGACAGGCAGAGGCAGACAAGTGAGGATGACTTCAGAATTTGACCTTCTGAGCTGGACTGCTTAAAAAAACAAACAAGAAACTGTCTGATGCTACTGCAGTTATTTCAATATGTTTTCAGCAACTGGAAATCTCTCCAATTTCCATGACAGGCTGTGGCACAGGCAGCTGGGATCACTTTCAGCATCGCACACCCCCAAGACACTTGCCTTGCCCCCAAAAAAGTTAACAACTGTCAAATTCACACCAAAACAGGAGTTCCCAAGTTCTGTCCCATGGGATCAGCTCTGGCAGTCCATGGAAAGCTGCCCCTGCAGCCCAGGCTGGCTCCCTTGCCTTAGACACAGCTAAAAAAACCCCATTCATTCCCAGTGTTGTTTTTCCACATCTGCTGTTGCTGTGGTTACAGGAGCCCTTCAGAGCCGAGAGGGGGAAGGCCTGCATGTGGGGAGGGTATTTCCAGGTGTTTCATCCTTGCATCCTTTTATTTAAGGTATTTAGGGGCTCACAAGTTCCCACACCTTAAATAAAACCTAGGAATCAATCCCAGCCAGCCTTCTTCTCAGGCCCTTCAGGAGCATCTGCAATGTACCAAAATTTTCCTTCTGTCTGACCCCAGGCACTGCAGAATCCAAAAATCTCACTTTCTTGGAGGACTTTTCCCAGCTTTTCCTTCAAACAGCTCCAGGTTTGTCCCCACAGGTCACAGCCATGGCGAGCTGGGATATTCCATGGGAATGCTGACAGGCAGGCAGAGCTTGCCAAGGCCAAAGGTGCTCACATTTCACATGTCACCAGGAACAGACTGAAGGAATGCAGACATTCCCTGTTCCTGCCTGGCTTTTCCTTTCCCAGAGACTTCTTTCCATTGAGTAAGAAATACCTCAAGAAAGGATCCCAACACCCCTGATCCCCAGTGAGCCCACATGGACCACAGGGTCTCACGGGCAGCAGGAGAGAAGCACAAAGCATCTTCTGGAGGCAGCTGAAGGTTCTCACACCCAGAGGAGATGCCAGGGAGGACTTGAAATGGGGATGGAAAGTGGAATTTAGAAATCCCCAGCTTTTCTTGCGAGTAGGAGTTACCTCATTGCTAAGTTCAGTTTTCCACTCCCTGTGGTATTTTTGAGTGCTATGGTTTCTCCATCCCTGTTAATTCCTCCAGCTCTGGAAATGGCCCCACGATTTAATGTCTGTGAAGAATTACAGAATACCCTGCTCAGGCTGCAGCTCTGGCCACATCCAGCATGATCCAGGATGTCCCCTGGGTGGAGGGGACAAGCCCTCCATCATCAGGGACACCTCACTTTGGGGGACAACTGTGCTGACCTTGTGGCATGAGAAAACATTTTCCCTCATGCTCTGCACCTTTCCAAGATATTTTCCCTTCCCACATTACCAGGAAGGACCCTTCAAAACATTTAACTATTAAAAAGCACTTAAAAAATCTAAAGGTTTTGGCAATGTGCTACAGACTTTCAGCCACTGTCTGGATCCGGGATGCTTTGTTTTACAGCTCATGTTATTTTTACAAGTTATTTTATAGCTGTTTCTGAAATAAAAAGATGCCTTACACTCTCCAGCAGCACTGCAGCAGAGAGGATGCTGTGTCTGAGTCCTCTGGCATTTCCATCAGCCCCACACAAACCCTTATCTATGATTCAGATGGGGCTTTCTCTGCCAAATTTAGGGAGAAAAAAAAAGCAATTTCTTTCCCTGCCAAGTGAGGAGCTCCTCAGCTTTCTCAGGGCAGATGGGGAACAAGCAGGATTCACCTGCAGGGAGAGCCCTGGGAACAGCCCCCAGAGACTGCTGTTCCCTGGGCTGGAACTGTGTGTCCAGCACAGCCTCTGCCCAGAGGGACAAAGCCAGGACAGAGCAGCCTCTGGATAAAATGAAGAGAAATCCCTGCCAGGACTTCCCATTTGGGCTCCTTGCAGCTGCCCCAGCCCCATCCCAGTCTCCCCCAGTTCCCTGCTCCACAGAGAAGCTGCTCCTATGGCTCTGTGCCCTCCCAGTGCCCTCAGCAGCCTGGACTGGGAGCCCAGACTGGGAGCCTGTTGCCCTCAGTTCTTTGTTTGCAAGTGTATGAACTCAAGCAGTGCTGTTCTCACACAGCTTCATGAAAACGATGTTATGTTTTTAGAATTTATCAGTGTGTTTACATTTTTCTCCTCTGGGTAGAGAAATGTGATGGACGGTGATGTTCACCATCCAGGTGGAAGAGGTGGCAACCTGTGTAACCAATCTCTTGATCTCTGTACAAATGTATATAAGTATTGGAGTCAGATAATTAAAATAGAGAAGCCTTCCCTTGACCCGCTGTGTGTCTGCCTCGTCTTTTGTGTGCTTGAAACTGGCACAGGAGCCCAGACTGGGAGCCCAGCCCTGCTCCCATGTCCCTCCCTGGGTCCAGCTGCTGCAATGACTGTGGCTCAGGGTGGCCACAGACCAGACATGTGCTCGTGGTGCTCTGGGGACACTTGGCTCCAAAATAAACCTTCTGTCTGGGGAAATCTGCCCTGCTTTGGTCTGGTGGCAGCACCGTGGGGCTCCCTGGGACTCAGGGGCCAGGGGGTTCCTGGGCAGTGGGGCTGGAGCTGATGGAAATTCATACCACCCTGCCCAGGTCCCCGTGTTCTCCTGGGTTTCTCTCCCCAGGGCAGTGATGGTTCTTTGGCAGAGCTGTGCAGGCACTTCTGTGTATTTTCCTGCCCTTACTGACCCAGAGCTTCCATCAAAGCAGGTTTGCATCCTTTCTTCTGAGGTTGGGCTAAGTCAGGTTTAACTTTCTTGGTTTTTTTCATCTGATCTCTTCTAAGCAACTGAGATTTTCTTTTGAGTCTCCATTTAAAAAACACCTTTTGTCTGAGTGACTGCAGGACCTGCTGAGCATGGTGACTTCCTTCTTGCATTTATCAGGTGCAAGTTTGGTTTAAACACAACACAGCAATAATAAGCAGGCTGAGCCCAGGCTTGCAGGGTCTGATGTGCTGAGGGAACTGCCAGTTCACCTTTTCAGAGGCAGGTAAAACCTGGGTTTGTGTGCTTGGGCAGGGGTTGGCTAGACCCAGAGCCAGGGGCTGAACTTTCATGCTTTTCTTTGTGGAATATCTAAACAACCATGTCAAAATCCAGACAAGCTGCGGTAGTTAAGCTTGATTATTCCTGATAGTGGCTGTGCCCTGCTAAAGGTACCTCTGGTAAATGTTTTGTGTGAAATGGGAGATTCTGGGAGGAATGGACAGTTTAGGCTCTGTCACATCCCAAAGAAAATAGCTTTTGTGTCAGAAGTGCTTTGGGCTGTTGGGAAGAAAACCACCAAGTTTGAGTTCCCCAGGATAATGAAAAACCAGTTTATGAAAATTTGTTGCCCAGAATTTGTTTTGCCTTGGCAAGGAATTGCTCAGAGCCCAACAAAGATTTGTGTAGTTCTTTAATAATAACATCAAAGTCAGCAAGAGTAATGACTGAATTAACAAATGAGACATGCAACAAACAGAGGGAGTAAAACATCACTGCACAGCACTGGCTGAACTGACAACACAGAATTCAACATCAAATCAGGGACTGTTCTGCTCGTCCCCTGCACCAGCACCACAAACAAGGCAACGTTCCCAATTTGTTACCCCCAAAACTTGCCAGAGCCCTCAGAGCCAGATGTGCCCCTTCCCCAAAATAAACAGTGACAGAAGAGGCCTTCACACACCAGGGAGCAGAAAGAGAATTCAGGTGACTACAGAGTTCATGTGGGTGAGCACAGCCAGCAGCAGTTGGTAACACTGGGCAAGTAAAATAGAATAAAACAGAATCTGAGCCTTTGTCAAAGGCTCAGCCCTTGGAGGCTGCCAGGCACTGACAGAGAGTTTCGAATGAATGAGAGACAAGGGGAGGAATCAAAGAGCAAAAGTAACAGCTGATGGTTTGTTCAATGCCATCAGACATCTGGTACCTGCTGCTCACACCAGCCCAGCTGGGGTCTCTGAGGTGGCACAGCAGCTGTGGCATTACTCAGCTCCTTTTAATGTTAATTAAAAACATTTAATCAAAGGCTGGCTGGTGTGGACTAGGAAAGGTTCATCGACAGAGAGTACAAAGGGCACCACAGAGCAGTGTGTGGTGCTCCAGCTAATTCGACCTCATTTACATGGCATTAATTGTCAGTGGGAGTTGGTTTGAATTCAAGACCAAGTTTTCACTCTCGGTGGCCTTCCATTAAGTTCCAAAATTAATCTTTAGGGTCCAGCATAAAGGGAGTGTGGCTTTTAAAGGCACATGAGGTACTTTTGGGAGCCATTTTTGCAGCCAGATTAAGGTTGGTATTAAATCACAGAACCCCAGAATGGTTTGGGTTGGAAGGGGCTTTAAATCACATCCAGTGTCACCCCTGCCATGGGCAGGGACATCTCCCACTGTCCCAGGCTGCTCCAAGCCCTGTCCAGCCTGGCCATGGGCACTGCCAGGGATCCAGGGGCAGCCACAGTTTCTGTGGGAACTCCATCCCAGCCCCTCACCTCCCTCACAGGGAGGGATTCCTTCCTAAATACAAACCAGGTACAAAACTCACCACCAGATGTGCTCAAATTTTTGTGGGAACATTAGGAAGGGTCACCAAAGCTGATCTTCTGCAGAGTTGTGTGTTTTTTTTTTCAGGAGCTCCAGCCAGATCCCACCCAGATCCATGTGCAAAAAACCCTTTGCCAATGGATGGATGGCCTGTGTGGCCTGGAGCTGCAGTGCCTCAATTAATGCCATGTAAAACAGGTGCTCGTCACTACAGGAAATATTTGTACATTTATAAAAAAAAGCAATACAACCATAAAGAAAAAATACAACAAGCACAGCTTGATACGATAACATGCCATGAAATGTCATTGGCTTTATAATAATTTACTACAACTTGAAAAATGTTCTTTTATCCACAACGGATAGGAAATGCTTCCATCTAACATATGGTAAGCATGCAGCAACAATATGTACAACAAAAAATTTGGAGCTTGTTTTTTATTCTTAAACTGGATGATTACAAAGGGACCATTTGAAAATCCTGATTTTTCTAGCCTGATCTAGGCTTTCTTTTGCTTCTTTGAATCTGTAGGGTTTGTTTTGTTTTTTTTCCTTAGTTTGGGGAGAATGAGAATTTCTATGTGCAAAAATGTCATGGAGAACACACTGCTTTTATATTTACCCCCAGCAGTAGGTTTATGGGTAATTAACCAATTAACCAACTTATTGGCTAACTGGCACTTAAAAAAATAAAATTCTCAATGCCGTATAGTTTAAAATCATTTTTTTTCCCAACCATTTTTGAAATGCTGAGGATCTGTTGGGGGCATGGATCCTGTGTTACACTGCTCCCAGTTTTCACACCTTCCACTGTGAAACTAAAGCGAACCAAATCACACCAAACCAAACCAGACCAGACCAGATCAGATCGAACCAAACCAGACCAGACCAAAGCAAACAAAAGCAAACCAAACCAAACCAAACCAAACCAAAACAAACCAAACCAGACCAAGGAGCTCTTTGTCTGACCAGATCCTGTCCATCCATGAGGGAGCCCATCCCAACTCAAGTGGGGGTGTTAAAGCTTCCCCTCCCACCTGCCAGTGCCCTCCTGTGAAACCAACCATGGCCTGTAACTGGTACAACTGGGCTGAGGGGGCAGCACAAGGGGAATTTGCTCTGGGCCAGGGACTGCTCCGTGCTGCCTGCAGACAGAACAGTGGGGGGATCAAAGGGCTTTGGGGAGCACAGCCTCGGCCTGGGCTCAGTCCCAGCTCCTCAGGACTGATGGATTTATCTCATGTAAGAGCTGACCCTGACCTAGCAGAGGGAGGGAGGGACCCAGAACCTTGTGCCAAGGGTTCCCTGCTGTCCTTGCCCAAAGAGGCCCAGGACAGGTCTCCACTGAGTCTCTTTCCTCCGTTCCCTTTCCTCCTCAAGAATTTTTTTTCCCCTTTTTTTCCCCTTGTTTTGGTAGACAAGCTAGAACTGATATTTCCAAAAGCACTGAAGGAAGTACTTGGCAAAGCATTTCTTTATCTGGTAAAAAATGAGATGAGAACCCTTTGCTATTCATAGAATTGCAGCTACAAAGGTGGTTTCTCTCCTGTGAGATTTGCAGAGAGAGTTTTGTGAGAACTGATCCCAAGGGTCAATCAGGGAGCTCTGGCTGAGGGCTGAGGGATCTCCCCTGGCTCTGGGCTGCAGGCAGGTCCTCAGGGTGGCTGTAGGATACAGGAGTGTGCAGGAGATGCTCTGGGGTGTGCTGGGGATCCCCTGAAGGTGAGGAGGAAGCAGGAGAAATGCAGCCAGTGCATTTCTTGGCAGACTGATTCCCATCTGGCCTGTCCCAGGGGGATTTGCCTCAGTCAATACTGCTAATAGGAGTGGTGATGCTGTTGAGAGCTGACAAGAGTGAGTAAGCACACTGGCTCTTCTTCACTCAGAGCTGGGGAGGCAGCTGCTACTTGTTTAGGAAAGGAAAACAAAACAAAACAAAAACAAACAAACAAAAAAAATCCACGTGGAAATATTTTTAAGGTGAAAGAATTCAATTTACAGAAAAACAGGGACGCATCAGTGGCAACCATTTCAAACTGACAGCAACAAGGAGCCCAAGCAGACTGGATTTAGGGAACTCGAGGCCAAATCTTTGCTTTACATTCAGAGTCTTTCCCTTTGAAGTGGAAACAAGCATTAAACTACGCTGCAGAACCATGGAATGATGGACTAGATGGATAGAATTGCCTAAACCCAATGCCAAGACTCTTCTGTTTACCACACCTTTCCCAAATTCCTCAATGGTTATGACCTCCTCTGTCCTGCTGGGAACAGTGAAGGCTGACCTGTCCTCAGTTATTCCTCATCCTCAAGAATGGGGCTTCTTTTCCCGTGCAATTTCCTAGTGACACTGTTTCCATTCACCTGCACTTCCACAAACCAACATCCTCCAATCCACACCCCCTTCTCCTTCCCAGACCCTCGGAGGTGACAACAACTTCTCATCTGCAGTTCCTGCTGGGTGGGAACGGCTGCCTGCCACCAATTCTTCCCAGGTTTATGGGCTGCTGTACCTGCAGAGCTGCTGGTGTCACTGCTCCCTGGCAGCTGGCAGTGAGGGGCTGTCACTGTCCCACGAGCAGATGTCCCCAGGTGGCTGGTTGGGGCTCTGCTCTAGCAAGAGTCCTGTGCAGTCCTTGGCAGAGCTCACCCTGGTTACCGGTTCCATTTTTGCAGTGAGTCCTGGGGTCACCGTGGTGAGGCACAGGGAGGTGTTGAGGACCAAGAGGTGGCACAGCCTCACTGGGATGGAACTGGAGCTCTTCTTGGCTTTTCTTACTTCAAGAGTTTGGCGGCACTGATGCTCAAAGGGTTCAAGAAATGAAAGGAAATGAAAGGAGGAGACGTCTGCAGGGTCGCTGGTGCTGCTGTCACCCATCCCAGGGGGCTGCGGGTCCCCCTGGCCCCCCAGCTGGGTGTGGTACAGTACTGCTGAAAAAGCCCCCTGGACACCTCTGGAGGAGTGGGGGGACCTCCTTAGGCCGTGGGGCGGGGGGGGGCCGGGAACCATAGTCGCATCACGAGTCCC
>JANPWX010000693.1:249979-348241 GCA_024734555.1 Trochalopteron elliotii
GGGGGGGGGTCTCCGTGTTCTTCACCCGGGTGAAGTTGATGCAGCGGCCCTGGAACAGAACAGGAGGAGGGGCAGAGTTACTGGGAGAGGCATTCTCACCATCATGGCATGGGTGGGACCTCACAGACCACCCCATCCCACCCCTGCCATGGCAGGGACATCTTCCACTGTCCCAGGCTGCTCCAAGCCCCCTCCAGCCTGGTCTTGGACACTGCCAGGAATGGAGCAGCCACAGCTTGTCTGGGCATCCTATGCCAGGGCCTCAGCACACTCTGAGTAAAGAATTTCCTCTTAATATTGGACACAAACCTGCCCTCCATCAGCCCAAGGCCATTCCCCTCTGTCCTGTCCTTCATTCCCGTGTCTCAGAGCTGGAGTCAGAGCATACATGACCCGTGGTTCCTGCCTCCACAGATGCCTCTTCCCACACCTCAGTCTCAAACTTCCAGCAGCACAAAATCTGGGATTTGCCCTTTTGGAGCCTCTCTCTCCTTCAGACACCTGGCTTTTGTGTCCCATTCTAACCATTAACCAGGCAAAAGGGAAGGTTTGTTTAACTAAGACATTTTCTTGCTCAGAATTTTTCCTGAAATGCATCCGTTCCTCATCAGGATGTCTTGATATCCCAGTGCTTGTGAGAAGCCAATAAACTTGCTCTTTGGTGCTAAGCTACAGTTTGTTGTACAGTTTTAAACAAAACCTTTGCCCTCTGAGCTATTTTTTTTTCCCTCACAAGTTCCACCTGCAAAAGATCCCACTGTAAATACTCAAATGTCAAAATCAGCATTACTGTATTATGGATTCATTCCTTTAGATATGAAATCATCCAAAAAGGCACTAGAGGATTTCTGAATCCATTCTTTATTTTTGGATTGGTAAGTATGAGCTTATTTTCCATTTTACTCTTCTCTCTCCCAAAGTAAATGTTTTTCCTGGTGAAAAAATGCCAAATAGAGCACCAAGCCCCTGTGGGCTGCAGCAAATTTGTTGGGGTAACATTTTTAATCCCCTGCACAGCTCTGCATCTCCTCCCTGCTGTCCCCAGCCTGGCACAAATTCTCTGCAGGGAGGACCCATGGGAAGGAAGATCCTGGAAGGATTTGACAGGGATGGGAGGAGCTGGTGTGGAAGGGACACAGAGATGTCCAGACAGCTCCTCTCCAAGAGCTTTGCCAGCCGTGGATGTGGAGAAACATCTGCCTGAGCCCCGTTCAGCAGAGGGAAAAGGGTTCCTGGCTGAGTGAGGCTATGGAGCAGCCCCAGCTGAGCTCAGCCTGGCTTGGACAAGCAGAGGTGCTTTAGGGAAAACAAAGATTTCACAGTGCCTTCAACAGCACTGAGTTCGAGATGACCCAGCCAGCTCTGGGCAGGGGCAGCTGAGCCCTCCCCTTCCCTCCCTGGGGATCAATGGCCATGCACATGGCAGTGCCCTCCTGGGGATCAATGGCCATGGACATGGCAATGTCACCCTGGGGATCAATGGCCATGGACATGGCAGTGGTAATGTCACCCTGGGAATCAGTGGCCATGGACATGGCAGTGGCAGTGCCCTCCTGGGGATCAATGGTGTCCCTTGTCCAGCCTGTCCCCACACCAGGACATTGTGGGGTGGACAGGGCAGTGCCCAGGTCCATACAGAGCTTTGTCACCATCTGTTTCCTGAGCTGTCCCCTGCAGGGGACAAAATGCCCATACAAAATGAAGTACAGAGTGATCAGAGGCCCTGAACTGCCCCCAGCACCTCCAGCACTGCCATGGGCAGGCAGAGCACAGCCTGAAGTGAGCCCCACACCCTGCTCCATCCCACAGCACCCAGCCCTTTTTGCTCTCATGAGCTCCTGCCTCACCTCTAACGTTGTTTTAATGCACTTTGCTGAGATTTTAAGTAGTGTGGGACAGTCCTGCTGAGTGAAGGAAAGTCTGAACCTGAAATTAACCAGTTCTACTCAGAAAAAAACCCCATAAGAATGTTTTCCTTGTTCCAGTGCCACATCTGCTGCCATGCAACTCGAGTTCAGACTATTATTTGCACTAGTTTTGTTTTCTTTATGTATGTTGAGAATAAAATAAACCTGAACAAAAAGCAGCAGTCAGAAATCTCAGCCAGAGAACAAATAGCTGCAGTTGTTTTTGTGTGGAGAGATGTTCTGTCTGGATGCTCCAAGAGTGAGGTTATGGAGCTGCTGATCCAAATGGAACTGAGCACTGCCCTGAGAGCATTCAGGAGGATGCACTGAAGCTCAGAAATCCTCAGAAATCCCTGAGTTTGGGGCTGGGGCAGGGCGTGAGGACTAAAAGCCTTCTAGTGCTCACAGATGCAGGAGTAACCTGGGAGCAGATGTGACAGCCAGAGCCAGCCCAGAGCTGGCCCAGCAGCCAGTGATCATCAAATCCCTCTGCCCCACTGCCCTGTGCTCTCCCCTGCTCTAGATTAGAGTTGAAAGCTCCTTCACACTGGATGGAGTGTGCTCCATCAGCTCACACTGCCCCTCCCCACCTCTCCCTGTGCCCCCAGCCAGCTGTGCTGCCCTGGGCTGGCAGGGACCTGCCTGGCAGCACCTTCTCCTCCTGTGCTGTGGTCAGTGCAGGGCACCCAGCACGTGTGGGGGGCAGAGACAGCTCAGGCCTCCTCCCCTCTGCACGGAGCTGCCAGACCCAGGCAGTTCTCGTGTTCCAGGGCTTGGCACTGCTCCCACCCCAGCAGATGGGGCCCAGTGCCAGGGAGGCCTTTGCAGTCCAGATGGGCTGAGATGGACTTTGGCAGCTCCAGTACCTCAGAGGGGATGGGGAAGCCAACAGCTCCTCAGGGAGGAGAACTGTCAGACTGAATGGCAAGGGGATATCCAGGAAACAAATTACTGTTCCCTTGCACAGGAGGGGACAGTTAAACAGAAAATGTTTAACTGGTGCCCTGGGCACAAATGCAAAGAAGGCCCAGGAGGAAAGAGATCTCCTTTGAGTGAAAAGCTGGATGTTAAACCACGATGCAAAGGTGCAGAGGTTGTGCTATGCAGAGTGTGAGTTCAAACAGTAACCCCAGAGCCCTGGAGGATTTCACTCACTCTGGACTCGTGGCCAGAGCTGTGTTTTCCCACCAGCACTCAGCCAAAGGGGACCCTGAGTCCCAGCTGGGATTTGCACCCCTGACTGCAGCAGGAAAATAAAACAGGAATTCAGGGCAGGGAAGGGGGTCCCAGGGCAGTGCTTGCCCTCCCCAGGACCCAGGAGATTTCTCTTTGACAGAGGGAGAGCATTTTTCTGAAGCAAAGATGAAAAATGTTTCTGTTTCTCTTGGTTTCCTATCAAACTGGAGTTAATACCTGGAAAAATATCAACATTTTAAGATCATAAAACACTGGGACTGGCTTCTTTTGCCTGGTTTAAAGAGAGGTCCTGGAAAAGATAAAATCCTTAATGTTGTTTTGTATGGGTCATTGGTAATTCAGACATTCCATAAACAAAATCCTGGTTTACCCTGTTGTTATAAGATGGGGGAGAGAGAAATAAAAATAAATACAGAAATAAAGAAAAGAGAGAGAAAGAGAAGAAGGAAAAGAGAGAGAGAGAGGAGGGAAAAGGAAATTTAATAAACAGCTTGGGATTTGATACCTAATTCTCACTTGAGCAAGCACAAAAACTTGTAGGAAGCACTGGCCAAACAAGTAACCTTCCCACCAGCCTTTTGTCACTTGGGGTCAGCACTGGTTCTGGAGGTCACAGAGGGGTTTGATGTTCTGAACCCCTGCCAAGGTAACCCCCAGTTCCCAGGAGGATTCTGTGACAAGGCAGGATCCTGTGAGCTTGAAATATCCCTGCTTGCAAACCTGAGCTGGCAGCCTGCTGCCTTTTAAATCTGTCTGGAGACAGTTTTAGGAAGCTGTTAACACTTCTGGGCTTTGTTAGGCACAGCCTAAGTGTGCCTAGTTCTGCCAGGAGTCCTGCAGCAAAGCTGGATGGTCACCTGCCTGTCTCTGTGCCTCTTACTCACCAAAGGAGGATTAAATCTGTCTCATTTCATGATAAAACATCACCACAATGAAACCATTCCCATCTGTATCTCATTCCTAAAGACAGAGCCTTGGTCTCAGCCTTGCTCATAAAACCTGCCCATTCCAAGGTAGTCCTGCCAGCTTGGCCACTCAATAAATAAGAAGTTGGAGACTTGACCTATTTTCTCCCAAATCAAGAGGAAGAATTGCATT
This sequence comes from Trochalopteron elliotii, assembly GCA_024734555.1. Taxonomy (NCBI): domain Eukaryota; kingdom Metazoa; phylum Chordata; class Aves; order Passeriformes; family Leiothrichidae; genus Trochalopteron; species Trochalopteron elliotii. The sequence goes on from JANPWX010000693.1 coordinate 254,182, forward strand.
GATAAGATCACCTGGTCTCTTGCTGCAGAGGCAGCACTGAAAACTGGGCTCTTATGGTTTATCTGAAAAGATTTCATGAAAAGCACTGCAGGGTGAGAAAGTTTGGAGCAAGATCTAGTCTTCTGCCAGGTCTCAGCACTATAAACCATCCTAGATTTGACTTTTTAACTCCCAGGAACAGACTGGTACAAAATGCTGTTTCCTTCTGAAGCCAGTGAGGAGCTGGGATTTACCCCAAAGGAGGAGGATAAACATCAAAACTAGTGACAAGTAACATTACACAGAACTCCAGCTTCACCAGGGGCAGTTTCCCCCACCACAGACAAGTATCCTGCCTAAATTCAGCAGGAAAAATCAGCAGAAAACCCACCTAACTTTCCTTGATGCCTTCATATGGTTTGGTCTATCCAGATGTTAAAGCAATGGTTTAATACTTGTATTTATCCAATCCTATTCTCTTCCAGCAACTCAGAAGCTGGACTTATTGGAGAAAAGAAGAAATTAAAGATAATGAAGAATTTAAAATGAAGAATTTTAAATTAAAGATAATAGAATTTATTTATTAAATAAGTAAGAGCTTATTTAGAGCATCAGAACAGTAATGTTGTCTAATCACTGAAGTGGATAAACATAAACATAAAAACATAACTAAAACTTTAAATAATGTAACTAAAATGTCTGTAGCTATGCATATGGGACTCTGCAACTCAGGACCCACAGCACAGAGGGTTCTGCCAATCCAACCTTCAATCCTACTCATGAGTTTACTCATCACTTCTCATCTGCACCTGGCTCTCCAGACCCACCACAACCCTGACAACACCCCAATGCCACCCCCTGCTCTGCCAGCTGCTGGGGCTGGACACCTCTGAGCACACCATGAAGGACCCACCCAGCTGGGGGAGCTGCTGAAGAGGAAACAATCCAAACTCCTCCAAAAAGAAGTGAAACAAGATGATAGAGGCTGATACCCTGCCAAATTTGAGCGTGGGAATGAGCTCAATGGCCCCAGACTCTGCTACTGCCAGAGTTCAGGAGTGTGGCTCTCCCAGAGATGAGTGGGCATGTGGATGTCAGCAGCAGCCCTGATGGCTTTTGCAGGAGCTGCTTTTGGCTCATTCCTGCTGTGGGGTGGGTGTCATTTCCAGGAAGATCTGGTGGCTCTTCCCGCTGCCTTTCTGGAAGGAGGTGGTTCAGGCTTGGGGAAATGCTGAGTGACACATCAGAGACACCTCAGCAAGGCTGGAACCTTTCACCTGGGGGCTGAATAACAAAACCTACTGGGTAGGAGGACGAGAGAGAAAAACTTAAATGAAAAATGAAGCCCGTTCTTTTGGCAGCAACAACTGGAACATCCAGGGCAGTGGTAAACACCCCTCTGGAGAGGGAGAGTGAGCCTCAGACTCCAGAAATCAGTGATCTGAGAAGGATCTCCCTGCCTGCAGCTTGGGCAAAAAGGACAGGGCAGGATTCAGGACAGGATTTTCCATGATGTGAATGTGTCAACAGAGCTTGCTGGGTGTTTCCACCTTCCATGACTCAGCACAATCACCCTGAGCAGGGCTAAGGGCTGGAGAAAGTGGGAATTACTGCCCACTGAGTATTGCCCTACAGTGTTTGGTAAGGAATAATTCCCATCCCCACAGTTCCTGGTGCTGAGTTTGCCTCAGCTTCTGACATCAATATTAAAGGCATAACTTTTAATTCTGTCTGGGATAAATCCTGCCCTGGATCAGGTTTGACTGGACCCTTTAGGAGCTGCCTCAGGAGCTCAAGGACCAGCTCTGCTTCATTCTCCCAGTCCCCAGCACTCTACAGGAGCAGACCCCAGGCTTTTGGCTTTGGAGCTTGTTAGTTCCAGGAAAAGGAGCTAATGTTTAGGTTAACTTTTCCATGGCTGTTAATGGAAAACCACACTGCAGCAGAATGTGTGGAAAGGTTATGGCTTTGTTCTCAGGCTCTGCTGCCTGTCAGGAGAAATCTGTGAGCTGGGACGTAAGGATGGGTTAAACAGCAGCTCCTTGTTAGTGCCTGGGTGGCTTTGGGTCTGCAGGAACAAGAATCCTCACAGACACACATGTAGGGGTGACCTGGGGGTCTGCACAGCTGGTTTTACTCTCAGGTCTGAAAAGGGACTGTGGCTGGTGTTTAAACCAGGGGGATTTGAAATCCTATCTCCTGGTTTCTGGTCTTTGTTTCAGAAGGTTTCCATCCATGACACTGAAATCAGATAATTACCTTATATCCAAATTTCTTTGTCTCTAAAACAGGCTCCTAATTCAAAATAAGGCAGGAGCCAGGGGATTTTCCAGCATGACAGGTTTGCTTGTGTGCTTTGTGATGTTCCTGACCAATCAGCACTACCTGGCCATCCACACATCACCCTTCACTGTGGCTACTCAATAATGAAACACATTTCACAGTTTCAGAGAACTCTCCACAGAGCCATGGGATGAGTTGCAAAGACCTTAAAGCCCAGTTCCACCCCTGTCATGGGCAGAGATACCTTCCACTGTCCCAGGGTGCTCCAAATCCTGTCCAGCCTGGCCTTGGACACTTCCAAGGATCCAGGGGTAGATGCAGCTTCTCTAGGAAACCTGTCCCAGGGCTTCCCCACCCTCACAGGGAAGAATATCCTCCTAATTTCCTCTTTGGATGCTGCATGGGAGCCGTGCATGGGAAAATGAACTAGCAAGAAAAACTGTTCCTTGTGGTTAGGGGAGGATTTGAACTACATTAACAGAATATTCCAGCTGGTCTCACAGATTCCTTGTTTAGAGTTCAAATGAATTAGTACCACCACAGTGTCCCAATGGTTCTCCCTGTAGCTGCCCATATTTTCTCTTCCCCCTTGCCTTGGACAAGGCTGAATTCCTGGTTTCATTTACACCTGTACAGCTCCTGGCATGATGGGTTTGGTTTTAGCTGACACCTGGAGCACAGGAATACACCAGCACAGGGAATGAGGCCCCAGGGTGTGTAGCAGCACTGTCCCAATCTTTTCAGCTTTTCAGATTTAATTTCCTTGCATTTCAGCACTGTATGGGAAGGGAGAGACAATGAGTTATTTCCCAGACTGGTCTTTGCAAGTACACAACATTGTCCAGCAGACAGGGAAAGTCAAGGAAAGGAGATTTAATTTTCTAAAGGTTTGCCAGAAATAGAGAGACATCCAAATTCTTCAGGTGGTGCAACAGCCAGTGCTAATCCCTCTCTGAAACACCCCATTATTGCAGCAGATTAAAGGTTATTCAAAGAAACAAGAAAGGACAGAGAAGAAGGAAATTTTACTGTGGGCCCACTGTGAAGTGATTCCCCCAGTAAACTTCCAAAAAAAGCTCTTTTCCCTGAATCTTCATTAATTTGGGTAGGCAACATCTTTACACATAATTATACATGCCTTCGTTATAACTTTCCTCTCTTTATACCCTTCTATATCCATATTCACCTATTCAAGCACAAAGTGAAAATGCAATTAATGCAATGCAATAACAAATTGAAACACAGTTTACTCCCTGATTGGAGAGTTCCTGGCCAAGTCTGATCTTGAAACACATTTTAATAATCTCATAAATTCCTGACAGAACAACATTTATCAAGGAAGTGCAACTGGCACTTCAGAGAAACACGAATGAATTGTGTCCTGTGAGCAATTTGCACAAATAAGGGTTCCCTGATTCCATTATAAAAGTGATAAAGTTCTCTAAAAAATGTATATATATTTACATCACCTCTCTCTAATGATGTTTCCAATATAAAAATAACCTCATTAATGCTGACAAGAATGCAAACCTAGTCTCTTGAAAATGTGAGAAGACCACAGGAATCCCATGTGATCTCACATCCTTGCCTTATTGGAACCATCTGTGCCTGTTGGTAACCTCAGACCCCCTATCCCCAGGTCTGACTCCAAAAAAACAGAATTTCATCATCTTTTTGTGCATCTCAGCCTCTCTGGCTGCACTTCAAAACAGGTCCTGAGCACCCCTGGATTTTCCTTTTGCTCTGGGCTAGGAGAGGAGTTGTTAAAAGCCTCCTGCACACCAGACCAAGGTTTGTTCCTGCTGGGGCAGCGAGGGGCTGCCAGGGACTGCAGGAGCAATGACACTGTCCTGCTGCTGACAGGGACACTGGACCTCTGCAGAAAGCTGGGGTGCCACACTCTGGGCAGGGATCCCTTCCCTTGTGGCAACTGGAGAGGTCTCAGTTCTGCCTCTGTCCCCATCTCACCCTGGATCCCACCTTCCCTGCCCAGGCAGGGCTGTACCTGGGGCTGTACCTGCTGCAGGGAGGGAACAGCCCCAGGACGAGGTATCCCCACCTTCATGAAAGAGCCAGGGGCATGAACAGGGGCAGTCTGAGGTCACAGGGAGCAGGAGAGGACTGGACTGTTCAGTCCCATGTTATCCTCTGCCATGGGTATGAACTGTGTCAGTCACTGCCCTTGCAGCACTGTCTGGTCCCACACTGATGTGACCCTCAGGGCAGGGCACATCTTTTCTGACAATTCCACAGATCCCTGGAAGCTGCGTGGGCTGCAGCAGATAAACAGCAGCAATTACTCAGCTCAGGGATTGAGGTGGAACCCTTGCTTTGTTCTATGCAAGGAATCTTCTGAACAGCTCAGCTCGTGTGCTAGAGGGGATAAAGTCACTGATTATAGCCAGGGATTGCTTATATATGAAAATGATGTAACCCTGGGACTCAGTCCAGCTCCTTTCCAGGCTCCAAAGCAAACAGAGATGCCTTTCAGTTATTTTTCATCTGGCTTCACTTTTTTATCTTGATCAGTGGGTGAATTAAGGAGCCCATTCAACAGCACTGAGTCTGAAATCTGCTTCCCTTTCTCCAGGAAAGAGGAGAAAGAAAGAGGTACAAAATGCTATTAAAACAGCTCCTCCTTGCAGCTCTCAGGAATATCATATGTTCAGAGGCTCCTGCGTGCAAACCCCAAGCTCCTCTTTACTACCCATACATGGTGCCTGCAAGGGTTTGAGTATTTATCCAGCCTGAGAAGGTTCCACATTTGATCTGTGGCTCCCTCTGAGGCTGCTGGTTCCTGTGAGATGCTCTGGTAACCCCTGGTTCTCTTATTCCCAGGGCATGCCCCTGGCTGGCAGCTTGTCCAGGGCTGGCACTGTGGACCTGCTGGTTTGTTGCTGGATAACTTGGAGGTGTTTATTCAGAAATCCACCCAGAACTCTGGAATAGAGCTGATCAGTCTGGAACTGCTCTGGGGGCCTGCCAGGGATGCAAAGCAGAGCCCAGCACTCCTGGGAGCACCTGGAGTGGGAGTGATGGGTGACCTGGTCCCCTGCAGCATTGGGATGAAGTTAGACAATTTAACTAATGAAAATCACAAAATCACAGAATATTTTGATATCCAACCTGACCCTCCCCTGACAGAGCTCCGGCCGTTCCCTCGGGTCCTGTCAAAACATGCAGGAATATCCCTTACTATTCATGAGAATTTCTCCTGTAACTGGTGCAGAGCAGCTCTGTGCTACAAGAGCAGACTGTGCTGAGCTCTTCCAGGGGTCCCTGCACCTGCACAGTTCAGGCTTGAAACCATGGCAGCCAAACCCCACAAACTGTTGGCAAACAAAGCTGACAGATGTGACTGAGAGTTTGCTTCTGAGCTGCCAGGAGTGCCTGTCTTCAGTCACAAAGTAAAGGCAGGCAGAGGGTTTTGCTGTTCCCTGCTGCAAGGAAGGGTTTGGAGGTGCTGGTACCTTGTCTCCTGGCTGGGGACGCATCACGGACACGCGGTCGTATCCCTTCCTCAGCAGGACCCAGAGGGCATCCAGCTTCCCCTGGAATGAAAGGAAATGGTGTTTGTTATGCTCTGGGCCAAGTGCAGTGCTCAGACCCAACAGGTTTTACCCCATCATTTCCAGTGCCTGTAGGAGATGCTGGAGAACAATGTTTTCTCTCACAGACACTTGCTGTGAACTCACTTCAAGTGCAAAGGAAGAGCACTCAGATGTCTGACAGATAACAGTGTCTCTGACCTTTCCAAAGGTAAGGTGTGACTCAGACACCTTTTGGGCTCAGAGAGAGACTAATACCTACTCAGCTCCAGGCATCACAGTCAGCAAAACATTAAATCAGTGCAGTGAGCAGTGAACTCGTGCAAAGCCTTTCTGAACTGCTGCGCCTCCTACTCTGGCTGAGCAGCTCCTCTCCAGCCCTTGGTGACCACTGTGACATGTGAGAAAGAAATCTCATTTATGTCTTGAAACAACCTCCTGGGGAGAACTGAGTGAAACCCCATCTCTGTGCAGTGCCAGGAGAGCTGAGCCCCAGCCAGGGGCTGTGTGATGGCCAGGTTGCCTCCCCTGGTAGCCACCAAGGGAGGGCTCTCCCAGGCTCCCCAGGCCCTCCCCATGTGGCAGCTCACATTTGCACCTTTTCCAGGCAGTAATACCTGTCTTTCCAAGCCCTCCAGCCCCACTCTGAGCTCAGGGGCAGCAGCTGTCCCCTCACTGGGTGGTCTCACACCCCACACATCCAGACAGACCCGGGTGAGGTCTGCTCAAAACCCAAAGTGTTGAAAGCTCTTGCAGACAGAGTCTGGCTGATGTGTGGTCAGACCCTCCCTGCCATTCCCTGCAGTTCAGCCCAAGCATTCATCCCTGACTGGAATTTAGCAGCCAAGCCTGAGGGTGCTCCCCAAATGAGGGAGAAGGAGCCAGAAGGAGCAGCCCAGGGCTCTGCAATGCAGAAATATTCACCAAATCACCTGCTCTGAAACATCCATCTGCTGCTGAAGGATTTCTGTTCTACCCTCACTCCAACAGGCTGGGGTTTCCTTTTCACAAAGGACTCAGCTCCTAGAAGAGCTGCAGGAGGGTTTGCACAAGGGCACACCTTGGCTGCCTCAGTGCAAGGCCACAGACAGCTCACAAGTCAAGTTTATTTGATCCAACTCTCTTCACATTCACTTCATTTGATCCTTGGTCTGTGAAGAACTCAGAACCTGAGATTTGTAGGAATTTCTGGGATTTCTATTTTCTGGAGAAATAGAATTTCTGTCTATTGTATTGTCTACAAGAGATAGTATTTATTAATGTTTCCATTATTATTGTTCCAAATGCTCTAAGTGCTGTGATATTAGAGCAAGAACCATGAGCAAAACCCCCACTAACAAACTTCACTGTACCTGCAGAGATAAGCCACTCTGAGAATGTACAAAGTTATCCCTTGGTACAAAACTGTTTTCTGCAGATAAGAGCATCGAACCCAAAGACCAACTCCTGACTGGATCCAGGAACTCCTGTCTGATCACTCTTTCCTGGAAATAAGGACTACAAAACTCTTGTGAGAGCAGAAATGTCTTGTGTAACTATCGTGGGACAGGATTAACAAATGGAAATGTGAGTTGGATGTTGCAGAGGTGGTGGGAAAAGAGTAAGTATCCCCATTCAGAGTAAAGCAGCTGATTTTCCTGAGGGCCTGCTCTGAGTGTGTGAACTCCAGGGTCTGTAAGGACCAGACTTGACACTCAGGGTGTTTGGGAAGTTCTTTGTGACCCCAGGTCTTTGGTGTCTAACTAAAGACTCCCTTTCATGGGGGCAGGGTCCTTCTCTTCCCTTTCCAAGGAGACATCAGGGCCATAATCCTCTCTGGGATCTCTATTCCTCCACCAGTGTGTTCAGCCAATGGTTCAAAGCTTATTTGGAAGTTGCAGGGACACATGGGTGGAGGCAGACACGTAAAATGACTGCATGGAATTTGTTTCCATAGGATATGGGGAAAAGACTTCCTAAGGTGAGAGCCAGGAAAGTCTGTGATTCTCAAAGGAAGAAGCAAGAAACTTCTCTGTCAGATTCTTCTGCATTTGGACAGCAGAACTCCTTAGACCTGAGGGAAACCATCTATTCCAATCCATCTTTCCTCTACAGCAGAGCTGGTTGAAACTCTTGATCTCCTGTCCACTCTGACAGCTTTAGAAATAAGTACCTTTTTCTTCCATTTCTCCTTTAGGAAACCAGAGGCAAAATGACAACTTTCCATGGAAAAAAAAAAAAATCCTTTTTACTTTGCAGTCCTAATTTCCAAGAGCCTACCATGATTTCTTGGGAAAAGCCAACAGCTCCATCTTTGGGAGCCTCTGGTCTGCCTGAGACATCTGGGTGGAAGAGAGAGAAAGGATGGAAAGGATGATGGTTGAAGAAATGAAATGGCAACGCTTTCACTTGGAAACAGAAGCACTCCTGTGCTCTCCATGGATGGGCCATGTCTCCATGGCTGGAACTAGCATGAGGTCACTTGGAGAAAAAAAAAAAAGAAAGGTTCTGAAGGCAAATAAAGCCTCGAGTCCTACTAGATCTGAAGCCCAGAGAGAAGAAACAGTCGAGGCAGATGACAAATGAAGGAGTGCAGAGTTCCAGCCATGGAATTTCCTCTGAATTCATGGTTAATTCAGCACTGCATTAACCCTGAGTTACCTCAGTGCTCCTGAGACCTGCTGGTGTCAGGTAGAGGCACTTTTGGAGCTGTCTGTAAATCCAAGCTGCACTTGGGCCTCTCTGGCCAGGCTGCTGTGCCAGGGCAGCTTTGTGAACAGAGACAGGAGGGACAAAGGCTGGAGAACTGCCAGGGACACATGGCCCAGGCAATGCTGGAGTGGCCTCTATGTGGGATTCACCTGAGGTTTCCTTTGGAGAGCACCACTTGTTGCTTCAGCTTTAGGTTGAGGTCAGTCTCTTGCTCAGGCAGCAAGCGACAGGACAAGAGGAAATGGCCTCAGGTTGTGCCTGGGGAGGTTTAGGTTGGATGGTGGTAAAATTTCTTCACTGCAAGGGTTGGAAAGGCCTGGCCCAGGCTGCCCAGGACAGTGGTGGAGTCCCCACTCCTGGGAGTGTTCAAAAAACGTGTGCAAGTAGCACTCAGGGACATGGTTTAATGGTGAACATGGTGGTGCTGGATGGATGGCTGGACTTGAGGATCATGGAGAGCTTTTCCAGCCTTAATGATTCTGTGACTCTCTGATTCACTTCCATCTATGTTTTGTGCTGCCCCTCCCTGTCAGATGAACTGAGGGTTTGGCGAGTTTCTTAAGAAGTTTTCAGATTTGTCATTCCCCTTGGATTATCTGCACTGGCTTTTCAAACAGTTGAAATGACATTTTAAAAGCAGGATAATCCAGTTGGCACCATGCTAAGAAGTAACAGCAGCAAATCAGAATAACAACAATAATAACCCAAATCTGTTAAGTGTCAGTAGTCACATTTGGTAGCAAATAAATCTCTGGAGCATTTAACAAAAGCAATCTATCCAATCTCAGCTGTCTACCTACTTATAGACATGACTCTGGGAAGATTGAAAAATAGAGGGAAGAAGAACTCCATCATAAAAAGCAGAACATTCTAAGTAGAGGATGGTACTTGTGCAGTGTGGAGAAGAGAAGGCCTGTGACCAGCAAAGATAACTGGTCCTAAAATGTGAATTTCTTGGCTCTTTACCAGATTCAAACACCCTTGGTTCACTGTTCCTGAAGTTTAATTCCTTGCCCTTCTCCTTTGCCCATGATTTTTAAAGCAGCTTGTTACAGCCATGTTTATCTGCTTCCCAAAGAGGTGCTTCAACCAGCCTGGTGGAGAGGGTGGAAATTTAACATCTGCACACCTGGAGCATGGGGATGAGGGAAAATTCAAGATGACTATCAGGAGACATTTCTTATGGGTAAGGTCTGGGAGTCTGTGAAATATTCCCACCAAGAAGTGGTGGGAGCCTCTCTGTTATTTTAAAATCCAGACTGGACAAAGCAGGATGGATCCCAGCCAGTGCTGCCCTGGCTGAGGGTCCAGCCTCAGGCAGCTCCGGGCTGTTCCCACCTTCCCTGCAAATGCATCTTCTGTACTCACACCTCCAGGACACAACTTTCTGCCAAGACTATGGATGAATTTTGCCAATTTTGCTAATTCCTTACTGTCCAGGGAGAGCAACAGCAGGCCTCTGCTCCATAGGAATGATCCTTCCTGGGTTTGGTGAGTGCTGATGACTGTCCATGAGGAAAGTGTTGGAGACAGTTATCCTGTCTCCATACACTTTTTGGGTGGAGCTCAGTAAGGGGTGTGGTGGCAATTAATAATTAGGTAAATTCTTGTCCAGACTGCTAAATACTATCCAGATGTGGAACACTCCGAAATTTTGAGAGTATTTGAATACAGCATTTTGGATTGGAACTGTCCCTATCCTGTATAAAATTGGAAGGGAAGACAAGAGAGATCTTTCTAAAGGAATTAAGGATATCACTCATGAGATGCTGCTAATATTTGCAGGCACCCTTATAACTGAATTCTTGTTATGAAGCATAAGCTGTTCCAGAGTCAGAACTAAACCTCAGCCCTACATACATTGAATCTTCCCTCCAAGCCTCTCTTGAACACTGGAGAATTTGCATCCTGGACACAGATCTGCAAAAAAACTGATTCCTCTTTTCAGAGCTGATTTCCCATCATTCAGAATAAATCCTGAAAATTCACTGAAAATCTCCTGGGGCTGTGGTCTAACAGCACCAGCTGAGGAAGGGGAGAAACTCAGCAGAATCTCCTGTGGGAAAACACCCAGCTCTCAAGGAATGAGCTCAGGTGGCTGCACCCACATAGTTCCAGCTGCCTGAGCAGCTATTTGGGGCTCTTTGTCTTAAAATCAGTGTTTCTGTCAGCTCAGCTGCAAAAACCAACTGTGCTGTGTCTTGGCTGGATGAGGTCATTTCCAGGAGCAAGAAAAACCTCCCAGGTGGGCCTGGTGTGTTTTCCAAGTGCACTGATGCAAAGTGACAACACAGCTCATTCAGGAACACGGGGCTGCCCTGTGGGATTGGGGTGTGCTGCATTCCCCACTCGGGGCTGGGGCTGCTGCCTCCAACCTGTCCCACCATGGGAGTGAACAACCGTCACAGACACGTGTTGAAGCCATTACACCATGACTGCAAATGACTTGTTGGGAGGCTCTGTTTATGAGAGGATAATCTTCCAGGGGGAAAGAGAGAAGGTGCTGGACCAAATCTTCAAGGAGGCTCCCCTCTGGAAACCACCTGGGCTCCCCTAAGCATTGCTGCCATTCCTACCCCTGGACTTGAACCAGCTGCAAGATCAGGGACTGAGGAGAGCCCAGACATGAGGCTTGCTCTGGTTCCTTGGGCACCACCTGCAGCAGGCCAGGAACCAGAGGCAGTGCAGGGAGCCCTGGGTGCTCTGTAGGTTGGGACATCTCCAGCCTGGCTCATAGGTTTTGTCTGACCCCAGTGGCTGCTGCTGGACAGGAAGGAAACAGGACTGTAAAGCCTCTGCTTTCATTCAGAGAGACACTTTCTCATTCCCCAGCAACACAACTCCCAAACCTGACCAAGCAGGTGGGAAACTCCCAGTGCCCCATGTGGCTCCTTCCCACAGCACCTCCCCAGGCACACGCTCAGGGGGCTCCCTCAGGCACAGCCACTCCAGCAGCACCTGGGATCATGGCTTTGTGGGCAGATCTCATCCATGGATGTGAACACACACCACAACAAAAAGATATCCTGCATGCACCCCAGGCAGGGCTGGACTCACCTTGATGGGGGAGTACCACTTCCGAGGGGATGAGGGCCGGCGCATGTTGCTCCCAAGGTTCCTGGGCTCAGGGAACTCATATTCCTGCTCTGGCATCTTCACCCTGGCATTCTTGGCCTTCTCTAACTTGGCACCTTCCTCTGTAGAGCCCTTTTCTCCCCAGCGCACCTGGAAGGAGGGATCAGGCTATGTCACAGACCTGCTGCAGGAACAGAGCCCTGACTCTGTGTTTTCCCAGCATCCAGATCCAAGCTGAAGAGCAATGCACAGGCTGTGAGGTTTGTTTCTAGACTGCAGCTCAAATTTTGAACTTGTCCTTCGTGATGGTTTATGAGAAATGTGGGAAGGGGGAAGCTTTTCAGAAAAACTAAAATAATTTCCTTGTAATTTGTATGGCAGTGCTGCCCCTGTATGCCAGGCATGGACCTATTGCTGTACTAGAGAACAAAAATGGTCCCAAACTTCAGAAATCTATGTTTGGCTCTTAAATATTCCCATACAAAAACGGTCTGGACTCAGATGCACCAAAAAAACCTTCAAGAAATTTGTGCCTGTCTCCTGAGTCCCCTCCTGGGTGGGTTGCAGGGGGATTTCCCAGCCCAGACCTGACCCCTGACCTGGGATTTCCTCACCTCCATCCGTTTGATGCCGCCCACTCCTCGTCCACCATAGTAAGAGGCATCGACTGTGGGCCACTTCTTCTTTGGCAGCCCATCATCATCTTCCTCCTGCAAAACAGCAGCAAGGGGTGGCACTGTCAGGAACAATGACCAGGGATGGAAAGGAATAAACAGTCCCAGGCTGCATTGTCCTTTGGGCCTGCAGGACAGGCAAGGTTCTGGTCTCTCCCTTGTTATTTTCCAGAGGATGTACACTCATGAAAGGACAATGTTTCATGACATAAACACCACCACTTGAAAGGTACAGTCCAGCTCCAGCAAGAATGAGATTTTGGGATTTTTCACCTCTGCCACCTCTTCACTTCACCTGGGACTGGGCAGAGGCAGCTGCTGCTTATGGCTCCCTGTGCTGCAGGGACCCTCCAGGGCCCAGGTAAATTCCCATATTGGAGTTCAGGTCTCACAGGATGCAGGGAAAGAGCAAGAAAATGAGTAAATTCTCTCCTGAATGATGGCAAACTCAGGGTACCTTTGGAAACAACCCCTGCGGGAATGCCCAGGTTTATTGAGAGGAGCTGGCCAAGAGGAATAGGATGGAAAAGCCTCATGGAAAAGTCATAAGAATGGAATTAGCTCCTGTAATGAACCTGGGGCAGCTGCCCATGGAAGTCCATGTGGCTTCAGTGAGCCCTGTGGCTTCTGCCAGAGAGAGTCAGGCCCTGGGTGAAACATGAGATTTGAATTCTGTCCTCCCCTTGCTCACTGCAGGCACATCACCAGCCCCAGAGCTAAACATGCTCAGCACCTCATGGTGACATTCAGATATGGGTGGTCAAGAAAATGCCCTTAAGTTTATTTAAAATGAGTCTGCTAAAGCTCTAGCGAAATTCAAGCTATTTTAAATTCTCTGTTGCACTTTGTAAGGTCAGAGTGTATATGGAGCTCTTATAGTGCCTTTCCCTTTAATTCTGCAGTTCAGGCTGTGAACTGGCAAAGCAGAAAAGCAGAGTTCATCAAAAACGTGAAGTATTTCCTGTGAAAAATGTGGAGAGAAAAGAAAAATGGTCCCTCTCTCTTTTTTCTTCTTTCTTTAATTTTTCACAGGGATTTGGCTAAACTCCAAAACTTAGGAGCTTTCCAAAACTGGAAAAGCCAAAAATACTTTGAAATTGAAACTCCCCATCAGGAAAACTGAAAAACTGGGTGGGGGAAAAAAATCCAAGAAAAACTCCGGTTTTCACGGCAACCAAAAGCATTTCAGTTTATCAAAACACACAGAAACTGGGCTGCAAATGTGTCCTGATCTAAGGGAAGGGTGAATAATTGGTCACAACTACCAGGTTCTTCTCTTCAGAGCTGACCTCTCTCCCTGGCCCTGGGCAGAGCTGCTGAGGCTCTTTGTTGCAACCCAAGAACTCAACATCTCTGCATGAAGTTTTCCATGAGGACTTTCCCCCCACCCCCAACCCCAAAAGTGGAAGCAAAGCCATCTAAATATTTTCCTTCAGCAATTCTCTTTCTCTCTCTTCAGTTCAGCACAGACTGGACTTCTCACAACAGGAAATACCAAGGTTTAGGAAATCTCCCCCACAAGCCTTTAAAAGCCCTGTGAGTCCCTTCGCTGCAAGCTGGGAGCCAGGACAACAGCACATGCACAGAGAGGCAGCATGGACACTTGAAAAACAAAGGAGTCACAAGTTTTCTGCAGAATGAGCCTGTTTACATGCTCGAAGGGCAGGGGAGGTTTTGCAATACAAGCAAAAAGCCCTCACCACCAATGTCCTGCACACTTGACTGATGTGCTCACGACACTCATGAGGAGCTGGAGGAACTGCAAACCGGGGGCAGGGCAGGGAAGAGCAGGAAAATGGGAAGGAAGAGGCACCCAAACCCCACATCCAGCACCCCAATTTATGAGCCAGGGATTAATTCTCATTCCCTGCCTGCTTCACCTGCATTTTTCTACACGTGGCCACAACGGGGTTTGTACCTGAGGAGCTCCAGCTCTGACTCCGCTGCAGCATCAAAAACAGCCCCAGAAAATCCAAGTGCATTTAAGGATGCTGGAAATTGACTGTACAGAACTTGGCAACTTTCCACCCCCAAAATCTGCTTTAGATGGAGCTAGAGTTTCTTTTGACAAATAAGAAGAAGCAGGACAAAGCTGCATTTCACAGTCAGGGATCCAGATTCTTAAGTGCTGGATTGCAGAAAACAAAGATCTGTGTTTATCTCAGAGGCAAGGCCGGGCTCTGGATACTTTGACCCTGACCCGAGGAAACCTCATCTGTGGGTAACACAAGGATAATTCAGGCTCCACAAGGGACATGTGAACCACTCAGGGTAAGAATTCAAACTAAATTTGGCCAGACATTAAAAAAAAAAAAATTGGACAACTTACCCCTCTCCCCACCCTTATAATTATTTTCCCAGTTGTCTCTGCAATGCCTGAATTTTGTCAGAATTCAGCATTTATAGAGAGCTCTGCCTGCACCAAGGGCTGAGCCACGACACGACAATCATTACTCTGTGTGAGAGATGTTACCATCGAATTTTAGTGTTAAGAGAACGCAGGCAAATCCAGCTGTCCTCAAGACTCGTTTCCACCCCTTCTCTCAACACTGGACTCATTCCCAAATCCCATGGCCACCTCTCAGCTGCTTTGTGACACTTTGGGGACACCTTGCTGTTCTCAGAAAATATTTCCTCCTGCTGGGAAAGGTTTTGCTTGGTACCTTGGTACCTCTAAAGGCTCCCCAGAATCTTCTCTTCAGCCTGAACAACTTCAGCTTCACACAAGCTCATCCTTGAGACACAAATGTTCCTCAAACCAAGCTTTGGTGGCCTTGATCATCCCAGAAACTCCCCATTTATCCTGGTCCAGATCCTTGGAGGTCCTGCCTCAGGTGAAGCCCTCTAAGAGCAAAGCATCATACATGCACAGGTAAGAGGGAGCCCCGCTTCTGGTGAAAGGAGGATTTGAGCTGTTCCTACTTCAGAGCTCAGACACCGAGCTGCAGGAAGGTGAAGTTCCTATAAGGTCATGGGAGTCAACACCAGGATGGGATTAAACCCAACTCCCACAGCCTCTGCACTGGGCCTGCCTGGATATTTCCCATTAAATTGGCTATAAACTGAAATTTGGCTATGAAATGCCACACCTCCATGGTGTAATACCTGCACCTCGTCTATGGCCAATAACAGCCCCACCCTTTTTCTTTTAAATGCCTGTCTCTTGAAAGGTACTTTTTCTCTTCCTCCCATATTTCCACAACTCACTGTAAAAAGGGAGTACAGGAGAGGAGAAGCATTGGCACACCACTGGGACCTGGCTTCATTTCAGGAATAGATTTCCTGCCTTGGTGTCGACAAAAATTCTTATTAGATCCTTTCTCTGGAGCTTATTTTGCTATCTCCCCAACATGGCTTTCCAAAAGGAGCAAGGAAAACAATTTGGAAAAGAATAATGAACAGGAATAATTGAACAACTTGGTCTAGTGGAAGGTGTCCCTGCCCATGGCAGGGGGTGGAACAGAAGGACCCTCCCAAACCATTCCATGACAATAAGTGAGAGTTCAAGCAGCACTCCAAGCAGCTGGATATCCTTTGGTCATTCTCTGTCCTCATGAATGTGGGAGAGATCAGATCCCAACAATCAGTGTGGATCCAGCTGAACAGGGGGTTCATTCCTTGGCTCCACAGCAGCTGTCCTGCAGGGACTGAAGTCCCTCCTGTCCCTGCTGCCTCCCAGGACAGTGTTAAAACCCCTCAGGGTCTATGCCAGTGCTGCTGAATGGCCCTTTCTCCCCAGCACCTCGCTGTGAGCGTTTGCTGTGCTGTGTGTGAGTAAGAGGACAACAGACATAAGAATTATCCCATTACAGGCTGGTTGGTGGCTTGGCCCTGGTACCACATCAGGGATGTCCGCAGCTGTTGGGTGACAGAGCAGCAGGGAAAAAAAGGGACTGAGTGATGAGGAAAGGGCAAGCTGTGGGCATCTGAATGATCTCCTGCCTGGCTTTGCCAGACTCCAGGGAGCTTTGTGTCCCTGGAGTGCTGCTGTGGGAACAAGTGGTGCCTGGACAGATCCAGCTGGGGGTTCCTCTGACTGCAGCCAGTCTATCCAGGACTGACAGCAGCAGAACTCTGGCCTGGGCCAGGGAGTGAATAGGGAATTGTTGGAAGCTGCAGAGCCCTGCAGTTGGGGTTTTTTGGTGTATTTTGAGGATGGGTTGCTATAGCAGAATCAGCTTCAGCCTTGTGGTGAGCCTCTGCTCTGAGTTGGGCAGAGCTGTTTCCAATAAACCCAGCCTAAAGGTGATGGGGCACAGGAATAAAAGCAGCTGTGTCTTCCTCCAGCAGGGCTAGAAAAAGCCTTCCTATTCACTGGAGGTAGAAGAACGTGGTTTTGATCCACCTTCAGTGACTAATCACAGGCCAGAAAGGTGCTCCTGGCTCCTCCAGGCACTCATCTCTTCCGCTTGGCATTAACTCAATTCTTCCTGGCCTAAGTGAAACCACCTGTCCTACCCTGGGCCTCACCCTCAGCATCCCAAGCTCCCCAAGCAGCACAGTGGGAGCTGACAACATTTGCAATTTCTGAATGAATTAATTGGGAGTTTCTGGCCAATAATGATTTCCTTCACCAACAGTGAAGTGTCTCCAACGTGTCTCAAAGGGCCTCTGAAACAGAGTTCAGTAAAACCTTTGGCGGGTCCGACAGCAGAGGCTGCTTCCCCCTCGTTGTTGGAGTGTAATGCATTCTCCTTCCTCCTGTGGGCTTGAGCTCCCAAACCTGCTGATGCAAGAATTCCTCGTCTTTATTTTTTTTTATGGCCAAGAATTTCGTGAGAAGAAAAAAATCCAACTGTAACCCTATTGCTGAATGGACCAGCAATCCCTCCTGCTGGAGAGGAGCAGCTGCTGGATTCCTGCAGGGGAGAGGGATATCTGCAACACCTAAAAAACTGGATTGTAGAAAATCAACTCCATCTTCAATTAGTTTAGAGCGAAGAAGAAAATCTTGAGGCTTCAGTCTTCTGAGAATGCATCACGCCACTGTCAGTCCCACTCTGTGGACCAGCCTCTCCAACAGTAAATGCACCAACAAAATGCATCTTTCCAGAGATTCTGCTAGTTTGTCACTAGTGAGCAGCTCTTCTGTCTGGGAAAAAACAGTGCAAGTCACAGCTTCAAGCCTTACCGATTTCTGAGCACTGCTCTGATGCCGTAGAGCTTCTAAAATAGCATAAACTACATTTTCCTTTCTTAAAAAACCTTTGGCTGCTAAATGTGCAAGTTGGCTCTGGGATAACTGAGCTTAGGGCAGGTGCTCTGGGGGGAGCATTAGAGCAGCTTGTATATTGTACAGATGGATGTCCCATCCCTGGAAGTGTCCCAGGCCAAGTTGCATAGGGCTTGGAGCAACCTGGGATAGTGGCAGGTGTCCCTGGCCATGGCAGGGGATGGAATGGGATGGTCTGTGAGGTCCCTTCCAACCCAAACCAATCCATGTTGTAACCAAACCCTGTCATCCCAAGGTCCCCAAAGAGGAGAATAACACCCAAAAGAATGTCCAGATCCCCTCTTGGACTGATGAGGCAGCAGGTAAAGCACAGATCCTACTGAATGCCAATTTTCAATCACTGTGCAGGGCCCTCTCAGGGTACAACCAAAGCCTGGAGAAGTTGAATTTCAAGCTGTAGCTGTGATTTTGCAGCAACTGCTCTGCTTTTGCAGCACTTACTGGGTTGACAAAAGACTTCCTTATAGGTGACACACATCTTCCTTCTTAGGGGGTGTAATTTCCCCCTCCAGTTCTTGGCCAGGGAGTCAACATTCCAGAATGATGTATTTTAATTAATTTCAGCAATTGAATCCCTTGGCTTGGAGGCATGTGCGATGCAGAACAAAGCATGTGCAATTTGAGGTTAGTGTTTTCCTTTTCATTCAGAGGACAGAAGCTGACAAAGCTGGTGGATTTTCACACAGCCCAAACAAATGTCTGCTCAGGGAAATGGGCCAGGTGCCTGCAGAGAGAGGCATAGGGGCCACTGGGTCCAAATGTAAACCCCCCTTGGATCTGGGAATGATCTGATTAGGAGCTTGCTTCAGGCCTGTTTTGAAGTGCCCCAAGGTGGAGGTTCCAGGGCTGGCCTTGAGTCCCACTGCCTTGGACAGTGCAGGGAGAACCAAGGCTGGATCCCTGCTCCCTGCAGAGGCCTGAGTTTTCCTGGACCTTGGCTCAAGCCCATGCTCCCTGGGCCAGGCTTCATGGAGAGTAGAGAGCACCATTTCACAAGCTTTTCCACTTGCAAGCTGAAGCAGGCAATGAATTTGTCTCCAGAAGCAGAAAGCAAGGCAAACTACCCGACCAAATCACTCTGAGCACAGACCTAAGGCTAATTTTACTTGCATATTTAAGAGGAACTGATCCAAACCCTAGTGAAGTCAATGGAAAAACTCCTATTGCCATCAGAGTGCCCTGCACAGAGCCCAGGGATGCAGTGAAATCCCACATGGTAAACACTGGGAGCAGCGCAGAGACTCATTGTGTGCTGGAAGCAGGAGCACAAAGAAAGAGGCAGATGGAAAACTGGGCCCATTTCTGGGCACTGTCTGCTCAGGAATGGTGGCAGAGCTTTAACCATTTGTGGCAAGACTAATTTAAAACTTGTAAGCAGAGTTAAGATGGAAGCTTTAATGTTGATTTAGCATTTGTTTATTACTCTCCATTAAAACTTCCCTGGCTTGTGTAGCTCTGCTGATGTTGAAAGGATTTTGATGGGGTTTTACATCTGCTCTGAATGTGCCTCAAACAGTGCAAGGACCAGGAGCTTCCTTTTCTCACAGCAACTGTGCTCCAAGGGCTCAGCACTGGGAGCTCCTGCCAGAAGTGGTTATATATCCCAAACCACCAAAATCATTACTGTGCCATTATTCCAGGAAGGCAGTTAAGCACATGTTTAGGTTCCACTAACTTCAGAGTTAAACACAGGCCTAAAGGCTGTCCCTTGTGTGAATCACAGCCTAACTCTGTTCAGACCAAGTGAGGTATTGTCTGAGCTGTCCTTTCCTACCTGCTCAGTGGAGGCACTGAACTTACAGATTTAATCACCTTTTGTGAGGAGCCTGAACAAAACATTGTCCTAAACACTGAGGAGACCAGGGGTCAGTGTCACTCACCTCGCTGTCTTCTGCAGGAGGTGGGGGAGGCTCCTTGATGATCTAGAAGGATTAAAGAGAAAGAGAATCATAAATTCCTGCTTTGTTCTTCAGCACGACTCAAACATCACAAAAAAAACCCAAAAAAACCCCAAAAAACAAAACAAAACAAAAAAAATCCAAAGGAGAAAACACCAGGATGTGCTGCTGGAACACCTCAGTTACACCCCAGTGTAATCACAGCGTGTCTCTGGGTGCCACTGTCACTGAGGGGGAGCAGGAGGTGACCCAAAGCCCTGCCATGGAGACATTCCTAGTGACAGCTCCACCTCATTGCTCATTAGGTGATCTCTGCCCTATGTGAGGCAACAGAAAATTCTAAGTCTGATATCCTTGATTCTCCTAATCCCAGTAGCTACCACAGTCAGTGCTGGCTCTAATCATTGATGCTTCACCTGAAAAACCACAGTAATTCAGCATCTCCTTCTCCTGCCCTCTGCACATGTGTACAAATCCTGCCTCAAATAATTTACAGTCTGAACAAAGGCTGGAAAGCAAAACCAACATGAGGCAAAATGCCCTGGGGACATTGCAATGCAGTGATAACCCCCAGCCTGTCTCCCAGATCATTCTTCCTTTTTCATTCCAGAAGGCTCTGCCAGCTCATGCTCTTCACATTCATGCTTTTCACATTATCAGGTTAATAGAGTTCACTGTCATAAACTTTAAAAAATATAAATATATATATATATATATGTATATATGGCTCACTGAGGTTTCTAATAAAGCAAGCAGGGTGAGGTTGCAGCCTGGTCCAGGATATTCTCCATAGAAACCATTCCAGTTTACGTGGGTGTGAGGCCATTATTTCATGCAGAAAGTTTGCATCCAGGGCTTGGCAGGCAGTTGGCTGCTCCTAGAGCCCTGCATCCAAGAGCAACAGAGAAGTTTCCAAGGGGAGGGCAGCAACACCAGGCACGTCAAACCCTGTCCCTCACCCCTGGTACACCTCACTCTGCACAGCCCCAGCCCTGGCATGGCCCCAGGATGGGTTTTCTCTGGGAGGTTGAGTCCATCTGGACCAGGCAGCTCTTTCTGTGAACACCAGGCCATGAGGCAAGGGCTGTCTGAGCACCAGGGGAGGTGATACTGAGTGTCCTGAGCTCTGCTCAGAGCTGGGTGTCAGGGCAGAGGCTGTCCTGGCATGGGGGACACACGTGTGAGCTTCAAAAACACCCTGAAGAAAACCCCAAAAATACAGTCCCAAACAGCTACAGCTTGGCTGTTTAAATGCAGAAAGGGAAAATTGCAATCACATTAAAGGCCCTGAAGATATAAATATTTACAGCAATTCCTCTCACTCGTGTTTTTCCTCCTGTGATGAGCTCACTGTTTTTATTTTCCTCTGCAAAGCCCGAGTCATGCAATGTGGCCATTAATGAGGAGCATGTGCCTCTGGCTGGGAAGGAGACAGGGCTGGAGCAGTTGTGTCCCAGCCCAGGGCAGTGATGAGTGCTGGGCTCTGCAATTACCTGCTCCTGGCAACAGGGCTTCTGTTTTGGTGGCCTCCAGCACCTCAGGGAACCCCTGATAGAGACTTTGTGCTTTAGGAACCAACACTGAATGTGGGCATGCACAGGAACCCAGAGCATACAGGGAAACACAAAATGACTCATGAGGAGGAGTGTGGTGGAGCACTGCTCATCCCCCATCCTGGCACAGCAGAACCACGGGTCATGTGTGGCTGATGAACCTTTTTAGGGAGGAAGGAGGGGGGATGGCCCCGAGGAGCCTGAGCTGACCAGCAGAGCTGGGGATGGTCTCCATCTCCCTGCCCACCCTGGGATCCCCAGCTTGCATGGGATAGAAACACTGAAAACTATGAAAATGACAGAAAATGATGAAAAGTAGATGATAAGTTGATGATATGTGCCTAGGGGCTGCCCAGGGAGGTTTGGAGTCCCCATCCCTGGAGGTGTCCAAGGAAGGCCTGGAGATGGCACTCAGTGCTCTGTGCTGGGTGACAAGGTGGGAAATAGCCACAGGCTGAGCTTGGTGATCTCAGAGGTCTTTTACAACCTAAATAATTCTGGGATTCTGCGAAAAGTGGAGGTACTGCTGGTACTACTCTGTGGAAAGGAAATCCTGAATATCAGCTTCATCAGAGGTGTAAGATGGAGACAGCACCATCTCTTCTGTGCCTCTTGACACAATAAATACTGACAGGGTGTGCAACGCACCAAAACACACAGGAGACCTTTTCAGATTAATTTTCATCAGTCTGATGGGTGGCATCTGTCAGCAGACCTCCTTTTGAACCAAATCCCTGAACACAAACCCATCAGACACTGAGAAACTTCAGATATCTGACTCAAAATGTACCTGCTGGAAGCAGCCTGGTTCCCTCCTGGAGCACCCCCTGCTATAGTGGAAAGAACATAATGGGTTCCAGTGGAGTTTCTCTCATTTACACTGGAATGAAACATCAGAATAAACCATCCAAATTTGGTCCAGATAAGCATCCAAACATAACTTCTCAGCCAGTATCACTGGAGATTATACACTTGGAAGTGAGGAGATGGCTGTTTTCCATACATTTGCATTCCTTCCCATATGCATACAAACACACAAACTGACTGACTTCTGTAAACAGATCAAGTGTTTTCTATCACAGGCCAAGAGGGGGAAAAAAAAAAGACATTCCTTCCATTTTTAAGTGCTTTGCACTTCTAAGAGCAACTGCACTCCCCGTAAATTGGCAGCATAGATTGGTTAATTTGGACAAGTTTAGGGATGGGGGAGTTCAGTCTCCTGAGCCTTTGAGCCTGTATGACCTTTCAAAGTTCAAGTCTTACAAAAAAAAAAATCTCATTTCTGACTAGCTGCCCGGGCCTTCAAACAGCACAAGTCTTTTCCTTCTCCCTTTTGGATTCTTACAGTTATAGCTCTGTGTGCATTAAATCTTTACTCTGAGGCACTGAGGCCCTCATTCTGGGGCACTGAGACCTTTGCCCTGGGACAAGGAAGGCAGTGAAGCCAATGGCACCTTGGTGGCATCCCACAGCAGTGGGCACAGCGGGAATGCTGAGGGAATGCACAGCACAAGGCAATGCTGAGGGCCCAGGCCCACAGGTCCCATGCCAGCTCACTTGGCATGACCAGAAACAACTTAAAAGAGTGAAAATGCCATCACAGGGGCTCTGTGAGGACACAGCCCACACGGTCACCTCGTTCTGGCCTCGCCAGATGGCCACCAGGACCTGCTGAAGGATCAGCTGGGAGCGGGCCAGGCCCAGCACAGGCTCCGGCCAGTTTGGCTTGGCAAGGCCGCAGTGTTTGTCCATGTGTGCTACAAGTGTTTTGATGACCCCAAGCCATTCCTGGGAGTGCTGGGTCTCCCACCCCTGTATTTGGGAGAAGAAGAACACAATGGTTCAGCCCTGGGTTTGCTCTCTAGGTGAGGAACACCTGAGGGGTTCTACACCATCACCGTGCTACAAAAACCTGGTAAGGCTCTTTTGTTTCCAAGGGCGAAGGCCCCTGGGGTGGAGGTGGCCCCTGGCTTTCCTTGGCATGGGAAGGAACTTTGAGAGCAGTTGTCAGCACTTCCACACGCTCAGCTGTGAAAATTCAGGACAGAGAAGTAATTCTTTGCCTTCCACCACAGATCCCAACATGCACGAGAAGGACAGGTCTCTGTTAGTTGAGCCACTCCATGTCTCAGATCTGTGGAGAAGCAGCTGTTTCTGACGGATAAGCCAGTGGCAATGCAGAGGAATGCTATTAGCCACCTCCTGGAAGGTTAAAAACATTGGGAAGGATGAATTTTCTGTTGCCCTGAAATTTCTGTAGCCATTCAGGCATAAGAAAGCACATGTTGAATCCAAATTTTGCATATTCCAGGAATGTGTCTAGGATGTTTTCCGTCTTGGGAACCCATAAATCTCCACCAGCTCTCAGTGTCCAGCAATCACACAGTAACTATCCCTGGAGTTTTAGATGATAAATAGAGGCAATGTTTCTTGTCAGAGGAGCATATCTGCTTTAGGATGGGATAGATCATAATTTAAAACAAAGCAAACAGTACAAAATAAGAAATAAAGGACTTTGCCTCTAATTAGGACTACAATTTGGAAGTTGTTAACTGAGCAGATTATTTTTGTCCTTAATTACCTTCACTCTTCTGGAAAACACCGAACATATATTCTTGCTATCTTAATAAACAAGGAATTTTAATAGCATTAACTATGATCCATTTGACTAATTTCCTTTTCTTTTTCTCCTTTCATATTTATAGTTTTGACCTCTCAGTCCTGTGACTGTTTCATATTTGAAGTATGAGTTGGGTAAAGGAACGTTCCCTTTTTAATTCTGTCATATCTTCTGTGTCTTCTCAGTATCCATTAAATCCTTGGAGATCTGCTCTACATTTCAAAGCTAACACAAGCAGGGGCCTGTCCCAATTTCTTCACCTGCAATAAAATGCAATCTTCTTTTTAGAGATGCAAGTAAAAGGTAAATGAAGCCCAATGGAAAGATAACTCATCCTTTTAAGTTCACCTCTCCTGTCAGCCTGGGAGCAGATTCAGGAAGCTCAATTTTAACCAATTAAAACTACAAGAAAAGACTGCTTCAACCCCTAAGATTTGGAGATGAACTGCACAAATCAAATTCAATACAGGATCATAGCACATGTCAAAATTATCCTCTTCTGAAAGACAGGACATCATGGAGAGAAAAAGGCTCCATTTTAACTAACCCTGGTACAGTTTGGAGCCAAATGGGGCTGGCATGCAACTCTGCAGGGAATGCAGGCAAAAATGCAGTCTTCACAGGTCGTTCCCTTTCCTGGGCTGTTCCACTCACATAGATGAACCAGGCCAGAGCCACTGGGGTGTGCTCCAAGTGTCTGACCCACTTTCTTTGGAAGACTATAGAAATGATATCCCTTTCCTGGGCAAAGGAAAACCATGGTCACCACTTTGAGCTGTGAACAGGAGCCCTTGCCCACACTCACTGATTCCTAGTGAATTTTCTGGTTAAGTGATCCTGTGCTTCCTTCTCCCCAGATCAGCACAACTGCAGAGAAGCTGTGCCTCGTATGCTCATGGGAGAGGGTGGGAACCAGAATCCACGGATCTTTGTAAGGAATCTCCATCCAGCCAACAGGGACCCTGCCATTTTATAGCTCTTCAGGGTAGCTGCAGAGCCTATGCATTTCCTCCCCTTCTTTTCCACCGGTTTAGCCATGTGGTTTTAATCTATATTTTCTGTATTTTCTCCATCCAGTTTTTTGTTTCCAAAACTTCTGGTCAGCTGCAGTACAGACTGAGAGCCAAACAGATTGCTGGGTTCTTCCATGCTTACTTCCAGAAAACAGCTTTAAAGTTAAAAACTGGTGTTAGATTCTTAAATACCGACAGCTCATTTATCTGCCAGCCACACCTCTGCATTTAAAATCACTGTAGTATGAAAATGAGTGAGGTGGGGCAGATTTTCTATGTGGGCAAATAACCCAGCCCAGCCCCTCAGGCCACCCTGGATGGCTGCAGAAGGGACACAAAGACTCAAACCTGGGAGGAAATGTGATGGATGAGCACCATCCCAGCAAGGGAGACCATCCCAGCACAGCCAAGCCTTCCAGCTATTACATTAATTCTGCCTTCACTCTACATCCAAACACTTTAAGCAGCTCCATTCCCAAGCCAATCTAACAATGTGCCTGCAAAGTCCTCCTTAAGACAGTTTTGGAGGTTTATTATCTCTTTGGCTTACCTCTACATTAAAACCTATTTGATTTATATCAACATTAAACCTGAGGCTCATGTTGGCCTCCTACCCAGAACAATTTCACCCTTGGGCAGCTGAACAGCCTCTTGCACACACAGTTCCTGCTGTGGATGTCTGGACTGCCCCAGGTTGTGCTGTGCTCAGGGAAGAGGATGAACGGGAAGACAAAAAGTGACTGGGGGAAGCCAGGAGCTGGGATCTGCTGCTTGGCTGATCTGCTCAGCTCAGGAAAGGTGGGGTCACCCCATCAGAGGTGTCTGTGTACTTGTTTCCTTCTTACCATCATTCTTGTTATAAGTACAGTGTTGGGGAGTTCAGCACAGCAGAATTGTTTCTTTGTTTTCTGTTATCCAATAAACCTCCTACAACCTTTGGAGAGGTTAGTGCCTGCTTCCCATGCTTTTGTAATATCCTCCACAGGTATCCAGGGAAATTTTGCCTGCGCTGGTATATCAGGCACAGCAAAGAGTTATTATTGTTCTGATCTACTAAGCAACAATTGCCTCTACTGTAAACCGAGTGGTAAATTCCAGACTTCATCCCAGAACACTTCTGAGACCAATAAACTTGGATACATTTGGAAACAGCATTCCTTTATGGGAACGTGCCAAGGAGATACTGGGTTCCAGATAAACCTCCAGAGTGAGTCTATTGACTCCAGTCCATTTACTCCAGGGATGAAGCTGGCTCAGTGTCTTTCCTGAAGAACTGCTGGATAGTAATGACTCCTATTTAATTAAAAAGCATGCCAAGAGGAATTTCAGGGTTTAGAAATGTGCTTGTCACTCAGAAACAAATTTATACTTGGTAAGAGAAGAGTTTGTTGTGCTGGTTTTTTTTCCTTTTTCCCCTGGACACATCCACAATTATCTCTGAGACATCCTTGGGCTGGAATCCACGGCGATGTCTCCGGGTCTGCGGTTTGGTTATTCGAGGCTGGAGCTCTGGTCTGTTGTGCAAGGCAGTTCCTCTGCCCTTAATTCACTTCTGACAACACTGCATTCCTCCCTGTGCCACTTCCAGACCAGTCACAAAGCTCTGCTGGGCTCCTTTTCCCCATCCCCAAGCCTGACAGACTTGGCACTCCTCCACAGGTTTATCTTTAACTTCACAGACTTTTTGGGTGAGCAGTGCCCTGTCAGGCATCCTGGCTGCTGATCCTCTGCCAAACACACCGGATGCCCTCCCAGAGGGGTGGAAGAGATTTCATACAGGCTCTTGGAATCAAATCTTTCCAACAGCTACTGGGAAATGTTTGACTATGTTGGAAAGATATCAGTGAGATAGCCCCCACTTGCAGACCTTGCTAGGAGGGAATGGGGGAGGTAAAGGAGAAGAGTGAGGAAAAGCTTTTATCTACAACAAATGTTTTAAGTGGAGAATTTAAATGTGGAAAATATTAAGCTTATGAAGTTTCATGTGGACCAGAGACTCCCTCTCTCTGAAGCACCCACCTTGCTTATCTGGACTATTTTCCATACATTACATGACCACTGCTCTCACATGATTCCACTGCAGCAGAGCCACAGTGCCCTCACAATGACAGCAACACATCCCCTCCATGCCCTGCTGCTTTTATTTATGCCTTTTTCTCATCAGCTTCATCTTTCTGCTCTAACAGAACCTTAAACCAGCAGCATCACTGACAGCATTTTCCCCTCTATCCCCTCAATTCTCTTCCAGATCCCAGTGCAAACGTCTGCACAGGGCACATCTCCACTGACTTCCATGCAGATGTGCCAATGAACATCTGGCCCAGGTCCTCTGGGAATGTGTCATCTAGTTTAGATAAATAACTGGGCAACCTACCACACTGCCAATCCTTTGGCCAATTTCAGAACTTTTTTGGTGGTGTGGTGTTTGTGTGTTTTTGTGGGTGGTTGTTTTGGTTTTTTTTCTGAAAGTCCAAATAAATATTTTTTCCATTCTGGTTTTCATCTTGGGACAGAGGTGCCAAACTACTGTGAAGAGAAGCATTTTATCCCCATTTTCAGCCAGGAACAGAAATAGACAACTAAGATTTTTCCTGCAAGATTTCCATCCTTGCTCTGGATAACACATCTCAGCACAGAGACTCATCCTCCAGTGAGTGGCTCCTGCAGTGTGTGGCTCCAAAGCGCTCTGCTCTCCACTATAGGTTTGGTACAACATGGTGCAAATTTACAGCACTGGGTCTGTGATTTAAAATTAGGAATAATGATGGTGACCCAGAAACTGGAGCCAGGTTGGGCAGCCTTAAAAGCAGCTTCTGAAATGTTATAAGCAGCCAGTCACAAACTCAGGCTCCAATTCTGCTGACATTTGTGTGTCCCCAATTCTTGTTCTATATTTGCAGCATGAACAAGATCCAGAACAAGAGCAGAGCTTCCCTGCATTGTGAGTTCCACAGTAATGAGCCCTTGCCCTGATCCTCACTGGGAAAGGCAGTGCCAGGGCTCAGCAGGGATGCTCAGGGTGTGACAGGTCTGTGCAGACAGACAGCAGAATCACCAGAGATGAGAGCTCAACTTGAGTCCTGTGATTTCCTCCTTGCTTCCCTTGACCTCTTCCTTCTTTCCTTATTTCTCTCTGCCCTTTTAAAGCATTAACTCTGTGACTGTGCTTTAAACTTCTATGAAAGGGTCTGAAGGAATGACAACGCTCAGTGAAGCACAGTCAGACTTCCACTGTCACTGGGATATTCAAAGTGCTTGTGATGGTGATCCAGGAACCACAGTTCATCTTGCAAAAATCTGGGCACCTAGAAATGTCTCTTGCTTGCATCTGAGGCAGAACCAGGACTCCAGTGAGGGTTGATCAGTCCTGCCCTTCTACAGGAGACCTCCAGCACGGGTATGCTGGCACCACATTTAGAAATTCCAGAACAGGCATGGCAAAGAATACATTTCTGCAAGCTATTTCCATTTTGTGACCAAAACACAAGACTAAAAGGACACAAGATTTGAGTGTCAGCAACATTGCTGTTCCATGGGTCTAATCCATGGCTGGGCAAATGAAACAGAAGCCCAAAGCAGAGCCAGCAGGGGCAGAAATGCTGCCCTGTTCTGGGATCTGTCCTGTGGAAAACTCTGCCTCCTTCCCCCTCATTTCTAACTGTTGGGCAGCACTGAAGTGCTGCTTTGTGCTGATGGTTTCACTTACCACAGTGCAGCAGAGGGGCCAGAACCACCAGAGCAGAGCCAAGGCCAGCAGGAGGAAGAGGATCAGCAAGGCGATGGCCAGGATGGTCCCATCAGACTGGAGGAGAACACAGAGAGCCTGTGATACCTGTGACACACAGCTGCCCTCACACACATCCCCCCTGTGCACTCTGCCCCCAGCTGTGTCCCAAAGGCCCTTAATGATGGTTACTAATGTCACACTCCATTTAATTTTCAGACAAGGTGCAGCTTTCCTCTCTCCTCACACATGGAATGAAGCACCTGCCCTCCCCAACAGCTCACTGCAGAGAGGCTGAGACCTCTTGTTCACTTCACTGGTTTTGCATCAATTTTCTAACCCTCACAGTGACATGAAACACTTAATTCAGATTAAAATTAATACAACATTCCTCAGAATATTTAAGTGAAGGCTTAAAGAAAGATTTAAAGAAGAGCTCACAACACAGTCATGAAATCAGGGAGTGGTTTGGGTTGCAAGGGACCTCAAAGCCCATCCAGACCCATGCTTGCCATGGGCAAGGACACCTTCCACTATCCCAGGGTGCTCCAAGCCCCATCCAGTCTGGCCTTGAACACTGCCAGGGATGGGGCAGCCACAATATTGGCAAGGTTTCACTGCAGTTTAAGCAACTTCTTTGCAGCTCTTCCCCCCTGCAGTACAAACGTGACAGCAACATTGGTGTTACAGCTGGCTCCAAATAGAAAACTTGCAGTGACCTCCAGGAGCCCATGACCCAGGTCCTCCTGCTCCTCTCAGCTGTGCTGACTCAGAGCAGCTCTGCCAGGAGCTTTCCAAGAGATCTGAGCATCCAGCACAAGGACACACAGGGAGTTTCCCCATCATTAACTCCAGAAGATCTCCTCCTATCCAGCTGGGACACGTCTCCCAGTTAAAACACATTTGCAATTCTCCAGTATTGATCAGCACTGCAAACTGCTGCAAAAGCCAACTCAGTTCAGCTGTCAAGCTCCAAATGTGCATCACTTGCTGCTCAGATTTAACCCAAACCAGATGTCCGTGTCCCTGAGCTGTGCCAGCCTCCCTGTCCCACTCCTCCCCATGATCCTGCTATTCCTAGTCCAGCAAGACTTGACCTAAACCTCTCTGAGATGTTCCTGCTGCAAGAGCCAGACATTTAAACCCCACCCAATGTCAAGGCCACGGTGCCAGACTGAGGACACGTCCAGGGACAGACTGACCTGGTGGGTGTGAGAAATGGGTGCCTGCTTGAATCCTTGCAACTCAAGGGCCAGATAACCTCCCTCCCACCATTCCAGAATGCAGAGTAATGAAAGAACAACCATGTTGAGAGCATTTTCAAACTGTCTGCTGGTGCAGAAAGAATTTCTGGAGAACTTGGATCAAGACAACCTGCTCTTTGACACTTGGAAGCGAGAGGAGGTATTCCACACAGGAGAAGAATTCACCCAAGGCATGTCTGGAAATGAAACTTGGACCCCAACAGACACACAAAAAAGCCCATTTGAGAAGACAGAGGTGTATATTTGGGGCTATTCCTCCAAACAGCATAAAGGCACATCCATCATCTGCAAAATGCAACCTGCTGGTATTCAATGCTTTAGAAAATGTGATGTCAATGCTTTGCTGCCTTAAAATTGTAGAAGAAATCATGCTTTTTATGTCTAATCATTATCTGTCCCCTTAGCCCCATATTAAAACAATTATTTAGTCAGAGTATTCTGAAATCAATTTTCAAAAATACAAAACAAATTAAAGTGGCTTCTTAACTGTTTTCTAGGGACTTTTTGTTTATTGTTAAAAATAGAATTTATTTTTACTTTTCTTCTTCCCAGGAACAACCTGTAAAGGCAAATTTTTGATACCCCAGTACATCTGTTCCTCTGCAGTGCAGCTGGCCTGGCCAGCTGGGGTTTTGTGTATCACAGCAGCAAACCAGTCCAGAGGACTGGGCAGGATTGGAGCTGCCAGATCTTCCCAGTCTCACTCAGAATTTAGCTGTCACTGTGTGCAATGTCCATGGTTTTATACAACTCAGATTGTGCTGAGATAGAAGCTGCCACTTAGCCAAGCTGAACGATAAACAGGAACAAAAATCTGCCTGCTCAAAAACTTTGCAAAAGTTCCACTGGCATTTTGAGATCTCCCTCCCAGTCTTATATAGCTGGTGAATAAGGGCTGAAGCATGTCAAATGTCTGTTTTCATTCAATTTTTTTTTAAATCAAAATTTGGAAGAACAATGCAAACGCTCATGGAAACACTGAACCATGGAATAATGCAATGAGTGTGTTTAACACTTATTGAATACAGGCTGGCAATTTAGACTGGGAAAACAACTTTCATTTTAAAAAAGAGAATTTTTACAGTAAACTAGAAGTTTTTTCATAAGAAAAGATCAATTAAGAAAAGCCTGGCCAGCCCCTAAATAGACACAGGTATCTGTGATGGGTGCTGCTGTCACAGAGATTACCTTACACCCACAGGGAGATCACCTAAAACTCCACAACACCTGAACAGCTGACAAGAGCCAGACAGCAAAGGTGCTCTCAGAGCTTGTGCCAAATTACTGTAAAACTTTAGCACTTTGATTCCTGAGAGCTGCTGGAGACCTGGACAGTGCCTGGAGTTGGTCTTTTGAAACACCTTGTTATCTTACCAAGAAACAGTAATAGAAAAATAGTGGACTCTTTGCATGGCCTCTCGAGGTGCTCCACATCTCGTGTTAAAACTCCCCCACGCAGACTCTGAAACAAATAAGCTGTGGAGAAAGAGAGGCAGCTGTGCCTTGAAGACTCCTTTGCCCTGTCAGAGTCCAGCAAGGCCAAGAAAGTGCTGCAAGTATTGCTGGCAGTGGAAGTACAATGGAAAAGAACCTCTGGAAGATGTTGTACAGGAGTGATGGCAGGAATTCTGGAGCAGGACATGCTAGAGGCATTTCCTCATATATAGGAGGTGTACGTATATAAATAGAGAGAGAATCTCAGAATCACAGAGTGGTTTGGGTTGGGAGGGACCTTAAAGCTCATCTTATTCTGCTCCCTTCCCATTATCAGGGACACTTTCTGCCATCCCAGGCTGCTCCAAATCTCATCCAACCTCCACTCAGCTGTGGAACTGTCAGGGGCATGAGAAGCTGGGCTGGGACTGGGGAGTTCCTTGGCCAGGAGACACCAGCCTGACCCAGCTCCTGGAATGCAGGTTCTCCCCGAGAAAGGAGGGAAGGGATGGCAAAGTCTGGTCCAGAAACTTCCCTGTGGTATTTCCTGACGACCGCTGACCCACAAACCCTGGGATATGTCCTAGAAGGGAACAACTCCCTCAAGGCACACACACATGATCCCAGGGAAGATCCGACCCCTAAGCTTGGTAGGAACAATGAACGAGGTGCACATTCCTTTAATGCTTAGGGAGGAGGGATGGCCCCTCCAGCCATGGTGTGCCACGGAGGAAATTACTCATCCTCAGCATTCCTCGGCTGTTCCCTGCTGAGATCAGTGCCCAAGCAGGCTCCCAAAATTCTGCCCCAGGTGCAATCATGAGGCAAGACAAAGCTGAGGCAGAATCCGTGGTACTAAGCCTCTCTTTCATCTTACACATCCTCAATGCTTCTAAAGCAGAAACAAAAATATATCTGTTCATAGAAAAACAGAAATCAGTTCATTGGAATTTAAACGGAACTATGGCTTATTCCTGAGGGTTTTCCAAAAGATGCTGCAACACAGCAGACAGGCTTTTTTTATTTTGCTGCATTTGCGTTTGTTTTTTCTAATTTTATTTTTGTTTAAGATTTTATTTCCTAGTTTCTCACTTTACTGTGCACACAGCAACAGAAACTGACGACCATCATTCATCACATACAGGATTTTTTTTTAATATAACAGAAACAATGTGGCCTAATTTCTAAAAGGAAATGAAAACTAACTGCTCTGCAAGGTCAGCCTCTTGTCCGTGTCTGTGTAGAGCTGCTTGAGGGGGTGCCAAGCTCAGCAGGGGATGTGAGCACGAAGCACCTGCTTGAGGTCACCCAGCAAAGGTGTTCTCAGCTCCCTTCCCCCTGTTCTCTGTGCTGGAACATGAAAAGCCCCTCTGGCAATGATTTGTTTCCCTCATCTCCTTCGAGAGCTCAAAGGAGACGAGAGCTGCAAACCCTTTTCCAGCATCCCGTTATTTGCTATACAGCCCAGTGCAGACAGCAGTCAGCCTCCCTTCCCCACAGGCTGGACAAACCCAGAGCAAGGGACAACCTCTGTCCTGAGGAGTTCACACTCCAAACAGAGCAGGCAAACACCTGGTGGGAAGGAGGAGTGATCATTGCACCCTCTGTTACAAAGGAAAGTCTTTGGTTGGGGAAAACAATTCTCCAACCCCCGATTGCTGTTTGTCCTTATGAAACTCACTGTGTTTATCCTTATGAAAACACTGAGCTTTTCCTCCAGCCCCCTGAGCTGAGCAGGAGAGGCTCCTCACAGGCAGCTCCCCAGGAATCTGATGAGGTAAGAACCTGCCAGCATGACCTGGACACACACGGCAACAACTCTGGGATAAGTTTCTTTCTGAAACTCAGTTTAAATTGAAATCACATTTTCAACAGAAAAACATTTCAATAAAAGAAAGCGTTTTGTTTCAGAGTGCTCTGTTTCAACCTCATTATTAAGTGGGGTGCACACGTGTGCAGAGATCCTGGATTGCATTTCCTATTTAACCTCAGCACTGTCACAGGAGCACAGCCACAAACTATTCTGATGTTCTCAAATTAAAGCTTTTCAAAACTTCCATCCTGTCCTACCCCCATCTCCAATTTATTTCTCTTCTGTGACTCCCTGTTTCCCAACCCATAGGAACATGGGTTTTGCAATATGACAACCACACTTCAGGGTATTACAAATCAGCCCATGCAGCAATATCAGAGTGAAATAATCTCTGCACGTTTAACTCTTCAGGTGACCCGTGAAGTAAAAACACTGCCTATTACACCTACAGCATGTAAGAGCAATTTCTTGTAGAAGCAAACCTGAAATGCCCTGGAGCTCCCATCGAGCAATGCCTCACTTAATTACAAACACCTAGGTCAAGGGCCCAGGAAAGTCTCATTAAACGGACTTTGAAGCCTCAAAAAGCTTCAATTGATACTCCAGGGAGTGCCTTTAGGGGCACTGATCATTGGCAGAGCCCTAATTGTGCAGCCCAGAACAAAGTCACAATTGAGAAAACCCCACTCTGAATCACATTACATTAACATTGAATTACACTTCTTTTGAATTGAAAACAAAAAACAACAAACCCAACAAAAACAAGCCTTCAGTGAAAGGTCATTGGTTTTTACTACCAGGCTGCAGTCCTTGCTTGTTTCTCCGACTTTCTCCACATTTAAAGGTCAAATCCATCCACTATTGATTAACACAAAGGTGCAAATTCCTTCATTCTTTCAAAGTGCCACAGGAAGAAAGTCGGGATACGGGAGTGTAGTGAGGCTGTGCCAGTCCCCACCTCCTTCTGGAAGCTACAAAACCTCTCCAGGTTAAAAGGCCAAAGCTTTAGCTGATTCTGATGGCTCCTAGAACTTTCAGCTGGAACTGTCAGACCAGAGGGGCTCTTTCTACCCAAAACAGTGGGGCCTGTCCCTACCTGACACCTCAGCCAACATCCCAAGCCATTTATTGATCTGGTGACATTTCCTGCTCTCCCAGCCAAGATCTGCCCAGGAAGAGCTGGGGTATGCTGTCCCTGCAGTTTTGGGTTTGAGAGCTACCAGTGCAAGAAGTCATGAGTGGTTTTTCCTCTTCTGGGAGCATTTTAGAAAATGAACAAAGACTTATTTCAATTCCTATCCTGGCTTCTCTCTGAGATGTCCTTTCCGCACAGCAGAACTTGGCCCTGCCTTCCTGCCCCCAGACATGGCCTTGACAATTCTTTCCTCTCTTGTACATTCCCTTTCCTACATTGCTTGGTGTGCAGTGCCTGGGGACACCTGCACATTCACAACACAGTATTTAATACTTTCCTCTCTTCCAGTTCTTCAAACTCCTAACACAGCACCAGGAATAACTCCTTTTCTAAGGGCTCCCCAACTTCACCAGCCACCACTTGCTAATTCTTCCAGCAGGGAGTCAAAGTCCAACTGACTTTTCTGACTTCATTTTTGGTCTTTGCTTGCCAGGAAAGCAGCTATCTGCTTCAGCTATGCTCTAAACTGAACTTTTGTTTCTCTGGATTAACTACAGAGAGTCCTTGAAAATGGACGGTTGATAGAAAATGACAGCTATTGCTTACAGGGAAAATGGGATTTGTGCAGATCATTTACATGTTGCATAGGAAGGGTTTGTTGTGGAGCTGCACCAGAACATAAATGGCAAAGCTTTTCAGGCTGTGGAGCTGCTGGCTTTTCTCCTTCTCCCACTAAATACCCATTCATGGGGGCAAAGGGGGTCGGGGTTCTGGGTATTGGCACCAAGGTGAGTGTGGCACTGCTGCCATCAGGAGAGCTTTTGGAGAGGCCATTCCAGACCTGCTCCCAAACCTGACCATTCCAGAAACACAGCACAGAGGAGAACCCAATGCATTGATGGCTGGCATACACAAAGGGAAGATATCTGTTTTTTTCCTGTGTGTTACAATCACTTCATTTCCCAGTTCTCACTCTCCCACCTGAGCTGCAGATGGTCCAACAGACCCAATTCCAGGTCTGAAGTCAATTAAACAATTTGGTGTTCATTTTGTATAGAGGTATTTCCAGGACTGGAGCCCTTGTAACCTTAATTAGAGAGCATTGCAGTCTCAGTAAACAGTTTTATCTTTAAAAAGGATTCAAAAACATAAAACACTGCTACAAAGACAAAATGTGTGTTTGCCCAGGAGCAATGGCCTGGATTACTGAAGCCTGAGATAGAATTTGCAAAGCAGCCACTGAATGTCTCTGCATCTAGCTTCAGATGAAGGATTTGAGTTGTGGCTGCTCAAGTGCACAGCAGATCCAGCTTCCCAGTCTGGAGGCATTGGAGTAACAGGCAGTGCCATGAAGCACAGGCATTTTCAAAAGTTTCCTTACAGATGTTAAACAACAGAAGACAACCAGGTATTTCATCTCCTATAACCTGCAAATAATAATTCTAACCCTGGAAGAAAGCATATGAGGAAGGAATATTTTTTCTCAAAGAATTGTTTCCCAGGTCCTGCCTCATGTGAGTAAAACACAGCAAACCCCTATGTGCTGGCAACAGGCAAATACTTTTTTGCCAGTGATCAGTTGAACTAGAAACTAAAACTTGACTAATAAAATTAATTCCCTTCTTTTAAGGCATAAGGAAATCTTTGTCAGTTTTGGAATATAACCTCTCGTGTAAGCTCTGAAAACTCTCCACACAATCTTGTCCTTGTTGAACAAAGATCAAGTTCAAGTGACACAAAAGCCTTTTTTCAGCTGGTGCCTCAGCCACAGAACCCTTCTGGTAACTGATGTGCTTGGCCTCTCCCTTGTTCTGCATGGAGACCCAGTGGCCTTGGCTGCACAGGGACAAGAGCAGGCTGGGGACACATTTCTAAGTCTTTCTGGCATCACTGCTCTGGCTTCCCAAAAATTATTTTAAGCCAGTTCACAGGAAAATTAATGCAGTGCCTCACCCATGGCCTGGACAATGATAGGTCTGCCCACAGATGAATAAATCTGAATACACTGAAGCATGAATGACTGTTAGGAATTCCAAATTAATTTCTTCACTACCCTCCCCCACCCAGCATGACCCATTTCATGCCCTGTTCCCAACAGCCAGCATGCAGCAGAAGCAGCATCTTCAGCATTACTGGGAATTACAAATTTCATCATCCTGGTTCCAGCAGAGCCTGAGTGCAGCAATTCCCCACTGAGAGCCCCCACAAACCCCACTTCAGGGGGGAATCCAGCAGATTTCTGGCCCTGTGCTGGTTTCTATAGACAGGTTAATCACAGCTGCTGGAATTGCTGCAGAGGGATCAGCCCAGGTAAGGAAGGGAGCAGAGCGGCTCCTTGCTCCCTGGGCTGTGGCCAGGTAGCCAAAGACACCTTCAGGGCACTGCCAGCCCAGCCCTGGTCCCTGTCCCATCACAGACCTGGAGCCTGAGGTGTTCACTGAAGACTCAAGGGCTTGGCCACATTATGGCACACGAGACACCTGAAATGTCACATTGCCACACGTTCAAAGTCACCTTCAAGGGGGGAACACATCCTTCACACTAGGCAGACCCAACCTGGCAGCCCTGCTGCTGATGGAACACACACCTGGTGTTAAATCCCAGCATCCCACAGAAGCATTTCAGGAATCAAAACTTACACAGTGCGTGCTGGAGATGATGACAGAGCTGGAGATGAAGCTCAGACCATCGTTCATACTGACTTGAAGAGCTGCTTCCCTGAAAAAAACCAAGAAACAAGTCAGGCAGCTTGTGCACAGCCCTCTGATTGATACCATGCTGTGCCCTGGGCTGCTGGTGCTCAGAAAAGCCTCATGTACAGATAATTCCCACTGGTGGTGCCCTGGTCCCTGTGCTCCAGAGCACAGCTGCCACTGAACACGAGAGAATGGCAGCTTGGGATCCAAACAGAAGAAGACAACACAGGGAGGAGACCCAGACCCATCTCTCTACAGGCAGAGTGAATATTGGGGCAGGAAAAACATACATGCCAACTTCCCTCAGCACAGGGGCTGGACACAGCAGGTAGGTGTCCTCCACCACAAAAGGCTTCTCATCTGCAAAAGAGAAATAGTAGGATTTACTGCCAAATCAGTCATATAGGCCTTAAAGAGCAAGTTTAAATAATGGCTTTCCTTACTCTTGATATATAAATGAGATGGGGGAAGAAGAGCTGCCTCACATGTCTGAGTCATGGCAGAGCTGAAGGTGTGGAGCTTTTTGGAAGGTCAGAGTACCGCATCACTCTGTGCAGGAGCCCAGGTGCAGTTGCAACAGAGATATCCATGTTAAGAAAGTTGTATATTATGGAAAATTTTGCATTTTAAACAGAAGCATCTGCACCTCAGTTAAACCTTCCAGCCTGAACTACACTGGTTTTAAAAGTGAGTGAGAGAAACTACCAACAGGCAATTGCCTGAGAAGCACTGACTGATATTCCACTTCCGTAGACTTGAGTCAGAGCTTTGTACCACCACTGGTAACCAGACCGTGAGGGATCCCGAGGAGCTGCCCAGCCCATTTTCCAGCTGACTGGATGTGCTGTGGTGGCAATCTGGTCCCACAGTGCTGTTCTCACCCTGATTTATGACGATATCATTAATTCCCATGAATTTATGACATTGTCTCAGTGCACACATGCCAAGAAAATGAAGATCAGTGTCTTATTTTCTCCTTTGCTAACTCTGGCAGCCGAGGCCAAAGGCTTCTCTGTGCCAGCATTCACTAAAACAAAAGCTGCTTCATCTTGCAAGGCCTTTTACTTAGATTAGGTTTTTGTTTCTTTCTCTCCCTTCCCACTCCTAACTCCCATCAGTCCACGCCTCTCTAGAAAGTTTATCAGCCCCACATGCCCCGGGGGAGCTCCTGGCTGGCCAGGCTGGCTGCAGGCACAGATTAGTTTGTTTGGAGAATGTTTGTGTTTCACCACAAAAATGAGCGACTGTTTCCCTCTGCTCTAAACAAAAGAGCATCCATTTGGTTTGCACAACTCTGGCCCATCTGACTCCTGCCTGGAAAACTTACACAGGGAAAGGGAACAAAACAACACTTCTTCTCATCTGTGCTTGCAGTGGGGAGCGAGGTGCTGTCCTGCTCTGCTGCAGGACACATTGCTGCATCCCAGTGCAGTCAGAGATGGGCTGAAGGCTCCCCAGCTCCAGATCTCGTGCCAGAGGCTGGATTCTGTGGTTTGCACTGCTGCCAGCTGACAGTAATGCTGGAAGGGCTGGGAAGGGAGGGCGGAGTGCTCAGCTCACTGCTGACTTTGCTGCCCTGAACATCATTTTGGTTCCAGGCTTGGGGTTGGCCAGGGGCTGGAATCACTTTGCTTCCTTGGACATTTTACACAAGGGGTACCCAGGCCTTGATCACCTCCCAGACACCAACCAAGAACAGGGCTTGGACATCCCCAGGAAAAGAGCTCAATGCCTCCCTTCTGAGAAGGGCTGCCCACAGTAATAGGTACAACCTCCTCCTATCTGTGCATTGCTCCTTCAAGCAAAATAAGGCTCTTGCTCTATAAACCCCCTTAGATGACCCAATTGGCCAGTCCTGGGGTGTGAGCAGTGTGCAGGAACAGAGGAGGTTCAAACCTCCCATAAAAACACATCTAGGCCCTGTGGATGCCCTTTCAAGCAGGTACCTGATACTGCTCAGACTCCTGCAATTCTATACTCAGTGTTCCTGCACCTGAACAGCTCAGTGTAGCCTGGAAAATCTATTATTCTCAGCAACAGTGAATAATTTCTTATGCCATTAGCAGGGTGTAACCTTCTGGCAAGCCAGGACTTGGAATATTTCCCAACCATAATAATAAAAGCTTCAACATATGCAGGATGCTTTAACACAAAAGAATAAACTTTAAAAAAAAAGAGATACAAGAACCCAAAGAAGGTGACTAAAGAGATAGTAGCACTTTCTTGTAGCCATATAACCATGCCAAAATTCACAGTCTTCCCCTTGATTAATGGTTCACCCAAGAACTCACTGGTGCACTGAAATCTGACTGCAAGGATCCCTCATAGAAGGGTTTAGGAAAACCCAGCATTTCAAACTGCCACTGCAATACCAAGTGCTGATTGCAGGTCCTACAGGATCTGCAGTAGTTGGTCCAGAAAACACTGCAAAAGCTGTTTGCCAAACTTCCCATATATCACAGACCAACAATTTCCTTCTGCTCTCCCTGTATTCATGACCTGCATTCAGCTGAATTTCATCCTAGAGATGCTCTGCCCCGGTCTCCTGTTCCTGCAGGGGGGAGACCAGTTCAGCCTGGCTGGGGTGGAAGCTGCTGCTCTGAGAGGACTCTGCACCTCATCCCACCTGAAATGGCAGCTTCGAGTCATCCTGAGCACTTCCACTGTCCCTTTGTCAACTCAGATGAGCCAAAACACCTCCCTAATCCTCTGCCCCACCTACCAAAGCTGGCTTCCTGTTCCCCCTGGCTGACTCCTCCTCTCATGCCACTCTAGTGACAACTCTGCAAGCAAAGTTTGTGTTTCAAACCCATTTTGTGGGAGCTGGGAATGCAGGAAGACACTGGAACACTCTCTGAGCTACAGAAACTGCCTACGAGAAAGAGCCATAAATAAGAAATGTTTTGTTAATGTTGTAATGAAAACCACATTGAGATCAGCTGTAATTGCTCTGCTCTGTGCAGAGAAACACGAGCTCTGGGTGCCAAAGCCTTGCAGAGCAGAGTGAGGGGATGGGGAACAGATAAGCTCAGAGCAGTGATATCACATTCCCAGCAGTCTCTGGATGCAGGGATTTGCTCTGAGGGGTTCATGTGCTGAGCAAACAACTGTTCAAGGAGCTTTGAGGCTACAGGAGAAGCTGGCAGAGCACCCCAGGGTTGATTTACTCAGGGAGCTGCACCACCAGCTGCCCCTGGGTCCCTCCAGGAGCCCTGGGTCAGCACAGCTCCAGCCCCAGAACTGTCACCATCAGCTCTTCACTGGTGCCACACAGGGACCACCCTGGTGCCCAGCAGCACCTGGAGCACTGGGGGAGCCTGGCAGAACGCCCCTCCTGCACGTGGGGTCTGCTCCTCACTCAGCACATTTCACAAACCCCCTGCCTGCCCTGGGCTCATCCCTCCACTCAGCCTGGGCAGCTGCAGGGAGCTCTGCTGGAGAAAAAGGCACGGGGAGCCTGGGTTAAAAGTTCTGTCACTGCAACATGCTGGAGGCTGGGGCAGCATTTGAAGGAAAAACAACCATTTTCTTCCTTTTTCATATTCTTTGACATGCAATGACTTCAGCCATTCTTCAAAATCAGAGGCCAAGCTCTCCTTGGTGCATGTTCTCACCTCAGGAAGATCAGAGGCATTTAATCTAATATTTTGTCATAAAGGGTACAGCTCCCAGAACACCTCAGGGAGTTGGTACAGAGAGGGACATTCTCTAGCACCATCATGGAAAGAGAAAAGCTGCTGTTAGAAAAGAAAATAAATCTAGTGGAGGGTTACAGTGATATAATCAAGGCAGAGAAACCAGGGGTTAGAGAGTGGAACTGCAAAGCAAAACATTCCTGTGCTGACAGTGACAGGGCTGCAAGAAAGTAAAGAGGATATCACAAGAAAAGTCCTGTGCTGCCTGGAGAAATGAAAGATGGAGCAATATTTCAGGCTTTAAAAACAGGAGACAATTTTTAGGAGACATTTGTTGGGCAGTCTGGAGATCCAGTCCCCCATACACCCCACTGCTGACATCCTACACTGTCCTGCTCCCAGTGTCTGAATAAAGCAAATCCAGGCCAGTCTGTGCAAAGGATGGGGTTTGGCCAAGCATCCAGAGCATTCACTGGAGTGCAGATCCAGCCCCACTCTGCTGTGGTGCCTGCTTCTTCACCAACCTTTCATCTCTCCATTCAGCTTTAAATTGCTTAGGACTGAGCTGTCTCTGCCCAGAGCTATCTTTGCTGGCTCCTGCACAATCTGGGCAGACTCAGACATTTTAACACCACGGAACAGTCATAAGTCACTGCACTGGATAATTACTTTTAACTCTGTACAGGCTGAACCCAATTCTCCCAGGTGCTGCTGCTGGCAGGAACACCCTGCTGCTGAACATGCATCTGATTACAGCTCTGCTCAGCCAAATATTCCTCATGGTTTCTACAGATGTTCCCTTTTTTTTATCCCATAGCTATGAACATTATGAGTCGATGCTCTCTTCAGCTGCCACTTTTCCCTGCCAATAATCCCAATAAAACCCCATTAGCTCATGCCTTTAACCTCAGCACGTCCTAGCCGTGCTCACTACATCTCATCTGGGATAATTTAAGGTTTCAGGAACTGCTGGCTTAGTGTTATCTTTAAAAATACCTCCCTCCCCGATACAATCAGAGGTAGAGAGGTTTGAAGCAAACAAAGAGAGCTGAGCTTTCCAACCTCCATGAGGTTTCCATAAAATCCTGGTTCAGTTCTCTCAGGGAGAGAGTTTGAGTTGGGAGCAGCAGGCAGGGGCTGCAGGCTCTGGGATCTCCCACAGAGCAGCTCAAACACAGAGCTCTGCCAGTTCCCACCTGGAGACACCTGGCTTTGGGAACTGCTGAGTTCCCTCACTCAGGGAGGGCTGAAACCAGAATTTGGGTTTGTGGCCTTTTTCTGCCACGACACAGCTTCAAACAGAGCACCTAGAGAGGTGCTGGTGCAGTGCCAGAGAGGGTGAGCTCACTCTTCACCTCTGCAGCAATTGAGGACACCATGAATGCATCGGGTCAGAGGGCAGGAAACGTGGCTGGCCCTTATCCTCATTTTCCACAGCTATTCTGTGGACACAGGAAGACAGCTTCAAACTCAAAAAGACCAGGGGCTGCATTAGGACAAGCTGATCTTTCCTGAAACCTACAATGGAATTGTGATGACAGACACCATAAAAAGTGACTGGGCTGGACTTGCAGTCAGCACAGAGGGAAGAAGGATTCCTCCTCCTCCTCCTGCTAAGCAGCAGATCACAATGTTTGGGGTGAGAGCACCCTCACACACCATTCCCTGTGTTTGTGCCTCCCCAGACAGAACCCTGAGCAGTGGGAAGCAGAGGGATGGCATTCCCAGCTCCCTTAGGATGCTCCCAGGAATAAGTGCCCTCCTCCAGAGCCCTCCAGCTTCTGCTCTTCACATCCTCAGTGCTGATCTCATCTGAGTTAAGCAAATATGAACCAGGGCCAGCCAAACTTTCTGCTTGGTGACACAGGAATTGCAAGTCCAGAGGGTTTCCTCCTACAGGAGACCACTGCAAGAGCACAACTGTCCCACACCTGCCCCAGGGCTCACTGACATCCCACAAAAGGCAAGGCTCAGCAAAGTTCCCCAGCTCCAAAGAACAAGTTACCCAGATGCTCAAAACACACTGAGCGTTTAAATCTCCACTTTTCAGAGCTAATTAATGCATTTATTTAGTACTGAACAGGGTCAGGACTACCTCCAAAACAATCAGGCATTTTCTGAACAAATCCCGTGTGAGGAAGGATGAATTCTGCTGTCACTGGTGGTGCCAGCTGTGAGTTATCTGGGTTCCCATTAGGGTCAGAGGAAAGCAGGAGGGCCCTCAGTGTACATCTCAAACAGACCAGACTCTCAGGAGACAATTTGTTTCTCTTACCTCAGTTCTCCTACTGGGGGAACTGCAGAGGGAACACCTTCCCAAGCTTCCCCAGCAGCACAGCAGTACCAGAGCCCCTGCTCCAGCACAGCTCCCACCAGCAGGGAGGGTAGAGCTGCATCAGGCAGGGCACTGAGCACCCCAAAACACAGGTGAGGGGAGAAACACACCTGATCCCCCTGCACACAGCTCAGGCAGGCACTGAGGGATGCTCTGACCACCCCAAAACACAGGTGAGGAGAGAACCACACCTGATCCTCCTGCACACAGCCCAGGCAGGCACTGAGGGATGCTCTTTGAAGCAAGGTTCTTGCCTTCTGTATTTTCATCCCCCTCATCATCTGCTCACATACTCACTGTCAGTCACAGCACACAGTGCCACCAGCAATCTGCCTCTTAAAAAATAATCCCTTCTGCATCCTGCAAATTAAAAGCTCCTCATCCCATAACTACTGCTCTCACAACCAACGTGTTTGCAGATCCAAATGCCTGCCAGTGCAGAGTCAGAAAGCAAAACAAAGTAAATCCAAGGAGCTTACTGAGGGTGACCGTGTCGTTGATCCTGAAGCTGCAGAGCACCCTGTCGACGTTGCGGGCGTGGCGAAAGCCATTTCCCCTCACCACAACCTGGAAGGACTCTGCCAAAACAGGCACGGGGTTATTAATGATGCAGAGCAAGTCAGGGAATGGTCATCTAGATTTTCATCTGCTAAAATTGACAGTTTCACAATTAAGTTTAACACCTGTTAAAAATGTAACTTCCACACTCTCCCTACCCAATTTCAACTTGAATTTTTAGAAGCAGGAAACAGTTCACCACGGATACGCTTTAACTGGCCTGCAGTGGAAACATGAAGCTTCAAGGACACTGAGCTTTTCCCTCTCCAAGTGTCCATTTTAAATGGCAGAAAGTTTTGGGTGAAAAAAGGCAAAAAAAAAAATCTTCTAGTGACAGATAATTTGGAGTTTAAGTTGCAGTTTTACCTTTCCCAGGTAACTGCAAAGGAAGCAGCCCCCACAACTCCTGCGACTCTCTGGGAGAGGCACTCAGCTCATCCCCACTGCAGTTGGGCTGGGGAATGAGATTTGAATACAAAATCGTCCAAGACAAACCAGGAGTAACCTCAGTGCATCAGGGACACCACCCCAGATTTAAAATCCCCAGGAGCAACAAGGAACCTTGTTTTTGCAGGTTCAGGTCTTTCCCCTTGCATTTTACAGCCCCCATCTTCTCTCATCTCCCCTGAGGACCCGCACACTGTACTTGTCAAGAAAAGCAGATTTGCTCTGGAATCTGGGCTCCCTTCCAGGTCCCACTTGTTTGCAGCCAAGCTGCAAATCATCCCAGCACATCCAGAAAAGCTGCTCCAGGCCCACTTCATGCTGGGGGACAGCTTTTGGGAAGAACACAAGAGCTCTGTTCTGGTGAATATTCAAGGGAAATCACAGAAATCTCAAACTCTGGGGGATGAGGGTTTAAGTACAGACAAAGAACAGAAATCAGAGATATCAGCAGGACCACGGGGACCTGGCTCTGCTTGGGGCTGGACTAAACAACCCAGTGCCCCCTGCATGGTCAGATCACCCAGAAACTGCCATTTCAGAATGATGTCACTGCTGAAATCCAACCCCGCAGTGTCTTGGGCAAGTCAGCAGTACAAGAGTGGCCTCAGGTAACACAGAGTCCTCAGGTTTGCTCCTTGCAAACAAAAAAAGGGAAAAAACTGCCACTGTCCTTCAAGGATGGTGAAGCAACATGAAAACTCGAGGTGTCACAGTTGTATCTGCAAACATTCATTTTAAGGACACTAATGCATGTAATTTGTGTAGTCAATGGCACTTTCATCAGTCTCAAAGCCTTAAGTGATTAAATTACCTGCAGGCCAAGAGCAAGGGACTGTTTGCCCAAAATTAGAGATGAGGCCCTGAACTGAGCATCCAAATGACTGATGGCATTTTCCAAGGATTGCTCCTCTTGTGAAGTCCTGGCCAAATTCTGATGTAAACAGTTTTTATAAACCCTTCAGCACTTCCTCTCAGCTGCTCTGCTGGGCACAGCTGTTCCTACCCCTGTCCTCCCACTATGG
Organism: Trochalopteron elliotii; assembly: GCA_024734555.1. Lineage (NCBI taxonomy): Eukaryota > Metazoa > Chordata > Aves > Passeriformes > Leiothrichidae > Trochalopteron > Trochalopteron elliotii. The sequence continues at coordinate 298,813 of JANPWX010000693.1, forward strand.
CACAATGGCTGGGAGTGATAATATCAAGCACTTAGAAGGTGTTAAAGATGTCTATAAACGATGATTATAAGCCATCTTCTGGCCCACGACTATAAGCATCATTGTTTATCCCTTGAATAAGTATGTAAATATCTTTTTAAGTGCAGTGCATCTACTTCAAGTCTGGCACAGCTGAGTAAGACAGACTTACTGGTTTGACAGAAGAATATTTATGCAAAACCTTTGAATTCAGGTCTTTTCTGTAAGAAAATCCCATTTGACATCACTTGGCAAAAGCAGGACACCTGCAAACTACCCTAAGGTGAAAAAGAAATTCACTCCCCCAAAAAGGTGAAATATTTAGCCCCTGGTAATTAGTAAATCTTGCACTCTCCAGCAGTTGGAGATGAACTGAAAATTGTATTTTAGGCAACATGAAGAACCGTGGCCTCTTTCATACTTACCCCCTGCACAGATACTGGAAGGTTCTGCTGCCAGGATTTCTATACAGGACTTCTTCAAAATCTAAAAGAGACAAAGTGAAGTACCTCAGCCTTGTTTCCATAGAAGCAGAGATGTGAAAGGTGAGTATGCACAGTTTTCACATAAACATTTAACTCATCAGAGCACTTTGCATTCGTGGCACAATTACAGCTCTTGACGGTCCACTCTGAACCACCCAAGCAGGTGTCACTGCCCTCCTTGAGCTGTTGCTGGTTGGAAGATGAGGGATGCCAGGCTCTCCCCTGTCCCAGGGCAATCCTGGCTTTGTGCCTGCATTCTGCACCCCATGATCTGAAGTTATTCATGATCTGAAACCCCACAGGGCACTCAAAGGGCTGTGAAGGCACCATCACTGTCCTCTCTTTGCAGCCACAGCCCTCTCCAAAGTTACTCTGGACCCAAAACTCCAAATCAAACTTCCAAATCACAAGTTTAGCTCAAACTAAAAAGTTTAGCTTTGCACTAAAACATCCCAGAAAAACTGACAGAGCCACTTCTCAAGTCTCACCCGAGGGGCTGCGACTTCTGTTTTTAACCCGCTTTACGTGAACTCACCTGAGGGCATCCCCAAAGCTGCTCTGCGACTCCAGACAAAATTCTTCTCCATTTAAGCCAGGCTTAACCGAAGCAGAGTGTCTTTGGAAGACTGTCCCTGGCTTTAGGCACTTTATTGCAGTGATTTACACATAAACACTTAAGCTCAGGCTTGGCCGAGCGCTCAAGGCAGAGGAACATGCTGGGGCTGGACACTCTTTATTCCCTCATGGTGCTAAAGTTTCTCAGATTATGTCCTGCAGGCAGCAGCCTCTGCCCTGCAGACCAGCCCCAGCTCCTCCTGCACAGCCAGAGCTGTGCCAGTGCCTGGGACCCCGGGACAGAGAGCTCGGGGGGTTCAGCCCCAGCTCCTGCACAAGGCAACACTGATCAAAATTCAGCTCAGCTCCTAGAGGCAAGCAAATGTCAGCCAAGCATCATTTGATGACTCAAATCAAAATGAAAACTATTTTCCCAACTTTAAATTGAAACATCTGTAAGGAAAGAACAGCAACCAACACAATAAACCCTGTAAGAAAAAGATAACTTTTTTTTTCTCCACAGTCACAGCTCCCTGCCTCATATCCCTAACTGCAAAAGCTACTCATAGAGCCAGGCTTTGTTTTTAAAAACATTTCAACAGAAGTTTAAGTTACTCAGAAACCAGGGCTGAAAGTACCAAGGGATTGCAGGAGGCAGGATGGTCTGAGCTGGTGGCAGCCTGACAGGTGAGGAGAGAGAAGATTTGCAGGAACAAGGTTTTACAGGAACTGTCAAGTGGAAAAAAGAGAAAGTCAACAGTTGAGAACAGAAGTGAGAACCAGTAGAAGAATTTAAAATAGACAGGATAATTTCTCTTTACAGAGAATGTAAAATACAATCAGTACTTTTTTTAATGAAGCATAACCTCACATGGTTAAATTTGAGATTAATAACTCCTGCTCAGCTATTTGCAAACACTCCTGCTGTAAGGCAGCTCAGAGGGGGGAATAGCAGGTGTCTCAATTAGACGATGCAGATCTCCCAGTCTAGTCAAATCCCTTTACATGATTATAAAAAAACTGGCCTTAAACACTTTTACGGTGCCAATTGCAATATTTATTTTGATTTAGATTAAGTTTCCAATGCTCCAAAAGCACACACCCTTACTTAAAGTGAACATCAGGCAGAATTATTGCAAAAGGCAGAACTATTGCAAAAAAAAAAATCGTTTATGTCTCTTCCTCATTGAAAAATACATTCAAAAAGGATTCAATGTCTTCATTGTAGAAGATCTCATGAGATCTGCCTTGGTGGGCTGGAGGTGCAGCTCATCCTTGTTGTCTGGCTTCCCAGGGAAGCAAATCCCATGGAAGGGTGGTGATGCCATCTCCTGACACATTTCCCTTTCTGCCAGGTGAGGCACCAAGGGCCCAGAGCCAGGAGAGGCTCAGGGGCTCACTGGGCCCTTCTGGAACCCAAGGGAAGAAGGGGAGTGAAACTCTGCAGCTGCTGGAAGCTCTCACTTGATATTCTGCTCACAATGAGCACACAGCCAGATCACTTCACCACAGTTGCTGCATATTCCTTAGATATTTGTTCCACCAAATTTGGGAATTCTAATTAGCAAATAGGATGCTGAAGTGTAATAGAAGGTTACTGCCTAATGAGTGTTAGTGGAAATGACCTGCAGTCTGATGCCAGGTGCTCATTAGCAAGGTCTGTTCAATTACTGAATGCCAAAGTCTGTTGCCAATTACAAAACAGCCATTTATTTATTTATTGTTTCCTGTCCAATAATATCTACATGAGCTAAGTAAAATAAATATGTTTAAGTCCCTCTTAAAGATGCATTTGGGAGAAGAAAGAAGTAGAAAGCTGATCATACACCATTAAAATTAACAAGGAACACTGTGGAACTGAGTCTGGGGGGTATCAGCTGATAAATATATTCTGTGTCCATTATGGAATTTGCACTTGCAGGACATGTCTGGAATGAACTTTCTCTCATCCCTATTTCCACTCAGAGGACATTCCCGCTCTCCCTGCTCCAGGGAATCTGCAGGAACTCATCTGCCAATGAAGTCAGGACAGACAGCTCAGGATGGGCACACAAAGCCACCACCATATTTCTCACAGTGCCGCCCTGATGTTCACATGGAGCACTCTCCAAATTCCCCACACTGCACACATCCAAGGCAGGGAAAACATTGCAGTTTGCCCCAGGAAACATTTGTGTAACAGAAGAATTCAGTGTATATTCCCAAGCTAAAACTTCCTGGGGTGAAGGAGCACCTTGAAATGCCACATCAATTCTGAGCTGCTGCATCAAGCCTAAGAACTGAGACAGCACCTGAAAAACACTGAGAGCAGCTGAGCATCACTGCAAGAGGAGCTGACAGAAATTAAACTTGAAAGGATGAACCATTTGTGCAATTCATACAGACACGAGACAGCCCCACAGACTACTTCATGCTGCCTCATTTCTCATCCATCACAACTGCTCCCTGCAGCTCTCAGACCCCTTGCTAAGAGTTACAGCTCTGAGATAAGCTCCAAGCTGGTACCATGGTTTAACACGTGGCAAGGATCAGGGAGTTTTCCTGTTCCAAGAGCTGCTCCTCAGTCAGCTCCTGTTACAGGCTCAAAGCAAGGTCATGACAGGATCCCATCCTGACTTTCACATTGCTTCATGTTCCTTGCCTCCAGCACTCCTACCAAAGCCATACTGCACTGGACAGGAGATGAAGTTGAATTTCAGGTTTTCTTCTAAGACTTGCTTCATTTGCTTTAGATTGACACATTATGATCTGCTGAAATTTTTCATAGCAAAGGAAAATTTAATAAAATAATTCAGTTCCTTCCATTTGTTTCTCAGCCTGCAGCAATCAGTCAAATCAGCTGCTGCTCCAGATTTAACAGGGAGAAGCTGGAGTTTAGCAGTGGCTTTTGCATGATGAGGAAGAAAAAGAAATTGGTTTGCTTAATGAAAACGTCACATTTGAACTCATGGGAGAGAAAGGCCCATACCCCACAGTGCACTGAACATCCTCAGCTCCCACTTTAAGAATTGTGTTTTAAGGCATGACCTCAGTGTGGGATTGGATTTTTCTCTCAATTTCCAGGGCTTGGAGGAGACAATCCCTCCTGGAACACTGGGAGCAGATCTCCTGCAGCTGCTCACTCCAAACCCTCTGGCTCCCACAGAAAAGGAAGGGCAGATGCTCAGGAACATTCCCAGCCCCACCACCCTGAACATCTTTGCTCAGCAGATCCAGCTGAGGCCAGCCCCCAGCTCCACCCACTTCCCTATTCCAGAGGGACTTCCAACTCCACCAGCTCTGCACATGCAGATGGTCAGGAAAGACCCACTCATGACAAGGCAGGAGGGGAAAACCAAGGCAGCTCACACCAAATCCCTGCAGACCCACACAAACTCAGGTATTCACATCTCCAGAGTTAATTAGAACACTCATCTCCCCAGGCTCATCACTGGATCTTTCCTTCCCCTGTGACATCAGCCTGATCCATCCTCTCTCCACGTGGCTGAACCTCCTTGCTGTGCCAGCTCTTACACAGGAACTGAAGGAAGTTTCCAAATACCAGGGCCCTTTCACCATTAACATTCCCTGTGACCACAGATGCTCCAGCACAGGAGTGCTTTTGGCAAGGATGAAAAAAGTAGGGAAGAGGGACCTGATTTTCCAGCTAGAACAGGTTGTTTGTTATTCTCTGGAGTGATTAATGTCCTCCTTGTCATTTCTTTCACACACAAAACCACTTCCCTTCTTGCCAGGCTACTGCAATGACTCCTCTCCAGTGCAAGTGCTCAGGTCACAGATTCATCACTGTGCAGTTGCACTTCCCTGTGACCCTCCTTCCCGAGCTGGGAAATCTTGCACCACTCAGCTGGAGCAGTTCTTGACTGGCTGCCTGGTGGCTGAAATCTTTCCACTCTGCTCAGTACAACTGGAAGGGGAGTCAGAGCTGCTGCTGGAATTCATTAAAAACAGCTGCAAAGGGAATGCAGGGCTGGGAAGCAAACTATTGCTTTGTTGTTTTGTTGCTTTCTTAAATGACATGCAACACCTGATTGTCCAAGAGAGCTGAGGCAGTAGATCCATGCTTAGACAGTGCCAGGAAAACCAATAAACCAGGGATTGTATTCCATGTCCGTGTGAAAGCACCAGGGAAAATTGAGCCTATGCTGAGGGAACAGTTTTGCTGGAATTGCATTGTCTAAATAGTGTGTAACCACTGTAAACAAAGAAATCTGAGCCCCTCAGTGAATGCCCCCTCCCCAGCTCCATGTTGGGGTTTTGTCACCCAAGCAGCCTGCACCCAGATGAGAACACACGGGGCCCCACATGGATTTCCCATCCTTTGGAGGCAGGGGAAGGACTCGAATTAGCCCAGCCATGGAAGCTCTCATATGCTGCACCCAGTCCCTGCAGGAAATGCCAGGAACTGGGAACAGGGAAACCTAGGGACCTATCGATAAACTCAACCTTCAAGCAGCATTTTAGTACAAACCAAGGTTGGTTCCCTTGGACTAAATGATTCAGTGAATTTTTTTTTCAGCAGGTTTGGTTTTCATAGGAAAACAAAACCTTGATCTGTGCAGGGTAACACTGATATGCATGAGTGCAAACACTGGGGTGAAAATACTCACAGAGTCTATGATCCCCTGCAGGGCTTCAAACCCATCATTCACTGGGAAGACATGATCTTTGCTGTCAGCAATCCGGGCCAGCTGACACAGTGGGGAGAGGAAATGAAACAGAAATGCAAAGAACGAGATCAATTAGCCAGCAGGCAGCAAATTAAGACTTCTCCACATTAACTCACTTGCAAATAAAACCCTCAAATACTCAACTACTCTCTCTGGATTGCCACTGTATTGCAGCTTATTGAGCAGTAAAATGTCTATCTTGTTAGCCTGATTGACTTTATAAAGCTCTATATTAGGGATCAGAAAAGACTTGGAGACAAGACAGAACATGGTTTTCACTGTTGTCTGGGGGCTAATGATCTTTAGGGCAAAGGTTGAACCCAAAAAAGGTTGGACTCCATAATCATGGAGGTCTTTTCCAACCTCAACTCTTTTAATACCCAGTTCTTCCAAATTATATCCCATGTGGAAATACAGGCCTGATTCACCTTTCCTGTCAGGACAGAGATTTGACTACTGGGTTTATGTTCAACCATCAGAGAGCCAAAAAGAAGGAAGCAGGGAGATACCAGGAGATATTTTCTGAGTGGAGATTGAAAGGTCTCAGAGGAGCATTCAGAAACCTCTGTAATGAGGAGGAGGGGCCTTCCTGAAGCGGTGGTGAGTTCAGAGGAGCCAGGACATCACCTGCAAAGAGCTGCCTGCAGGTTCAGCTGCCAAGAGCACACCAAGGGTTAAGGCAGAACTCTAAGCTCAGCTCAGCAGTAATGAGCTCTCCATGCATCTGCTGGAGCCAGCTCCATTTAAGTGCTGCAAGGCCAAGGTTTGTTCCAGTAAATCTCCCCTGGCAGAGGTACCAGCAGCCTCTCTGGAGCTTCCTGGAGGCAGCAAAGCAGCCAAAAATTCCTCCCAAACCCCACAGGCTGCCCCTGTCCAATTCCTGCCACTCAGAGCCCCCCAGCTCTCCAAGCCCTGCTCTGCATCCAGAGCCATCCTCGGGCAGTTTTGCCCTGCTGCTCCAGGAGGGCAGGGAAGCAGCTCATTGCTGGCTGGCTGAGCTGCAGAGGCTGCTGCAAAGAAGCTGCATGTTTACAGCTCCCTCAGTTCATTCCCCTCAATCCTTTCTCTTCATTCCTCATCTGGGACTTCAGACACAGTTAATTTTTTCACCATCTAAATGCCTTCAAGGAGCAGCTGTCTGAGATCTGCTTTAGGTCTGGTCTCTGTGCCATTTTTATTCCATCTTTGCTTTTTCTATTACTTACTTTGGGTTATACCAGTCTCTGGGGTTGATTCAAAGGAGATTGTTCTAAACCAAGTGTGGTTTGACTCCTTTTCTGAAAGCTGAAAAACCTGGAAAAATCTTCCAGCCTCTACTTGTGTGCAATGGGGCTGTGCAAGTGCTTCACTCATGTTAGAAAAATGTCAGCTGTTAGTGTGTGAAATATAATTCATGGACGTACTAATAATCAAATGAGAAATTTAGAAGTCAGACAAAACACTGTGAAATATTTGCCACTGATTAAGGTAACAATTTGCTTTTTACAGTATAGTTTATCCCTGAAAGAAAAGCTGCACTGAAGCTGAAGGGTTATATGGCAGTACTTCAGTTTTATGGGGAAAAACATCCCTACAACTTTTTCCTGCCTCCAGCTCAGGCCAGACAATTTGCTGTTCTCCCTGTGTCTTTCCCCTGCTTTTCTCCAGCATTAGCAAGGGTAGCTGGGGAGGCAGAAGGGCAGATTCAGACACAAAGGGACCAAAATCCAAGAGCAAGACCCAGCCACGTCAGGTGGCACTTCAGCCAGGAAACAGAAGGAGAGGAGAACCCCTGGAGAAGCCTTGAGCAGGGGATCCAGGGCTGTGAGCCCCTGCCCAAGCTTTGCCAGGCACTGAGGGCCCACAAGACTCCCTCACCTGGGTCTCATTGAAGTCTTTCACACCCACACAATACACGGTGGCTCCCAGGTCCCGCGAGCGATTCGCCTGCAAGGAGGAGAGAAGACACAATGTGGTTACCAACAGGGTGGGATGCAGCTTCCTCAAAGCTCTTAATCAGAAATTCACTCTTTTTCTGTAAACTGAGCAAAGGGGGAGCTCAGCAAAAGAGGAGTTGAAAAATTTCCTTCCCAATTCTGTAAAATCAGGTTTTATCTGCTGCTAGAGTTGCTATTGTTTAGTAAAGCAACTCCCAAGGTATTTGGTGGATTTTTAAAACCTAATTAGTTCACCTTTCTACCTCCTCCAGCTTCCCAAAAGATGTCAGACAGGCTAAATCAATTTTCTGTTCATCATTTAGGCCACATCCCAGTATTACAGGAACCTAAAATGCCTTTGTGTGTTTTGTTTCAGACAGGTGTGCCCAGCCTCCTGATATCCAGAGGTGAGAGACCCTCCATTCCATCTGCCCTAAAACTGCATCACTCCCAGTGCTTACACAGTACCCTGAGCTAAAGGGAGGCAGACCATCCACAGGCTTGATTTTCCCAGGCTGCTTCATTGAAGTTGCATTTACTGTTCCAAAGGCAACGGCTCCAAATGCCTAAGTATGAATGTAGTAATTTAATCGCATTTCAGCAGAGGAAGAACACCTGACCTGATTGAAAATTCCTTCCCTGAAGAGATGCTAGTGAGTCAGATTGAATGGGAGGACTGCAGCAATGCAAGCTGTTCAATAGCAAAGAGCTTTTTTAGCAGAAAAGCATCATTCCAGTTTTACTCTGGGAAGATTTCAACCCAAACAACTGGAGCAACTCACAAAGTAAGGGCTGAGTTCAGGATCTCCTTCCACCAGCCCATAACTGTTCCTCCCCAAACCAAAACAAATATAACACTTTTGACCTTTCAACCTGTTCATTCACCTCTAAAACCAAACTTGTTTTTCTTGTGGATTTTTTATTTCAGAACCAAAATAAAAAGAGATGAAGGAGGGGAGCTGTTAGATTCAGGACGTTTGCTGGAGCAATATTGGTTTTACTCTACAAACTCATTCTTCTTGTTGTTATTGGATTTAATGCTGCACTTCAGATAGACTAAGAGGCAAAATTCTGTCCACAGTAAATTCATGCAGAAATACCATATTCAAAGTTTAGATCATCCTGGTTTGACTGACAGGTGCCAGTCATTCATCTCTCCAGAGAGGATGTCCAAATGACAGCAGCAGGAACATTCTGCAAAGCTCTCAGTGCTCATCCCACTGTTTAACATTTTGCACAATTCACTAATTTAATGAGGGTGTTGAGAATATGCGCTTGAATCTTGGAGATATTTGTGGAAATGTCAGACTGAGTGATCTGAAAGATTTTCTAATGTGACAGAGGCCACCCTCTTTCTGCAGTCGTGACTTTTTGTGAGAGAAAAAATAGTGAAAGTGAGAATATTCAGCATTTCCCAGAGCAATCCAGTAAATACTGAAACTTCTCATCTGTGAACAATTCCTTCTTCTAGTGTTCATTTTTAACTGTAAGTTTTAACCCCTCTCCTTCCCCCTGAACAGCCTCAGCTCCAGTGAGTCAGAGGCTGCTGCTGTCAGTTCTTTAGATTCATGTCTGCAGAGCACCAAAGTGGAGTTTTCTCACTGGGGAAAAAGGTTTTCCTTATCTTTTGCATTCACAGCAGCAAGCTCAGACATTTCACTGTGTCCCTCACTACAAATGTCTAAGTCACTTACCTCCCTCTCAGAGTAGAAAAATAGATCTTCGTGGAGCTCTCCATCTGTCAATGCAATGATGACACTGGCAGTTCTGTAACCTGAACACACAAACCTCTTTAGTCCCTTGGCTTTGGTTGTGTTTGTTAAACCACCTCAGAAAACATCCTGCCTGTGAGCACACTCAAAAGGCATAACTGTGCTGGTAATTTCAGACCAGTAAACAAGACTGCAGCCATCAAAAACCCAGTGCAATTTGTTCCTAGCTAGCTCCTGATTTTATTAATGCTGTCAATTCAAGAAATCCAGAGGGGTTTTTTCAGCTTGTGATAAAAAGCTCAATTGGGATTTAAATGAAGATGGTGGGAAAAGGGCCTAAAATCTTCAAGAATCCTAAGTAATATTTCAGGAACATCATTAAACCTTGCAGCCTTCTCTTCCAAACCAGAAAGTTTTTACATGAATTACAGGGAAGGAGAAGACAAACATTTTTCCAGTTGTCTGCACTTACTGCTGGTTTTAATAATTGCTGGTTAAAAAAATCTTTTACCTAACAGCTTCTCCATGTACTTGTATTTCAGAAGGAAGAAGAAATGGTTGCCTGAGCCCTCCAGCAAAAATGAGATACCAGACAGTTTTGGTGAAGGTGGGCACCTGCAACCAGCCTGGCTTCTCCCTTTTGGCCTGAAACACTTTAATTCCAGATCCTTAAAGCTCTACTTGTTCTTTTTCCCTCTCATACTTCCCTGACTAGCACCACATCCTTGCAAGAATAGAAGCCACCCCCACCCTTCCTACAGTGAAGCTGCATTTTAGATCTGTCAAAGTTATCAGTCAAAGAGAAAGAGAAAAAAACATTCAATGGATCAAGAAGGCCTCTCACCATGAACATTTTCGTAGTATATCTGTTCACTTGCCTGAAATCAAATCATAAGATTATTAGTAATAAATCAATAATAAGGCCTTGTGAACTTCTACTCATGCAACAGAAAGGGACAATGGCAGCAAGGATGTCACATTTGCAGTTCACACACGAGCTCTGCTTTCAGACACCTGATTCAAAGAGCAAGGTTCTTACCTGGGGTTTTGACTGCATTCCTGCAAGGTCTCATCAGCCAAATCAACCCCAGTGCTGTCTCCCACTATTCTCCTCTCTGAAAATCCTATCCACTTTCATCCTTGAGAAACACCCAATCCGAAATATTCCTCAGCTATTCCAATTGCAAATAAACCAACAGCTCCATTAGGTCGCCCGAGTTTCTGCTGTGTTCACATTTTGATGATGGGGCAGCACTTTCAGTAGGCAGACAGTTCAAACCCCTCCCAAATACCCACGTAGGACAGAGGTGGGAAGGAGTGCAGGTTTAGAGAAACTTCTGAGCTTGCAAAACGTAAAAAATCTGCCCAGAAGGAGAAGGTCAGGGCAGGCAGTAAGGTCTGCAGTTAATTTGACCATCCCAGGTGTGAGCTGTGACCTCACCCCACTCAGCCCAGGTAGGACTGACAGATTCCCACCCTTCCTGGACATAGAGCCATGGGGGCCTCAATGCACCTGCCTTCTCCTAAGCAGAAAAGGCAGCTCTGCCCATTAAAGCTGAAGGCAGAAATAAAGAGAATTAGTAGAGTTTGCAGCTTCAGCACCGAGTCCTTACACTCCCTGTACTCGTTGCAGCAAAGGGACAGGGTTCCACTCACCCACCAGAGAGTTCTCAACCAGCCCCCTGTGTTCTGCAGCTCCTGAGGAGCAGAGATACTGTTCAAGCACTGAGCCTGCACCAGTTACCCTCTCAAATCCTTCGTGCATGTACGTGTCCCCTCCTGGCAGCACCTTCTGCAGCTCCTCCAGGCCCTGGCGGATCTGCTCCCTGCAATGAAGGCAGGCACTCTGTTAGATCCAGGAGCAAAGCCACCAGCATGTCCTGACAGCCAGGTGGAGACATGCATGGCAGAGCCAGGCACAGAGAGAGGGGAAAAAGAGTTAACTCAGTGTTTGCACAGGGTAGATGCCTTTCCAAGGATGTGGAACACACAGTTGTGCTCCCAGTATTCCCTTGCCTGGGGAAAGCATCACAACAGTACCATCCCTGAGGTCAATATCCACACATTTTGTACATGTCTTCCTAAATAAATATTCCCTTCTCAAACCTCAGCAGCTGACTTGTACCTGGCTCACTTTCCTCACACGTTTGCTGACTTGAGTATACAAACATCATTAAAAGGCTACACAAAATGGCCCTCAGACCATCCTAGCAACTCCAGTTTATGTGGAGCTACATCTTCAGTTCCTGGTTAAATTGGCTGGAGGACTGAAGCCTTTCTCAATGCTTATTGTGACTCAGGGTATGTGTTTCAGTTCTTTCCAGCAGTACCAGGCCCAGTGACAGATCAGCTGCAGGTTCTGTGGGGTGGGCAGTGATTTTTTTTTCCTCTGAGTGGCAGACACCAAACTCTGAAAGCCAAGCACAGGCCAGGAATCTTTAATGCACGATAAAACCCTGCAGTGTGGGGAGTGTATCTGAGCAAACTGCACAATCTCAATGGAAAAGGGATGAAGTCACTGCAGGCAGGGCCACACGGGCGTGCAGGAGTCACTTCTGTCTCTACATTTTTTAACCACCTCAGAAAGGCCAGTTGGTGTGATCACATACTCAAAGCTCACACTGTGAGTCTGATGGCAGCAGAGCATTGACACTGCTCAGGCTGCACAGCAGAGACTCCCTAGGGAGTGAAGACTGTCTGCTTTTGACAAGGGCTGAATTATCAAACTTCCAAGAACCCATTTTGTACCTGTGATATCCCAAACTAGTTAGACACTCTTATAAGGTTCCTCCTCTCAGGCACCATTCACATATCAAATCAAAGCTGGGTATAAAATGGAGCATTTCCTGTGATCAAAACTATTTTTCAGAGGTTAATACTGAAATTTTAAAATATGCAGCAAAAGTAATTAAAACGTGTCAGTCCAGTCCCGTCATACACACAGAGTTTTCCCAAAAGGAATGCACAGCACCCTCAACCCTCACATGCAGCTGCTGAAACACCACACAGAGGCAGGAATGAGGTGGGGGAAGTTCTCCCAGGTGAGAGAGGCCAGTGTGAGCCAAAGCAGAGCGCACCCTTTGTCAGTGCCCAGTAAAATTCAGCCGTTGGTTGGCTCTGAGACCAACTCTGTATCAATATCCTGCTCCCAGCCAGCATTTCTGGGACAGCTGGGTAAATATGGAATACATTCCCACATGGGAAACATTTCATTCTCATAGCTCAGAGCCTGAGCAGAAAGGAGATCTCTGCACTGGGGATTGCTCCCATGGTGGGACAGAGCAAGAGGCAGGGAACAAGTTTTCCTTTGGGACCGAATTAAATAAGTGTGGCTCATTCTCTCTATCCCTGTTTGCTGCAGCAAGTGGCAGGAGATGCTCAGACTGGCTGGGTTTAAGGACATTTTCAAGACTGGTGTGAGTGTGCACTGCTCTGTAGGAAGGCAGCCAGCTTCCTCCCCATGGCAGCTGCTCTGGTATGTGATTTCAGACATCCAATATGTAAAACACATGCTGACTTATACACTCCACACATGTGGTACATATATTTTTGCTCCACGTGGCAATGAAGTTAACAGAGGAAGCAAGAGCGATTTAAGGACCTCATCCAGCTCTCCTTGGAAATCAGAATAAAATTTTTTTAAAAAAAATACATCCCGTAGATTTTACTGGGATTAACTTGGGGGTCTGTAAGGGGGTGGCAGGAACACGCTTCACAAACAAGGCAACCTGTTATTGCCAAAAAATCCACACCCCCACAATCCATCCCAAACACTGTTTGTCTTTGACACACCTTCAGACCTTCAAGGAAATCATGTTCCCCTCTACCCCAGCAGTGTGGGTGTCACCTCTGGCTTCCAAGCCTGCTTTTATAGGAAGGGAGTTTCACCTATTTGTTTGCAGAAGAAACTCCCAGAGGCTTCTCCGACAAAATCCTGAATCTCTGGGGAGTGCAGGCTCCATCAAGGAAACCATTGTGAGCTAAAACCCTGACAACTGACAGAAAGACATTTAGAAGCTGAAATTAAGCAGGGAACCTCTGCCTTGAGGGGCCTTATTGCATTCCAGTAGGTGAGAATGGGCACAAGACCATACCAATTAAACTGAGAATCACAGAGGTGCCACAACATCGTTCCCAGTGGGATGGCGATTATTGAGGAAGGTGAAGGAAGCTACAAGAACACAGCAGCTGCTGTTGACCTTTAATCCTCTTCTTACCTGTCTTCTGTCAACCTCATTAGAATTGTTCCTCTGGTCGAAAAAACAATGAAGGACATCCTCAGCTGAGGGCTGGAGGAGAGAAAAAAGTGAGTTAATTTGGTGGTTCAAAGCAGAGCTCTGCGTATATAACACAACCACACAGGACACTCTGACATCCCAGTTACAACTCAACAGGATGAAAATGTTTTGCCCTGGGCCTTCTTAGCCCAGGAAAACCTTGGGGAATCCTTGTAAAAGATGCAGAGAACACTTGTATCACAACCTTAGGATTGCTAAAGCAAGAAAGGCTTAAATGCATCCTGATGTTACCACAGAGACAAGGGAGGGCTCGTTATCTTTGTCACAGCACATTCCATTCCCTACCCTGAGGGATTTTTCATCAAAGCTCAGGTCATTCAGGGCCTGAAAGCCACAGCCACAGGCTCTCCCTGCAGCCCCAAACTTCTGTACCTCAGGCAGCAGATCAGAGACAGAAGGATTCCTCCCCAACAGATTTGATCCATGGAAGGATCAAAGCAGGATCAAGGCAGGAATAAATGGAATTATTTTATCTCCCCCCCTTTCCCATGGAACAGGGATTTGGGGAAGAGCAGTCAATGGAAGATCGGAGGAAAGCATCAAGAGCCCTTTCTCCACCACATCTCCCCATGGGAAGCAGCACATTCTGGGCCAGGGAGCCACTGGCATCCCCCCAGATCCCATCCAGGGACCTGCAGCCCTCCTTACCTTATGAACTTGCGGGCCAAGTGCTCCACAAAATGATAGATCTCATTCCAGTGATGCAGGACACTTCCTGATCTAGGGACACAATGATTACAGGACACATCAGTTTAAGTTTTCCCAGCCATATGTTCTGTCACACATTGCTCAGTGAGGTGTTTGCTTCTGTTTTGTTCAACACTCACTGCCCATGCTCTTCTTTTAAAGAGAGATCAAACTATAATTGACATTTCCTACTTAACTTTAAAAATCAAGAACAATTCCCACTCCATGCAAGTGTTTGATGCTGCCCTTGGCAGTAGGTCATGGCAGTTGGGTTGGACTTTAACACAACCAAATAAACCCTATGTGAGTGAGGAGTCTCTCTGCACAATGTTTGAGATTAATTCCGCCCACTCACTTCCAAACCATTATACAGAGCTTTTAGCTCAAGCATATTCTGAGAATTACATGCAGTTGGAGGAACAGATTTTTAAACTTTTCCAGTGTTTCTACTGTGCCAGAGACTATGAAAAGTAAAATACCTTCGTCCACATCTCAACTGCTCTGGTTAATTCTTTCACACTTCAGTTAAAGACAAAACAAACCAATTTTGTTTCTCAGGAGAATAAACTGTAGGCTATAATGGGGTTGGATTATTCATCTTTATGTTGTAAAGAACAAGGAAAAAATTAGGTTAATCAGAATCTTTCAGCACAAAATGCCCCTTACTGGCATAAACACTTTTACGAACACTGGAATATTAATATTGGAAAAAAATTTCTTTCCTAGAGTTGGAAAATAAATGTGTCATCACTTACTTAATTCATTGAGTACAATTAGAAATATTTATAGGGGAAATAACCATTCTAGCTTCAACAGAAACTTCATTGATCTGCAGCCTGAGGAAGAAAAGATGGATGTTTGAGATGGTTTTTCACTTCACAGGAAGAAAAGGCAAATGAGCTGTTCTGTGCTACCTCAGCTCTGGGAATGCCAGTGGAGAGCCAGAGCAGGTTCCCCCAGGCTGGTGCAGCCACCCCAGCCTGGCTGCTCAGGGCATTGCTCCACCTGTAGAGGAGCACACAGAGCTCATCCTGTGGGTCATAGACATTCCCCTTTCCCCACACCTGCTTTTCATTCTCAGCCATTCAGGAAGAGCCTTGGCTTCCCCCTCCTGCTCCCTGATTCCTGGAGCTACTCTCTGTGTGATCCCCATCTGTCCATGCACTGAGGACCTTTGCTCAGGTACAAAAACATCTGGGCCCTGTGCAAAACCTGTGACCCTGCCAGCCCTTGCTGCACAAAGGACCCGACCCCCAAAGCCCAAAAGCATCAGTTTAGGATCAGTCTAAGGATGGCCTTATAGACACCCTGCTTGTGGCACGACTGCAGGGCAGATGGCAGAGAAGGCAGGATCACCAGCAAAAGCTCTTAGTGCTGAATTATTTCTTTCTTTCAGACCAGGATATGACACAATGGCTTCTTTTCCACACAAATGTGTGTCAAAAAGGACCAAAGGAATGCCAAGAGCAAAGCTCTTGATAAACCAGTTAAACCACAGACAGTGGGAAAATTGGTGTCGTAAGAAATGAGGGGTGACACACAACAGGACTTGCTCTCAGACAGGAAATTTAAATCCTGCTGCATCCAAACCCTAAATTGATAGAACAGAGACACACAAAGCTCAGTCCCAGGTGCAAATTCTCCTTGGATGTATGGGATAACTCTGAGACCTTGAATTCCACAGACACTCCAGTCCCAACAGTGCCAAATAGCCCAAATAATTTCCTAGAACTGGCCTGGAAAAGAAGCATTTATTGTCGTTAGATGGTGAGGCATAAAAAAACCCCTTGACTTCATAGCAAGGGTTGCATCAGTCTCCAGTGAAACAAATGTTACTTTAGACCATATATTCACCTTCCAAAAACATACCTCAGTGAAGATTCCCATGTCTCCTGACCCATTTGGAAGCAGACACATGGAGCTGGGACCAGCAGCCCCTGCCCAACCTCCTCCCCCCAGCCACCAGGTAAAACAGCCTTTAAAGGAAAGTTCTTCCCACTGCTACAATCATTAAACCAAACCCACTCCAGCCACAAAGAGAGGATGGTTTCTGCTCAGTTTCAGGAGTGGGATCGTTGGAATAG
Source organism: Trochalopteron elliotii (assembly GCA_024734555.1). Lineage (NCBI taxonomy): Eukaryota > Metazoa > Chordata > Aves > Passeriformes > Leiothrichidae > Trochalopteron > Trochalopteron elliotii. Next base: position 315,238 of record JANPWX010000693.1, read on the forward strand.
TCTGCAATCCAGTTTCTCCCCATCTCTACCAGAAGGAGCTGTAATAGGGGCCCAAAATGAAGGTTCACACTTTTGCTGACCACATATTGTCCTTCCTGCACAGCAATTCCCACCTGAGGCAGACAGCTCAGTCTGCCTGGAGTTCATTTCTCCCTCTGGTGTCAGGGGCCAGAAATGCCCAGGTCTACACTTAGGAAAAAGCACTCCTTGTAAATAAAATGCATTTTCTGAAACACATTTCAGACTTCTTATGTTCTTCATTTGGCATAAAATGGACAAACCCAATAAAACCAACCTTTCTGCAACCAGAACAAAGTTTACAAAACCACCATTGGCTCCCAGTGTCCACCCCCTTGAGCTGTGTCATTCAGCAGCCACACTTCCTTTGTACAGTGAGGCAGGCCAAGAACTCTGAGTAGGGCAAGTATTTCCAAAGTCCAACTGTAAGATAAGAAAAGCCAATTTTCAAATAGTTCTCTCTTCATAGTCCCAAAAGAAACAAGATGATCAGCAAGCCAACGCTTGGCAGCTGAATGGTTGATGCTATAAACTTGCAACTTAAGAAAAGGTTCGTAGTGAGGATGCCAAAATCCCTTCTGGAGAAGGGCCCAATAAATGGAAATTAAACCCAAGTAAACCTTTCTTTTTAACAAGAGAGTGATACATTCTGTGGTCAGCTCCACTGGCATTTTGTACCTCTAAAGGGAATGCAAGTGTTGAGAGACACTGCAGTGGTTCTGTGACTCCAGCCAAGCCCTGCCCTTCAGCAGGTGCCTTCCTCCTCCTCACTGGGACAAGGTGCTCCAGAACCCAAAGCTCCAGCAGCTCAAACCTCCCTAGACTTGGTCTTTCTTGCACTTTTTAGACTCCACTTTTCCATTTCTGCTGTCGTACCTTCTCAGAATGCCCATGGGTTTAGTCACTTCACAGACTGGAAGAGTCACAGAATCAAACCCATACTCTTACACCAAGACCTCACCTGGGTTTTGTGCTCTGCAGCTGACAGGAGGACATAAAGACACTTGGTTCAGAGGATGATCTTGATCCAAAAATCTCCTTAAGCTTTCCTGGGTTTGGACCAACTCCCAGAAGTCTCATGGCCCTCAGAGATGGCATTTACCTAAGAAGTTGTGCAGCATCTCTATATTGAGCTCTTCAAAAATAACACAAATGAGCCCAAAAGCATCCTTTGTCTTTCCAAAGACTTCAGGAGCAATTCTGAAAGCCCTCCATAGCACAAAGGCATCTGAGAGGTGATGCAATTCTTTGAGGAAACGCTGTTATCTTGTACCACACTTCACACCAGACAGCTCACGGGGACGCTGCCAAACACTGCAGGTCACATGGTCCACAGAGGCTCAGTTCAGAGCAGGACAAGCCTCTAAGCTCAGTCTCAGTCCAAGAACATTCTTCTCCTCCTGGCTGGCAGGGGGTATGCAAAAAAAACAACTAATAAACAAGTAGCCATGGATCAGCAGATAAACTGCTGAGTGCTGCAGGCACACACTCAGTCCTGGCTGGAAGGGAGCTCCTGCCCATTCCTTTTACCAGTAAATGATTATCTAAGATGCATCACCAGGTAAAAAGCACATCCACAGGTCTTGACTGGCAAGGATTTCACACATGAGCTCAGCTCACTGCAGTTGCCTGCCCTTGGCAGAATTGGGAGTTAATTACATTCCTTCAGGCAATATGCAAAAAGACACAAAAATGCACAAATTTCTCCACCCTGCCTTGCTGGCATCTCTCAGCCCTCATGCTAACACAGAAAAATCATCCCTCCACATCCTTGCAAGCTCCTGCCATCCCAGCAAAATGCACACCTTGCTCTGGATGCAGGCCTGTGATCCTGGAAAAAAAACAAGGAGTCACTCCCTAGCTCAATAAGGAGCAGAGATGGTTTTGAATTTCTTTCTGTAGACCTTCAGTGTCACCATTCCCTACCTCAGGCTTGTGTTTGTTCCTCTGAGAGCAGCTGAAACTTTCTGCAGCTCTGAGTGCTCTGCTCCAGGGCTCACTTTCCCAGGGGAAGGAGCAGATCCTGAGGCTCAGGCTCCTGCCTGTTCCCATCCCGTTGTGGCCCTGTGTGTGCAAATCTAGACTTGGAATCCTGCTTAAATCACAGTAACTACAGCTACTCATGCTCCACTTAAAGAAATAAACATGAGCCTCTCCAGGGCAGGAGCTTCACTTCAATGCAACTGGTTAAAAACATTCTTTGTCTGGCTGGATAAGGAAGGGATCCACAGCTTGAATTCCTTGTTTCATTTTGCCAAGGATCTCTGAGAGCCATTCCTTTCACACATGTACAGTTCCCTGTGTGTTTTCTGCATGTGGGTAGAAATCCCCCATTATCTGTATGCCACAGGAATAATCCCTGTGACACACATAAGCTGCAGCAAAAGGCTGCTCAGAAGACTCAGGTGTTATTCCTTCCTCCCTACCTGCAAACAAATTAATTTGGGAGCTGCCCCTAAATGTTCCAGCTGTGCTGGTGGGAGGTGTTTGGGCAGCATGTCAATTTGGGGTGGTCACAGTCAGCATTAATTAATCACATGGAGAATATTTTTAGAATAACTGGACAATTTTAGAATAACTGGACAATTTGTCAGCAAAGACAGACATTTGGGCTTTTTAGCAACATCTCACTGCTTCCTCATTCTTCATTCTTAATGAAGGCCCTGCATCTTAACTTGCACCAGGCTGTTAATGCCTTGGCACCAACTCCTCCAGTGTATGGGAGCCTGAACCCACAAATCCTCTCAGCATCACAGGAACACAAAGAGAGGCCACCGTAGACCAACTCTCCCAAAGTAAGCCAGGCCTACCTTCCACAGCACTGGGCTTATCTTGGTGTGACCTCCACCCTGAGGTGCTCAGCACCTGCACAGAACCCAAACAGCAAAGAACACACAAGGAACCCTAAACAGCTACTCTAAAGAGCAAGTAGCAACTCCAAACAGCAAATAGCTACTCTAAATAACACAAAGCTACTCCAAAGAATGTACAGCTTGAGACGAAATGGAGAAAATAGACAACAGTTTGAGATTTTGCAATCAAAGGACAAGAGGCATGGTCTGCGCAAGGTCCCTCACCACCACATGGGGTGGAACCAGATGATCTTTAAAGACCTCTGAACTCAAACCATTCTATGATTCTATGAAAGTGTTAAAGGATATGTGATAACCAACTCCACCACACTAAATCTCTCATCAGAAGTTAAGTGTGTAATGTACTCAGGAACAGCTGAAAAGCCACAATGCTCCTCCAAAATTCCACTGGAGACCAAGGAAATTTTTACATCACATCCTGTTAATTTCTGCACCAGAAAAACCCCAGGAATACGAATCCTGCAACTGTCAAAGCCGGATTTTTTTTTTTTTTTTTGATACCTTGATACATACACTGGGGCCAGCCTGCCTGCTTTAAAGCTTGTGCCAAGGCTTGTGTTTCCACCCAAATCCATAATCCCATGAGCAAGGCTCAGAAGTCATGGATTTTAGTGAGGGAACTTGAATTAAGGGCCTGCTGAAGTTACATCAGCTCAGAGGTGTAACACAGCACATCCATGAGATTTGAGAAAACCTTCAATCCTGCTTCAGCTTCCAGGGAAATGCAGTTGACAAAAGTTCTTTGCAGTACAAATCATGCTCTGGGTTTGTTTGGGTTTGGGGTTTTTCCATTTGTAGCAATAGAGTTATTCCAACTACTAACTGAAGAGCAGCAAAATGAATAAGCCAGGTAGATCTTTCCACTGAATAAAATAAATAAATCTTTCCCCTGGAGCATCAGGACAACTGGCACACTGAAGCAACCAGTGTCTCAGTCTTAGATTTTACCCAGTATTTTGTAATAACGGGTTATGTAATTCCAAGTAATTTATACTAATGGAATGTGGGAGCTACTGGAAAACACTCCAGAGGATCAGTCAGAAACTTCATCTGTGAGTGCTTTTGGCAACTTGCAAATATTTTCCTGTCTCTGAAATTTATGGTTATTAATGTCAGTGCCATGGCTCTGGCAGGCATCACCTCCAGTATTTCCAAGCCTTTGGTTCAAAATAAGTACTCTTGATCAAGAAAATCAGGACAATCATTTCAGCTAGTATTTTTATTTTTTTTTTTAATTGTTGTATTGCTTTCTAAAGCTCAGCACAAAATGATTCCACATTGCTCCATCCATCTGAAAAAAGCAGCACTCTTACAGTGCCAAGGAGATGACACAGCCACAGTTAGTGATGAAAAAGTGAGCTAGGGAGTTATCTTCAGCACAAACAGCTAAACAGTCAAAATGTGCATTTGATTAACAGAAGAAACAAAGAAAGTGTGACTCAGCTAGGGAAAATTAAGCTCTTTAAATGAGGCACTCGAGCTGTTCTCCATCCTAGCAGCAAAATTCAGCCCCTTCCAAAGGGAGTAGCCCCTCTCTGGGCTGGTTTTTACCTGGAAATTGCTGCTCTGGGCAGAGAGATGAGGGGGCAGAGGAGCAGGGACACAGCTCGGGGGCAGAAGGGCACGAGCAGAGCTGCGGGCAAGCGCTCCCTGCACGTTCTCAGCCCTGGAATTGGTGCCTGCAGGGATAATTCTACACTCCCTGAAACCGTGAGAGCCTCAGCCTCCCTGGCTCACGGGGAAACCAGAGGGGACCAGGGTGCTGCCCTGTTCCCAGCCACTGTTTTAAGAAATTCAAGTGCACACTCAAGTTTGAGTACACACAAAGCTTCCGTATTGGGAAAGTTTGTAACAATGTGATTACAGAGCACAACGGGATTTATCCACTAGACCTAACAAAGAATTTACCACAACAATAACCAATCAAGCAGTCAGGAGTTGCAAAGGTCCCTTGGGGACAGAGTGACTTCTACAAACCCCAAATCCAAAGAAAACCTCCTCAGTATCAGCGTGTGCCATTCCAGTTCATGCCTAGCGAAAGAACTCTGTGAAAGAGAACAAAGTAGGACTGACTTACTTGTCCAGAATGAAATACAAATCAAATCCCCCGTAGCAGGCAGGACCACCATTCTCTCTCTTTCCGCCGTGTCCATCACAGGTGAGTGTAAAAATTGCTAGGAAGGCACACTTGAAGCCAAATCTCAAGATGCTTTGCTTTGCAATGGCCATTATATCCAGAGAGGAGGAGAAAAAGAAATCTCTTCTTCCAAGGCTCCTTTATTTCACAGGTTCCTCCACAAAAGCCATTCAGTGACCTTTAAAAGGCAAAGATGTACACTGTATTCCTTAAAACTCCACTTGCAACAGTTGTCCACAGGAATTGCAAGACTTTCCCCCTTGTTTCCCTTGCCCTTCTGTTTCTTGGTTTCAGATTTCAAGATGCACAATACTGTATTTCACTTTTTTTTTTAAAGGGACTTGACCCTCAGTCTCCCTTGCAGCTCTCAGAAAGCAGCACCATTGTTTGCCATGAGCAGGAGCAGCCTCCTCACAAATATTGCTTTGTCAGAGACTTCAGAAAATACAGGGAGGGTTTGTGGCTTCCCCCCCCGCCCCCCGCCTTAATTATTATTGTTATTATTAAAGATGGCAAGCTCTGCTTTTCCTTAGCAAAAGAAGCTCAGAGAATGCCATCTCGTGGCCAGAACTCTGAGTCTGGTTTGCAGCAGATTTGTGCACTTAGCACATGAACAGCCCACAGCAGCCCCAGGTACCAGGACACAGGCTGAGTGCTCTCAGCAGGACCCAGCTCTGGGCACGGAATCACAGCCTGGGTCGTGTTGGGATGGACCTAAAGCCCATCCCATCCCACCTCTACCCTGGCAGGGACATCTTCCTTTATCCCAGCTTGCTCTAAGCCCCAGTGTCCAACCTCGCCTTGGACACTTCCAGGGATCCAGGGGCAGCCACAGCTTCTCTGGGAATTTCATCCCAGTCACATCCCACCCTCACAGGGAAGAATTCCTTCCCAATATCCCATCTAACCATGCCTTCCTTCATCTTAAGGCCATTCCCCCTTGTCCTCTCACTACACCTTTGTTTCTCACCCAGACAGAAGAGATTTGCAGAGACATCTTTTCTTCCCACATAGGCAACATCTGAGTTTAAAGACCTTTAAAATCTTGGGGCAGCTTCATAGAAGTAAAACGCCATGCCAGGCTTTATGCCTCACAATTTCCCAGTCCTGAGGAGTACTCAGCAGTGCCTGTGTTTATGAAAGTCTGACCCAACTCACCATCCTCACCAAAGTCAGTTCAACCTCTAAAGCCTAAACTCTCCCTCTTCCAAGGAAACTCAGTGGAAAATGTAAATTCATCTACACTCACGTCTCTTTATCTCCTTCCACAAACAGCACCACATGCTCTAAAAGCAGAGCAGGACAGCTCAAAAGGAACACCATTCCCCAGTGAGGGAGCCCCTGTACCAGTAAAAGCTAAACTGGAGATACCAGGAGCTCCCAAACTTCCCTTGCAAACCCTCAGGCCACACCAACAAATCCAATCTCCTAACTGCCAACACCTGGTGAGTGGAGCAGCTTCAGCGGGGGTTTCAGGGGATGCAATGCACCTGACTCAGGCTTTCCAGCTGCCTTGCACTGCTTAAAGCATTAAATTTGTCTTTAAAACATGCTTAATAAAAGCTGGAGGAGGAGATCAGATTCTCTGTATAGCTATGGATTCAGACTTACACAAGGCTCAGGGAAGCTTGGGGAAAAGCCAAGGAATGAAGTATCAGATGAAGCTGTGAGTGCTCTGAGATAGAGGGAGCTGCTGACAAAGTGGAACACTGAGCTTTATCTTGAAATTCTGAATTTCTTGAGGGATAATCCTCTTCATATGCCTGCCTTAAGAGTGTGTATTTTTGTTTATGATCTGGTAAGTGCAGCATCAGCACTCAACCTCATGTGGGACACAGGAGGGGTGTTGGAATTTGTCTGACTTCCCCCCTCTCTAAAAATGCCAGAAACAAAAACATGATTAAGACTGCAGGTTGTGTGAGAGAGACCTTGGAAGTGCTTGGGAAGACTGAGTGTATGTTAGTCTTTGTGTGAGAGACAATAATGAGGTGTTTTAATTGCACACAGCTGTGTAAAGGGTAATTAAGCTCTACCTGGTGCCCTTGGGTTTGGGAGCCCCTTTGGGTGACACTGTGGGTGGCTCCCTTTAGCTCCCAGGTGTCTGACCTAGCTAATGGCTTTTGTCAAGATCTAAAAATCACATTCCCTGTTTTTCGGGGGACTTCAGGAAGCTGTTACAGTAGCACGTGGAAGCTCCCTACATTCCCCAGTGTTATTCTCACAATTGAATTATCACGGCACAGGAATCCCTGCCCGGTGCCGACACGTCCTCAGAGTCCCTGGCTGTATTTCCAGTGCTGTAATTCAGCACAGCTGTGCTGGTACTGGCACCATTGCACACTCCTGGTGCTGCGGGATAGCAGATTCCTCTGGATGGGAGTCGGATGCCTTTTCCATCTCAGTTGTGCAACTCGAGGCTGACACTCAGTGGCCAAGAGGATTTCTTTCTTGGCCGGACTGCTCTAATTTTTCAAGGGATCAAGAGCACCCTGGCGTGGAAACATCTCCACTGACTGCCCTAGGCTGATCCAGACCTCCCCAGAAGGTGACAAGGCTCCTCAACACCTCCAGTACATTGATGATATCATGGTGTGAGGCAGCACAGCACAGGCTGAGTGGCTCAGCTCAGGGCATCCTGCCATTTTTGTTAGAGAAAAGGAAATACTCAATCTTGATTGTAAAGATTTGAGCAACAAGAATCCCAGCTTTGCTTTATCCTAGGAACAGTGCAACTCTGTAATTCCCACAAAGGAGACTCCCCTTCCCCTAAAAAAGGCAACTTCATTGGTGTGCACTTCTTTTCTTCTGCTTTTTCTGCTCCCTGAATCAAGATTTTTAATGTGAGGCATCTTTCCCCAAACAGAAGGAAGGTCCTAACTGTGAATGCCTTGTTTGTACCATGCACACCCTGGGGCTTGTGCAGCTCTCTGGGTGTGCTGAGATGAAAAGAGCAATGAAAGGCTCAATTTGGGCAAAATATTTTTGTCGAGGTGTTCTTAGATGAAAAAGGGTAGAGTAACAATAAACAGGCTGGAGTTATTCCATGATGAAGGAATTTAATTGATAGCTCTGCTCACCAATTGATCTGTTTCAGTCCTCAAACCTCACGAAGAAACCTCTTGAAAGGAGAGATACCAGGGAATAACTCCATCAGGGCTAGATTTGGACAGCAACTACAAGACTGCTGCTGAAACATCCAAGCAAGGTTCAAGAAAGGTATGATTTACACAAAGTTATTGTTATGGCAGTAAGTGAGGGCCAAATATTGAAGGACATCGAGTTTGATGCATGATCCGAGATTGAATTGTGGTCCTTCAAAAACAAGAAAAGAAAAACAATTATCACGAGACATAGACTAAGATGCTGTTAAGTACTCTGTGCATTCACTGACAGCCCTTAATACCTAACACATGACACACCCCTTTTCAATCCCATTGAGCCCTCCCAGGTGACAGAACTGATGTTCAAAGCAAAGCAAGCAGTGAGTAGGTGAATTCCTGCTATGCCAGAGTGTAATATCCTGAGCCTGAGCTGGAAAGCATCTTTCCATGACAGGGCTGGAGATAATCACCTAGCAGGAAGGCTCAGAATACTTTGAATGTGCTTCAGGATTAACTCCTGTGAGTAAAACTAAGTTTCCTTGGATATATTTAAAACAAATGTGTTTTTTTCCCATTAATACAAGAAACTGTATTGCAAGGGATAAAATTACAATTCAGGCACTCACAGCAACTCAATTAATTTATGCCCATCTCCATAGCAATGGCTGCCCTTCTACAGGAGAGTGCTGGGGTTGCTCAGAGCCTGCCAGGATCTGAAGATTTTCTGCTGCACTGGGAATGTTTGAGCTGTGTGAGGAACAGATTCTCTTGGAGTCCCCAGAGAGCACCAGCTCTGTGGCTCAGCAAGGAACGCTCACAAGGACATGCTCTTGAACGCCCCTTGGGATTTCCTGTGCAGAAATCAGGGCTCTGTTGCACTGGCTCGTGTGAGTCCCAATGGCTGGGCATTACATGGTGAGGCTGCTGCCCGTTCATGGGCCCAGTCACATGGGCTGTGACCTTCTGAAAGAATCCTACCAAGTGTAAGTCATTAAAGCCCTGGAGAATGGGATTGTTGCCCCTGGGGAAAAGCCTACAGGGATCAAAGCTGCTTGACTTAGTGTTATGAAGCACAAGGGCTTAGTGGCTGCCTGGGTCAACTCATCAGCAAGCTCTGACCTGTAGGACAGCGGTTCTTAGACCGACCCTTCTTCTTTACTCTAGGCAGTACAAGGGAACAGAGTGTGAGCCAAAACAGTCTGTGCCCAAATTGAAGCCCCATTGAGGTTCCCTGAAGGGAGCTGTGTGGGTTTTGTTGGGGTCATTTATGGGGGCTGTGACACCACCCTATTCCAGTCCGGATCTGTAGAGATGCCAAACATTTTGTGCAACTGCTCTGAAGCCCTTGGTTTCTGTTTGACTAGAGGTGGAAGGGCTGCAATTGTGCCTTAATCATGCCCCAAGGGAAACAAACGCCAGGTCACTTAGAGACAAAATTCTTTGCTTGCACTCACCGTGAACTTCATAAGCCACATAAGTTGAGAGTCCTCTGCACATAGAGAAGGTATCTGGTCCATACGATTCAAGGTCACGAATAATTCTCTTGACCAGGGTGAATGTGATCTCCTTTGTAGGGGTTCTTAGACGATTCTGGTTCTAGGCATCAAATAACAGCATTCAGCAAGATCAGTGCCCTGATCTGTTTAACTGCAGGTATATTCCTAACTTCACTTGTTATAAACATTTTAAGAATAATGTAACATTGGCCAAACATTTAAACCCTCCACTGGAAGCACCTGAACAAGGGTATTCCAATTTTCAAGAGTTTAAAGTTACATTGTTGTAAAATGTCATTGAAATCGATAAAAATATCTAATTATGGTGTGATGATCCTGGCCTTTAAAGTATCTGTTGGTTTTGAAAATAGCAAGGTCTCACATATCAGTTTACTTAGCATGAAGTACATCTTTCCAAGTAACTGCTTCTTTTTCAATCTTACCCTGACGTCTGCAGCCAGCTGAGGGAGCGCATCAAAGCTGGGCATCTCTGTTTTGTTCATTATGGAAAGGTAACAAGCTTTCTCTAGCAGCATTTTGGTTGCCATGAAGCCCTGTAAAATAAAGTTATTGACCACTTGGAATTTAATAATTTCTATTGGAATTTTGTACATATTAAAAAAAGTAATAAAACAGTTTTTACTGAATGTATGAGCCAGTCTCTGAAAAAGCCTCCTCCCTGCACTCACCGTGTCATAGTTCCAGATAGTTTTCCAGGACCCACGGTTGGTCTTTTGCTCAATACTTGCCACGAGCCATTTCCTATTGATGGTCATAATTTGGTAGCCTCCACCCATGGAGATTTTCTTGCTTACTTCAGTCTGTTGATGCTAGAAAAACAAATGCAAGAATACTTAGGCTTTCAAGTGATTATTTCACAAAGTTTTTAAAAAAATGAAAAGTTCTAGGAGATCTCTGAAGTGGGGAACATAGAAAGAGCATCCATGTGGAAATTGTTCACTGTACTTACGTGATCAGCAAGGGCTGGAGTCAGAACGAGTCCAAGGAGGACTGCAGTCAAAATCTGAAATGAAAATCAAATACAAAAGTGTAACTGTAAAATTATCTGGCTGAGAAATCTGGTCATGAGAATCCTCCTTCCCTTTTCCTAATCTGATGTTTAAGGGTCCTCCTTGGACGCTGTTTTGCTTTCACCCTGGGATTGCATCAGTGCCCTGAAAGGGAGTCACCCTTGCTTTACCCCAGGGTGCTGCAAAGTAGACACATTTCACACTTGCTCTTTCAAGAGCTGAATCTCAAGGTGTTTCTCAGACCTCTGCAGGCACACACAGGTATTTTACAAGTGAGGAGAAAGCTTTCCCATTTCTTCTGCTCTGGCGTTACAGAGGAGGGCTTGATCCACTAGGGCGATGCTCCAGTTGTGCAAAAGCATTGACAATGATGGACATGGATTAGGCTTCCTGTTTTCTGAATAATGTACAGTCAAGCTGTGAAAAATTCCTTATCTTCTCAGCTCCTCTGGGGAACAGGGGCTGAGTTGCTCATTCTGGAGAAGCAAAATGCCCCCAGAGAAAGCCTTAGTGCTCCAGAGAAGCAGAAGCCCTTCTGAGGGATAAAGGAATGGGTTTGAATCAAAGTTTCAGTTCATAAGGAAGAAAAGCATGCATACTTACAGGGAGATTCATTCTGACTGCAGAGCTGATGTTGCTGAAGGCAGAATAAATGATGTGAGCCTCCTACCTTTTATTTGTTTTCAGAATTAGGTGTGGAAGGGCTGAATGCTGCAATAAAATTATTTTGTCGTTTGTTTCCCTTTCACTTGTCCCTGAAAATTATTTCCTGGTAACTACTTGATAAACATGGGGATTGTACTTTTGAACATTTTGACCTGCTGGAGTCTGATGATTATGAGGTAGGAATCTGTTGGTAGGCAAAAAAACATAAATAGGTTTTATTGCCTCCTTCCAGCAATGCCACATGTATGATGTGTTCTTCTGCTCAAGCACAACCCCAGTGCCAGAGTGGTGTGAACTTTCATTGTGGTGCTCCTTGGAGCTGTCCTTGACATTCCAATTTCTGGAATAGATTAAAGGAGTTAAGGATTTAGCTTTGTGGATTCCCAGCAGTGTTTCACTCAATACAGCATTAGCTTCAGTTGCCATGTTTTGGAGAATTATTGCTCTTGGAGATCAGATTAAAGGAGAGATGATTTCTGGCCTCAGAGAGGAGTCTTGGGAAGCTGTCAGTGCTGTGTCGTATTTTACAATCAGGCTTTACCCTGACCTGGTATTCATGACCGTACTGGGAACTCTTAGAGGGAAATGTGGGAGTGACACTGATTATATCAGGGATATTGGTTACCTGACCCAGGCAGGGAACAAGCGATAATCACTCATCCCCAGACAGCCTTGGAACATTATTTACCTGTTTCACAGCCTGAGTAGAACAGGACCATTGTTACCAACTTGGGCTAGGCCAGGGCGGAAATCACCTGGGGACTAAGGACAATCATCTCTTGACTCTGTAAACACCAGTGCTAAGTGGGGCCTTTGAGCTGCCCTGAACTGCAGTGGGATCCACAAGCATCTCCCGTGGAGTGAGATGTCTCCTGGAGCTTGCAGAGCCTCAGGTTTGCAATACTCAAAAGACTGTTTCTGAAGACTGGGCTGGTATCCCCCACTCCTTGAGATTCAACCCTCACCCACTGAGAAATGGAAAGGCATTTGACCTGTTTCAGTGAACTCGAGGGGAATTTTTAATAGGTACTTTTCCACACCTAGATATAGATGTAGGCAGCTCTGGGCCTGTGTGTGTGCATGAGGAGTGATAAGGATATGAATGTTGCTATCTTGAATCTATATTTCAGTCTTTGTTGTAATTGTAGTAAACACTATTGAATCACCTTGTAAATGAGTCAGTGATTAAACACTCCTAAACCCTTTGCACCCCTGGACTCTGTGTATGCCATTCTAAAGTGATTTTAATTTGGTTTTCCTTTGCAGGTTTCATCCATGGAGTAAGCAATAGACTAACCCTTGCCATTGAATTCTGTTAACTTGTACTTTCATAAACTCATGTTGAAATCTGCTTTTGCCAATACCTGTTATAGTGATTCTTTAAGTGACTGAATTCACTCATTCACAACACCCTGTTAGCAAGAGCTGGAGCCAGGAAACCACCAAGAAGCAATCACATTCTGAAAAGAGCATTTGAAATTCACAACATTTGAACATTGTGACTGCTTATCTTGCATCAAGTTATTTTCTGTCTTAAAATAATTCTGACTTCCAGTTTACTTTGTGTACTGGCTCAGCATTTTCTGCAATGGGATCCAGCTGAAGAGGATTTAAGTATGCAGGAGAATTATTTGTTATGATAAATTCATTTGTGTTAACTATTGTGAACAATTGTTATAATGGAGGCATTCCTTTGAACATAGAACTGGTCCAAACCTTCATTTTAAAGGATTTTGATGAGAAGAATCTGAGTGCACATGGGGTGTCTCATGGTTCTCCTATGCTCTCAGCAAACAGTTGAGCCCTAACTTTATATGACTTGCTGAGACTATTGATTTGCCTTTGTGTCGTGAAGGAGAGAATATTGTCCCGTGGACATCACACAAGGGTGTTGCCCCTGGAACAGACCTCTTCTCTCTTTCATGTTTGAGCAGGCAGGTGGACTTCCATCCCTGGCAAAATGGAGATTTCACCCCTGCAGTCCCCACCCCTTTGGCATTTTCACTTTGGGAGCCCTGCTGAAATCACTAAGAGTTTGCTCAGTGCCAAGAAAAGCTCAAAACCATTTAAAAGCTGCCCAGCTTTTAAGAGTTTTATGGGAAAGTGATAGGTATACTTACAGCGAACTTCATTTGGATGGTAGGCCAGGCCAGCTCTGCTGCTAATTGATGTGTACTCTTACTTTTTATACATAATATCCCAAAGTTAAATCTGAAAATGGGTTTACCTTATTGGCAGGTGCCCTGTGTTCACAGAAGCATGACGAGTTTCCTGGGGAAGTGCTCTGATAAGAGGAGGCTTTGATACCTGCCTGATTGAATTCACTGCATACAGGGAAGTGAGGGAAAACTGGTCATGGTAAGCTCAATGTATTTAACAGTCACTTTTAAATGGAAAAAGAAATTATAATCAGAAGCAGAGCACAGATTCCCAGTAAGTTTGTAGTGATGCTTTGTGCCAGTGTGCCAAAGGACTCAGCCTGAAGTTGTGCCTCTAACCAAAAGCACCATTCAGACCAAGGGGGTGGTAATCTTGCTGTGTTAAAAATGTTAAGTGAGTCCCTGGAGATGATGAGGTTGGTTCTAAATCATAGGAATTGCTGAGTTCTTTTGCTGACCTTCCTTTCTGAGCTTATTCAGGATCTGCTTTCTGCTTGTCAGACATGGCTCTGAATCTTCCCAGAGCCTCTTCAGGAGAGCAGAACCTGATTATGGGCTAAGGGCTGATTTCAGTATGCCAGACACTGAGGGATGTTGCATGGCTGGTGTTGGTACCAAAGACAGACTTGTATTCACCTGGATAACCTGGGGCATCCTGCCTTTTTGTTAGAGAAAAGGAAATACTCAATCTTGATTGTAAAGATTTGAGCAACAAGAATCCCAGCTTTGCTTTATCCTAGGAACAGTGCAACTCTGTAAATCCCACAAAGGAGACTCCCCTTCCCCTAAAAAAGACAAATTCATTGCTGTGCACTTCTTTTCTTCTGCCTTTTGTGCCCCCTGAATCAAGATTTTTAATGTGAGGCATCTTTCCCCAGAGAAGAAAGGTTCTAACTGTGAATGCCTTGTTTGTACCATGCACACCCTGGGGCTTGCCCAGCTCTCTGGCTGTGCCTTGTGTTGAGAGCTGGCAATGAAAAGAGCATTTGAAGGGCTCAAATGGGGCAGAAGAGAGACAATAAAAAATGTTTATATGGAGGTGTTCATAGATGAAAAATAGTAGAGTAATGACCAATAAGCTGGAGTTAATCCATAATGAAGGACTTTATTTGAAAGATCTGGTTACCAGTTGATCTGTGTCAGCATCTCAATCCCCAAGAACATCTCTAAAAAGAGATGTGAGGGGGAAAATGGCATCAGGGGTTGCCTTGGGAAGCAGCTCAGAGCCTCTGTACTTGATTGAAGGTAAGGTTTTCACGCCTTGATACTGCCACAATAATTCAGGTTCACAAGTTTGAAGACATCAAGTGAGATACATGATCCTTGGTGCTGTTGGGATCCTACACAAACAACATTAAAAAAACCCCAAAAAACAAAATGAACAAAAACCCAACAAACAAAAAAAAAAATCAATCAATCAATCAAACAAACAAACAAAATGAGGTACTGGCTTAGATGCTGTTAAATGCTCTGTGCCTTTGTTGACAGCTCTCAACATCTTGGCACATACCACTTGCCTTTTCAATCACATTGAGCCCTTTCAGCTGCCAAAGCAAGCTTAAAGCAAAGCAACCAGTGAGTACATGGAACTACTGCTAGGCCAGAATGCAACAGCTGCAGCCTGAGCTGTAGAGTGCTTTTCAAAAGAGGGTTGAAGACAATCAGCTTGGAGAAAGGCTCAGAATACTTTGATTCTTCAGGAATTCTTTGGTGCTTCAGGATTAACTCCTCTGAGTATTGTTTGAATATATTTCAAAAGAATATAGTTTTTGACCTCAATACAAGAACTGCTGTGATGAAGAAACTGACAGCAACTCAGCAGATTTATACACATCTCCAGAACAACGGCTGCTCTTCTACAAGGATGCATGTGTGTTGCTTACCTTGAGTCAATCTCAAAGTGGAAGAGCAGCAATTGTGCATTGGTCATTCCCCAAGGGAAACAAATACCAGGTCACATAGAGACAGAATTCCTTTGCTTGCACTCACCGTGAACTTCATAAGCCATGTAGGTGGTGAGTCCACTGCACATAGAGTAGACATCTGCTCCGTAAGAACTGAGGTTGTTGACCAGGCCATTGGCGACAAAGGTGATCTTCTTGGTAGGTCTTCCAAGACCGACCTGGTTCTAAGCATCAAACGACAGCATTCACAAAGATCAGTGTCAGGAGCTGCTTCCCTTCTAGGCATATTCCTTGCTCTGGAAAGATGACTCAGGGCTGGGTGTTTGAGTCCAAACTGCCTTTAAGGACACCTTTTAATCACCTGGGGCCTGTGGGACCACTAGCAAGCCTTGAAGGCAGCAGCCAAGGCAGAGCTTGTTCCAAGGGAGTCAAGGTGCAGGGAGCCTGAGGGGAAGTGGCAGTGCAAGGAAAACACTTAAGAGGAGTGCGGCCACTCTGTGGAGCCAGAGCTCCTTCCAAAGCCTTTGCTCAGTCTCTGCTCTCACTCCTCAGAGGCACTCGGGCAGTTGGCTGGCAGGAGAAATCTCCTCCTGATTTCTTTCTGCCCTACAGGTCTTCCTGCTATTTAAAGTGTGTGTTTTTACGGACTTCGTTCTCAGATTTCAAGGGAAACCTGTGTTTAGCAAAGGTGAATATGCTGAATGCTGAGATCACTTTTATAATTTCTCTGCTAATGTGGATGGCTGAACTAAAGAAACATGGTATATAGCCCTCTTCAAAAAGTTTGAAAGCTTACTAAAATACCTTTTCTATAAAATTGCAATTTTTTTCTTCCTCAATTAGATCTTCTGAAGAAAAGATATTTTTCTGGACTTTTAGAACAAGACTTTATGAAACGTACTTAGCAAAGAATCTAAGGTCTTGGTTACTAAGGTAGTAAAAAATGTGAATTGAAATAATTACTTAAATAATTGGAAAAATAATCTAACTCATCTGGGACTTAACATGATGAACTTGCACTGAAGACATCTAAACAAGGATTCTGTAATTTTTGACAGCTGTCAAATGATGTACCTGAAAAATATCACTGAAAATATCCATGAAAATAACCATTAAAATGGCTTTTAATTTATCAGTTGGTTAAGATGGTTTTGAAAACAGCAGTGTTTCAGCAAAAAAAGGAATTTCAAATACTATACAATATTCCAAGCAATTGCTGACTTTGAATCTTACCCTGTTCTCTGGAGCGTAGCTGACGAGAACATCAAAGCTGGGCATCTCATTTCTGTTCATGGTGGAAATGTAGCAAGTTCTCTCTTGAACCACTTTGGTTGCAATGATGCCCTGTAAAAAACAGTTATTGAGCACTCGCAGTTTGGTTTTCCACCTAAAAATGGCATAGAATCTGACTAACAAGAGTGAAAAATGCTGAGAGTTTCTACACCTAATCTTCGACTCAAGACGGTCAGAATATAGAAATATGCCCTGACCCTGGGACAGCTATACTATGAGCCAGTCTCCATGTAAACTTCCTGAATGAGCACCCTCCTGCCACTCACCGTGTTGTAGTTCCAGATGGTTTTCCATGAGAACTGGTTGCTCCTTTGCTCTATAATTGCCACATGTGAGGGTGTGAGGGTCATATTTTGGAAAACACACGCACCAGAAAAATGGCAGTTGTTACCCATCTGTTGAGACTGAAAAGCCAAGGGAAAAATGTTTCACCTTTGAAAGGAGACAGTGATGTCCACAAAGCATTACAAAAATCCCTGCTACAATGGAAGTGCTGCCCCTAGGAGGTGCCAGCACATCCCTGAGTTGTTTCCATAGGACCCAGAATCAAGGGTGTGGCATTGGGCAAAGGCCATAAGAATTATTCTCATGGATTAAGTGAATCATTGCTGCATCTGACAGCTGTCATCTGGTGCCTTTAGAGGTAGATGCGTGCAAAAGGACTGGCCACAGCAAATCCATGGTCAAGGTCCTGGACAGAAACCTCTGCTCACTCATTGCTCTGTTTAAAGCATCTGCACCCTCAAGCAGGAACCTCTCAAAAGAGAAGATGCCAGGCAAGAATGACATCAGGATTGACTTTTGGCAACAGCTTAGCAGCCCACGGAACTAGTTACCAAGAAGGAAAGGAATAAGGTTTTCTCACCTGTCCATTGCCATTGGAATTACCATTGCAGTACTTCAGATCCACAATTCTCAGAACATCAAGTGTAATGCATGATCCCAGATTCATCTGGGGACCTTGAAAAAAAAGAACATAAGGAAAAAACCTTCATGAGCTAATGACTAAGGCTTTGGATGCCCTTCCTGGCTGCCCACCCTGGGTGGTGCTGGTGTTGCACAGAGCCTGCCAGGTTCTGAAGAGCTGCAGAACTGGGAATGTTTGAGCTGTGTGAGGAACAGATTGTCTTGGAGTCCCCAAAGAGCACCAGCTCTGTGGCTCAGCAAGGAACGCTCACAAAGACATGCTCTTGAATACCCCTTGAGATTTCCCATAAAGAAATCGGGGCTTTGTCGCACTGGCTCATGTGAGTCCAAATGGCTGGGCATTACACGGGGAAGGCTGCTGCCAGTTAATGGGCCCAGTCTCCGAGAGCGTAAGGGATTTGTTCCGGTCATTTAAGGCAGCACCGACACCACCCTGTTCCAGTCCTGATCTGTGAAAGCGAGAAACCCTTTGTGAAACTCCTGAAGCCCTTGGTGTCTTACTGACTAAAGGTGGAAGAGCAGCAATTTGTGCCTTAGTCATTCCCCAAGGGAAACAAACACCGCATCACATAGAGACAGAATTCCTTTGCTTGCACTCACCGTGAACTTCATAAGCCATGTAGGTGGTGAGTCCACTGCACATAGAGTAGACGTCTGCTCCATAAGAACTGAGGTTGTTGACCAGGCCATTGGCGACAAAGGTGATCTTCTTGGTAGGTCTTCCAAAACTGATCTGGTTCTAAACAACATGTAACAGCATTCAGGTAGCTCAATGCGGGCAAGCTGATTTAGCTGCATGAGGATGACTCGAGGCTGGGTGTTTGAGCCCAAACTGCCTTTAGGGACACCGTTTTATCACCTGGGGCCCTGTGGGACCACTAGGAAGCCCTGAAGGCAGCACCAAGTCAGAGCTTGTTCCCAGGAGTCAAGGTGCAGGGAGCCTGAGTGGGGGTGGTAGTGCAAGGAAAACTCTTAAGAGGAGTAAGACCACTCTGTGGAGCCACAGCTCCTTCCAAACCTTTACTCTGTCTGCTCTCACTCCTCAGAGGCAGTCGGACACTTTTCTGTAATACTGCTGTATTTGCCCTTCTTTAATTAGACCTTCTGAAGAAAAATTTTTTAGACTTTGAGGATGAGAAATTATTAAACACACTTAGGAAAAAACCTAAATCGTAGATAGTGTGACAGCAAAATAGAGTCCATTATATAATATTTAAATAATTTTTTAAAAAATCTAACTACTCTGAGACTTGGACTCAGCATGATGAACTTGCACTAAAGTAATCAGAATGGATATTGCAGGATTTGAATGTTTACAAATAATGTAACTGAAAAATATTACCAAAAATATCACCACTAAAATGTCTTTTTATTTTCCATTTAGTTAAGAAGGTTTGGAAAACAGCAGTTTCTTAGATAAAAATTGAGTATTAACTGTTGCCTTGATCTTTTTCAATCTTTTAATGTTTGCATTTCTGTAGTAGAATTTTACACGGACTTTTAGGCAAATAAAGCGATTGTTTTTCACACCTCTTTTGAGGAGGGACAATTGATGGACTTCTAGTTTGACTAGTGGAATTGGAGAGGTGGCAACCTCCTTCTCCAATTCCTGGTCATTGTTCAGAACTTATATAAATCAAAATCGAAAATAAACAGCCTTTCTTTTTACTCTGACAACTGAGTGCGTAAATGTCCTTCATGTCCGTCTAGCAACAATTAATTATCTTAAAACATTCAAACATTCAAAGCTACTGCTGATTTTGAATCTTACCATGTTCTGTGAAGCCAGTTGGGCCAGATTTTCAAAGCTGGGCATCTCGTTTCTGTTCATGACAGAAATGTAGCAAGTTCTCTCTTGCATCAATTTGGTTGCAATGATACTCTGTAAGAAAAAGTTATTGACCATTTGCAATTCAGTTTTTCAAGCCTTGGGACTGGAGAAAACCTTTTGTTTAAACAGGAAAGAATGCCAAGATTTGCTACCCCAAATCGTGCACTCAACATGGTCAGAAAAAGGAAATGCCCTGTCCCTGGGCCAGCTCGACTAGGAGCCAGTCTCCTTGGATGCCTTCTGAACATTCCATGCCACTTACCGTGTTGTAGTTCCAGATGGTTTTCCATGATAAGTAGTCGCTCCTTTGTTCAATAACCACCACACGTGTTTGACTACTGAGAGTCAGATTTTGGAAAACACTACCAACAGAGACCTGGCAGTTGTTATCTGTCTGCTGAGACTGAAAAGCCAAGGGAAAGAAGATGTTTAGTCTTTGAAGGGAGGCAGTGATGTCCCCACAGTTTTAGAAAAATCATTGCTACATTGGAAGTGCTGCTTTCTGGTAAGCACCATCACAATCTGTGATTGGCTACTGGTGATGGGGATCTTGATCTTTACTTGAAGGATGACTTGCTGGTTTCCAGTTTTTACTGAGGCTCAATTGAAAAATGCGACAGCTTTAGATTTTCAAACTAGTCAGTGATCTCCTCAAATTTTTATTAAAATCTTTGCTAGACTAGAATAAGTTCTACCCCACAGAGAGTGCCAGAGTTTCATCTGTCAGAGAAGATTTCATTTTATTTCCTCCAAAGGGGCAGTCAAAGAAAAAGGAGATCTCGTGAAGTGGGGAACATAGAAAGAGCAGCCATTCATGTGGAAATTGTTCACTTATACTCACATAATCCGCAAGGGCTGGAGTCAGGACAAGTCCAAGAAGGACTGCAGTCAAAATCTGAAATGAAAATCAAATACAAAAGTGTAACTGCAGCTCGGGCTGACAGATCTGGTCATGAGAATCCTCCTTCCCTTTTCCTAATCTGATGTTTAAGGGTCCTCCTTGGACGCTGTTTTGCTTTCACCCTGGGATTGCATCAGTGCCCTGAAAGGGAGTCACCCTTGCTTTACCCCAGGGTGCTGCAAAGTAGACACATTTCACACTTGCTCTTTCAAGAGCTGAATCTCAAGGTGTTTCTCAGACCTCTGCAGGCACACACAGGTATTTTACAAGAGTGAGGAGAAAGCTTTCCCATTTCTTCTGCTCTGGCATTACAGAGGAGGGCTTGATCCACTAGGGCAGTGCTCCAGTTGTGCAAAAGCATTGACAATGATGGACATGGATTAGGCTTCCTGTTTTCTGAATAATGTACAGTCAAGCTGTGCAAAATTCCTTATCTTCTCAGCTCCTCTGGGGAACAGGGGCTGAGTTGCTCATTCTGGAAGAGCAAAATGCCCCCAGAGAAAGCCTTAGTGCTCCAGAGAAGCAGAAGCCCTTCTGAGGGATAAAGGAATGGGTTTGAATCAAAGTTTCAGTTTATAAGGAAAAAAAGCATGCATACTTACAGAGAGATTCATTCTGACTGCAGAGCTGATGCTCCTGCAAGTAGAAAGGGCAGTGTGAACCCTCCACCTTTTATACGTTTTGAGAATTAGGTGTGGAAAGACTGAGTGTTGCAATAAAATTATTTTGTGATTTGTATCCCTGCTGCATTTCACTGAAAATTATTTCCTGCTGTAACCACTTGATAAATATGGGGATTGTACTTCTGCAAATTTTGACCTAATAATTATCAGATAAAGCTCCATTTCTAGTAAAAAATTAAATGTGCTTTATAGTAACTTTCTGACATGTACTAATTACTTCTGAAACGTCACATCAAACTTACGATCAGAGATAGCCTTGACTTTGGGCAAACAAAAAAACCTGCTTTCAATTAGTCTGAATAAATAAAAGCCTTTGCACTTTCCAAAATACATCTTATGCTCTTTGTAACCATAGCATCCACCAAAATACGGTCCCCAAGTACAATATGGCCACAGAAAATTGTTTTACAAGAATCACAGAATCACAGAGGACCCACAAGGATCATCAAATCCAAGTCCTGGGCCTGCACAAGAACGATCCCCAGAAGTCCCACCCTGTACATGAGAGCATTGTCCAAACACTCCTTGAGCTCCATCAGGCTTGGTCCTGTGACTACTTTTCTGGGGAGCCTGTTCCAGCTCAACCTTTTTCTAATACCCCACCTAAACCTCCCCTGACACAACTTCAGGTTGTTTTCTCAGGTACTGTCACTGGTCACCAAGAGAAGAGATCAATGTCTGCCCCTCTTCTTTCCTTCACAAAAGAAGTCTTAACTGGAATGAGGTCTCCCCTCAGTTTGCTCCAGCTGAACATACCAAGTACCCTCAGCTGCCCCTTACACAGCTTCCCCTCCAGGCCCTTCACCATCTTTGCTGCCTTCCTTTGGAGGTTCTCTAATAACTTAAGATCTTTCTTATATTGCAGTGATCAAAACCACACAAAATATTCAAGGTGAGGCTGCCCCAGTGCAGAGCAGAGCAGGACAACCCCTTCCCTTGACCAGCTGGCAATGCTGATGCCCCCGAGGACATGGATGTCCCTCCTGGCTGCCAGGGCAGTGCTGATTCACATTCAACTTTCTGTCAACCAGGACACCCAGGTCCCCTGCTGTGGCACAGCTTTCCAGCATCTCATTCTTCATTCTGCATTTATATCCAGGGTTACCCCATCCCAGATGCAGAATCCGGCATCTTGTTGAACTTCATACAGTTGGTGATGGCCCACCCCTCTGATTTGTTGAGGTTCCTCTGCAGAGCCTCCCTGAATTCAAGGGAGTCAACTGCTCCTCCCCATTTTGTATCATCTGCAAACCTGCTTTGCATCCCTTCCAGTCGTGCACCCAAGTAATTTATTAAGGTCTTGGAAAGCACGGGTCTAAGGATGGAGCCCTGTGGAACCCCACTAGTGACCAGTGCCAGCGTGATGTCATCCCATTCGCTACAGACCTTTGTGCCTTATCAGTGAGTCAGTTGCTCACGTACTGCATGATGTGTTTATCCAACTGTAGGCTGGGCATTTTGCCACTGACACATTTGAAAAAGAAAATTTTATTGTCCTCCACAGTTCTGGCTAGCTTTAACTCCAGTTCAAGCTGAAATGTTGCATATATATGGGTATGTCTGTGGAGGTCCTTTTGTTATTAGGTAGCAACAGTTTATTTTCTGTGGTGATGCAAATACCTATTAGCACAGATAGTACTTAAGAGGGAGATTCTGAATACTTGTTTTTATGTCATAGAATATTGGAAGCTTCTGAGTGGGAAGGAATCCACAAGGATCACCCAGTCCAATCCCTGGCCCTGCAGAGACATCCCAACAATCCCACCTTATGCCTGGGAGCATTGTCCAATGGTTCCTGGACCTCTGGCAGCCTTGGGGCCATGCCCATTCCCTATGGAGCCTGTTCAGTGCCTGACCACCTCTCAGGGACCACCCTGATATTCAACCTAACCCTCCCCTGACACAGCTCCACCCATTCCCTCGGGTCCTGGCACTAGTCACAGACTGGAGCTGCTTCTCCATTGCCCCTCAGGAGGATTGTTGACGAGTCCAATCTCCCCTCTGTCTCCTCCAGCAGAACATGCCAAATACCCTCAGTTGTTCCTCCCATGGCTTCTTCTTGAGACTGTCTTCATAGCCCAATGCCAAGTTTTCAGCTTCATTCTGTGAGCAACCTGGATCTATGACATGGAAACCACTTTTCAGCTGCAATACAGCAGCTTGTTTTAAAATGCAGTATGGCTACATGTGGGAGTTTATACATAAAAACAAGGTCTAAAAGTTGTTGCACGTGCACTATCAAACTGAATTCTAGTATCAGTTTCACTTTTTGAATCTGCAAGCCCGAAGCGACATTTCTGATACGTCCCGCTGCACCAAACGGGCATCACATTCCTGGTTGCTTTACAAGCAGCAGTGTCGGTGTGGATCTGTGAGGGGACGGACCGCGCTCTCCCTCCCTCACTGCTGCCTGACGAGGAACACCCAGGGGTGCCCGCGAGGAATTCGCCCTTTGCTGAAGGAGTAAATGATCGTGCCTTCGCTGCTGCACGGGACGGCGTGCAAGGGCCGGAAAGAGGGGGGCTGAGGCGGCGCCGGGCCGTAAGGGGAGCGGCAAAGGGCGGCAAAGGGCGGCAAAGCCTGGCTGAGGCGGCGGAGGAGGAGAGGAACAAGGGCGGGCGGAAAAAGGGGGGGAAAGCCTCGCTGAAGCGACGGTGCTTCAGCCGACCCGGCAAAGCGGCACTCGCACATTTATATCATTGCAACTTGGTTAATTTACAGTTCTAGAGGTAATTTTTACCCCCAAACCCGCTATTAGGCGTGCTGATGGTGTCTTCAATCAGAATATCTATTTTGTGTAAAAAAGGAAAAAAAATCCTTCAAAATTCAGGTTCTTTGAAAATCTCCAATTTGTCTTAAACTACGTGAGGAAATTCAAACACATTTATTAGACTGTGTGATGGTATTTTAATTATATTCAACGTTCTTGCACTTTTTTTGTTCATAGTTTTTCTTGCACTTTTTTTGTTCATAATTTTTAGGTGTCCTTTAACTTCATACTCTGTCTGCTGTAGGATGAGCAGAAAAACAGATTTAAGACTGGATAAAATCCTGCCACTTTGTTACACTGATGTGGAATGCTTATGGATTGTGCTCACACAAATTTAAAGGAAGCTCAGGCCTCACCCTTGTCGAGAGAGATCTTTTCTGGCGAGGTAAGCAACTCCAATCTTCTGCACAGTTAAGAATATTTCTAGGCCTGTATACTGAAGTGGACATTTTGAGAGTTGCAGTGTTGATGTCTCTGGAGGTTCACTGGGAGTCCTTGCTGTCATGTCCCTATTTAGAAATCTCTTTTTTAGTCTCGTTCTCTTCTTGATCAATCAAAACCTGAACCAATTTAAATTGGACCAGTGAACATTCTGAAATGGAATGACATCCGAATTAGAGCAAGAAACCTTTCAGGGTGCCATACTGCAAGCACATTCCCTGGGTCTCAAAAGAGCAACTGCTTTGCTTCGCTGGTTCAGTGCTAGTTCCGCATCTTGTGCAAAAGTTTGAAATGTTACTGTAGGACACATGGTGAATTAATTTATTTTAATAAAATAAAAAAAAATTGGAAATGTATTAAGCATTACAATGTGTAATATTTTAATAAAATCACTGTGATGTAAAGTAGTTTTGCGAGCAGCCGGACCTTGCTGACGGTGTTTTGCTCTCCTGTTGGAGCTCTGGCTTTAAGCGGGACGGTATTGCAGCAGGCATTTTCCCTTGCCAGGAGCAGCTGTGCCCTGTTATTCCCTCCCTGGGGATGGGGGAGGCTCTGGTTGGAGCGGGCAGCGGCTACCGCGGTCTGCCCAAGGCTGCCGGGCTCTTGGTGCTGCGCGGTGACCGCGGGGCTGCGAGATCGGCACCACGGGCTCTGCTCCGGTCACATCCCGGCTGCCTGGGGGCGTGTGGAATCATGTGTGACAGGGCTCACGGCCCCCAGGGAGACATTCCCAGTGCCTCCCAACAGGATCAGGGAGGAGGGCTGTGCCTGTGGGATCTCTGGATGGAAAATGCACTGTCAAGTTGGAAAAGGAGAGGAGAGTCTCCAGAAACCCCAGGCAAGTCAGACAGGAACTGTTCTTTAAATGCTGCAACCCTACTGTTGCTTTTCTTTGGAGGTGTTAAAAAATTCTTGGGTGCCATTTCTCTTTGGTTTGTGCATCAGTTGACTCTTAGAGTCCTCAAAAGGCTTTTCCTGAAGAAAACAGGCTGCTGCGTCCTTTCCTTAGAGAAACCCTGCGATGTTCCTGAGTGGGTAAGGTGTTTCTTAGAGTAACTCCTTTCAAAGAGCAAGGAAAAGGCCCCTGAGCAAGGAGGGAAGGTGATGTGGTGTTTTCCAGAGAGTGAGTTGCTGAAATTTTCGATGAAGAAAGTAGGCTCAGGCTTTTTGCTTTACTTTTAGCCTAACTAGAATTCAACTCTTTCCAATTTCCAATTTCCAGTTGGCTAGAGTATGCTTCTTTTCTTCCTGTGTTAAACCTTTATGAAACATTCTTAAATAGCATCTGTGTTTAACTCCAGATTGCATTTAATACACTTCATAATTTTGTTATTTCCACCTTGATTTCTGGGTTGATTGGAATAATAGTCCATCTGTCTATTTGCAATTGGCTGTATGGCATGGCAATGCTTATTTCTAAAATAAAACATTGCAATTCTTAGTATATTGGTAAGATGTTAAAATAAAAATACTTTAGTTATGCTGATCTTTATAAATACAGACTTCAGTTCACCTGATTTTAAATGGTTAATGTAGAAGATATAGCAAAGTAATAGGCAGTTAATTTATCTTAACTTTCAAGTGTGAAATATCTTGCTATAAGAAGTTTGAGCCTGATAAGAACTTTGATCCTGAAAACAAAAGAAAAACTGATTAGATTTACACTAAGAAAATAAGAGAACATTGTAGTGGAATTTTTTCCAACTTAGTGTTGGAAATGTACTAGGAAAAGTCACTTAAAAACTGAGCTGCATCATTCTAGACGTATACACCGAGCACTTGTTTATTTTGGAGCACAAAGGCTGTCAGCAGCAGACTCACCAGGAGCTGGGTAAACCAGGTAGGAGGGAATTCCACTGCACAGGGCTTGGATGCGTTTTCCATATGGGCTCAAGCTTTGTAATCTGTTCTTGGAGATAATGAAGCGATTCTCTCTGGGTTGCAATTGGTAAGGCCCAGGTCCCTGAGCATCAAAGAAACAAAGCCAGAAAACAGCACTTAGGAAAACCAGCACTGGAGTTCAGAACTTCTACACACTTTAGTGTGGGGTAAGAGGTTATTCCCAGGCAATGCAAGTTTTGAAGGAACTTTTAGAGCAACTCAGCCCTGCTGAGAAGGTGCTCTTCAGTTCTCTGCGTGTGTAGGAACAAGTGCTTTTCACTGAAAATAATTGACTTTTGCATCACTTTCAAGCACTGTCCTACCTTGTGTCCTGCGGGGGGGTGCAGGAAAGTGTTTGCCAAGCCAAAACCTCCTGCTCGTTGTAGCAATGATGCAAGTGTTCTTTGAAAACACCTTGGTTTCAACATAGCCCAAATAACCTTTGCAACCTCTTTTTGTTGCAAACAATATACAGGGAAGGAGAAGTGCATTGCTAGAGAGAGGCACTGGTTAAAAGAAAGGCTTCCTACAGTGCAAATAGTCACAGGGAAAGAAAAATATTGCTCCTTTCAATTATATTGTTTAGGTAAATGTGTCATGGAGGCTGACAAGAGACTTTGGTAAAAGGTAAATTACTTCCTCCAGTAATGCCACGTGTATGATGTGTTCTCCTGTTTAGGGCACGTGAAGGAATTTGCTGCTGAAAAGCTAACACAGCACACAGTGCACCAAAAACAGTCCCAAGGCTGAAGGAGCATATTTTTAAGTATTTCCTCTGAAATCTGGTGCTATTTTACAGAATCAAAGAATCAACCAGGTTGGAAAACACTCTTGAGATCATCGAGTCCAATCTATGACCTAACACCTCTTTGTCAACCAGACCATGGCAGTGAGTGCCACATCCAGTCTTTTCTTAAACCGTTCCAGGGATGCTGACTCCACCACGTCCCTGGGTATCCCATTCCAATGCCCAGTCACGCTTTCTGTGAATAAATTCTTTGTAATGTCCAGCCTACACTTCCCCTCATGCTGAGTCCTCTTGTCCTGTTGCAAGCTGTCTGGGAGCAGACATGAACACCCACCTGGCTGCACCCTCCTTTCAGGGAGTTGTAGGGTGTCCTAAGGTCTCCCCTGAGCCTCCTCTTCTCCAGGCTCAACACCAGAAGCTCCCTCCACGTAGGGCCTGTGTTCCAGATCCTCCACCAGCCTTGCTGCTTTCTCTGGACACACTCCAACATGTCAACATCCTTCCTTTTTATGGGAAAGTGGTAGGTAAACTTACAGGGAACTTCATTTGGATGGTAGGCCAGGCCAGCTCTGCTGCTAATTGATGTGTACTCTTACCTTTTATACATAATATCCCAAAGTTAAATCTGAAAATTGGTTTACCTTATTGGCAGGTGCCCTGTGTTCACAGAAGCATGACGAGTTTCCTGGGGAAGTGCTCTGATAAGAGGAGGCTTTGATACCTGCCTGATTGAATTCATTGCATACAGGGAAGTGAGGGAAAACTGGTCATGGTAAGCTCAATGTATTTAACAGTCACTTTTAAATGGAAAATGATGATGATAGGAAGCAGAAGCACAGATTCCCAGTAAGCTTGTGGTCATGCTTTGTGCCAGTGTTGCAAAGGACTCAGCCTGAAGTTGTGCCTCTAACCAAAAGCACCATTCAGACCAAGGGGGTGGTAATCTGCTGTGTTAAAAATGTTAAGTGAGTCCCTGGAGATGATGAGGTTGGTTCTAAATCATAGGAATTGCTGAGTTCTTTTGCTGACCTTCCTTTCTGAGCTTGTTCAGATCTGCTTTCTGCTTGTCAGACATGGCCCTGAATCTTCCCAGAGCCTCTTCAGGAAAGTAGCACTTCATTATGAACTAAGGGCTGATTTGAGAAAGGGACCAGAAACTAGAGGTAGCAAAATGTGTGTGAGGGAGGAGCAGTGACATGGGGCATTTTATGTCTCCTGTTATTTAGGAAGTAGATTTTAATCTTTCTCTAAATTTGATATACAGAGCCATAGCCCAGGAGCCTGTGGTAATTTGGATTTGCTTTTTTACTGTGCTGAACAAAAGATTCCAGGTTCCAGAAGCAACACTCCCAGAGGAGCTCACTTCCCAGCTCCCCAAGTGCTTTATGTTTGACAACAGTTCTGCCAGTCTTCGTGTGCTGATTGTGCCCTTGGCTGCAGTTCAGGGTGGGTTTGCACACTAAAGCTTCCTCTGCATTGCCAGACTGGCACGATGGGGACTTGGTATCGCTCTGATGTGATGTCTCTGAATGCTCTTCTCCTCTGCCATCCATTGCCAAGGATCATTGTTGCAGCTGTTCCTGGAAAAGCCAGGGGATCTTACATTCTTTGGGAAGGGGAGGCCCAATTGTCACTTGTGCTTCTCAGGGCCACACTCTGTCCTTCTGTTCCTGCCTGGGGCCTTGCTGGGGCTCCATGAGTGCCAAGGAGGTGCAGCAGTCTGCCAGCGCTGTGAGTGGAGCGCTCAGCTTTTCATCTGTTTCACATCCATTCAAACTTTGCTCGAGGTGTCAAATATGGTGAATGAAAGTGATAAACTACCAAGGCGAAAGATTTATGGGTCTTCTAATCAAACTGATTTGTGAATGCCAAATGGAGACAGGTTATGTCCTTAGCCTTTGTTGTGGTTTTGGTTTGATTTTTCGGTCAACGCACTATTTATGTGGTGGTTTTATGTTTGCTGAATTTTGTTTATCAACTGGGAGATAGGATTGTGGGAGAAAAAGGCAAAACAGGCTCAACTTAAAAGTAAAAGCAGATAGATTTTATTAATATACACTAAGAAAAAAGGAAAAAGAATGAGACATTTAAACACTTTCTCTTCTACTACAAACTGTTCACTTTTTCACTCAACACAGAGAGAAAACTATGATTTTCAGTCAGTTGCTACTATTTAAACACAATTTTGCATCACTTTGGGAGAGGAGCTTTTCTAGAGTTTATGGAGATAAATGCTACAAGAAAAGGTCTGGTGGCTTTTAATGTCACAAATTTGCAACCGCCCAGAATTTTGCAGATTCTGTGCAGTTTTACTCATATAACAGTTTTTCAAGCTGCTTATGGGCCTTTGCATGTTTGGAGTACTATTTTAAGAATGCTTTTTTAGTATAAAGCAAGGATTCTTTTTTTGTATCTCTAAAATTGTCTTTATCTCAAAAGAAATAGAGACTTTTTTTATGCCCAGGAGCCGGGGCTTAATTACTTTCTTTCTACAATCATCTTCATCTCAAAGGTTGAGACCTCCTTATTTTTTTTCAGGAGTCAAGGACATACTCTATTCAAAATTCTCAATTAAATTTCATTTATATCAGTACATACAACCCTTTGGCTTGCATTCCCCCAAACAGCATTATATTACAAGAAATAGTCAATTTTTCCATAATTTGCATCCAGAGAAGTTTGGTCAGAAATGTCTACTTTTTCCATCCCTTCTTTCAACAGTCTTTATCTTCTTTCACTGACTTTGTTTTAATGCTGTTCCTCTACATTTTAAATCACTCTGTCTTCCATGGAAGAGGGAAAAGGATTAATGTCTTTGCCTAGAGTCTCTTTTGTTTTTCTCTTTTCCAGCTGACTCCCGGAACTTCAAGGCTGCAGGTAATGGGGAAGAGGGAGAGGGAGCATGCACAGGAACGCTGATGGATGACCCTCCTCCACCCCGGTCAGATCTAAAGCAACTCAAACTTGGATCAGCTCCCTGGAGCTCTAGAAAAAGGTTTTCAAGATTTTCTCCTCCCTCGGACCAGAGGCTCCGGCAGCCAGGCCCAGAGCACAGCTGCCGCGGCCCCGGGCACACGGCCAGCACTGCTGATCTGCAATCCTCCTCCTCTCCCCATGGGAGGAGCCGGAGAAGAGACACTGCTGGCCTGGGCAGCTCTCCTACAGGCAGCAAGCCTCCCTCGCCGAGGCCTGGCCCTGGGGGGCCCAGACCGCGCTTCTGACTTACAAGGTGATGTTAACTCTTCGCCAGCCGGAAAAGGACCGAGTCACTTAGGACCTTTAATTTAAGACTAGGTCTCCAAAGGCATATACAACACTCTTATTTGTCAGCCAAGCTGTCAATCCATGCTATAACTTCCTTAGGGAAAAAAAACCTCTTCACATTCATGCTAAACCACCACCGCCTTCAAGATACCAAATACACATCAAAGTTGTACTTTGTATGCTAGAAAATCCTCTTCTAGCCTCTGGAAATTCCATAAATTGAGCCCATGAAGAAAGGTGGGAAAAAACAAGCTGTACAATCCTCCTTCTCTCTCTAGTGTCATTAGAAATGGGTTGGAAAGCAGTTTTGTCCTTGGCTTCCACCAATCTGAGCCATTTGGCCATTACAGAAATACACCACCCTTGGAGCCCTGACCCTCAACATCTTCCATCAGCTTCTGAGTGCTTGAGCAGTTTATGTGGCAGATGCACAACTCAGGCACTTGCCATTATGGATGGCACTTGCTCATGGATCTAATGACAGCAGTAGTAGAGCCAGAAAAAGGGGCAGGGAATGGGGCTTTGTAGGCATAAGACCCTGTTTTCTTTCCAGTACGGGTTTGTCTCTGTGTCCTCTTTAAAGCTCTGCTCAAGGCATTCTGTTTCCATAGTAAATTCTTGTCCCACTGTGCAGCAACCTCTCAAGGATAAGAAACATTCCAGAATTCACCCTTTCTTCAAATTACTGTTTCATTCTGTGCACACACATTTTCATGTGTTTTTTTCTGCTCCGTGCTGTCTAGCAAGAGTAAAACTGATGAAATTGTTTCTGGTTTCATCCTTGAAGCTGCAGCTTGAGGATTTTCTTTTAACTATGGAATGTGATTAATTGTTTCCTTGAGCCACAGTTTTCTAGACTATGTCATACTGCCTTTATCTAGAGCATGGCATGCCCGCCTGAGTGCAAATGGGAGCATGGAGAATTATGTTGGCTTTTAGAGGTGTTACTTCACTCTTTACCTTTTTTCCCACTACCTGCTGACTCCCTGATAAAGTAAATATTTATGAAAAGTACCTGGAGAAAAACCCCATGAGTCACTGTGAGAGTTTATGGTGATCATATAATCTCAGCATAACTTGATTGAATCCTCCTTCACATGTTTAAATTTCTGATTTTTAATCAGACTTGAACTGAAATGCTGCAGTTTTACTTTTCACTTGATGCTCAGGGTTCTCCTCTTTACCTGTTTTTTAGTGGATAACAGTGTCAAATAGTGGATGACAGGATCAAATTCTTCTGGCAATTTTATAAGTTATTCTGTAGCTTTATAATGTTTCATCAGGGTAACACAGAATGTATTTTAAAATTTTTGGCCTTACAAAAAAAACAGAGAAATTTTGTTTTGTGTGAAAATAAGCATTGCTGTGCTGTAACACCATGTTAATTGCTCTGTAATTCCACAGAGACTCCCCTTCCCCTAAAAAAAACAAATTCACTGTTTTGCCCTTCATTCCTTCTGCCTTTTGTGCCCCCTGAATCAAGATTTTTAATGTGAGGCATCTTTCCCCGAACAGAGAAGGAAGGTCCTAACTGTGAATGCCTTGTTTGTACCATGCACACCCTGGGGCTTGCCCAGCTCTCTGGCTGTGCCTTGTGTTGAGTGCTGGTAATGAAAAGAGCATTTGAAGGGCTCAAATGGGGCAGAAGGGAGACAATAAAAATCTTTCCATGGAAGTTTCAAAGATGATTGAAGGGTCGAGTAATGAGAAACAAGCCAGAGGTCATCTATGCAAAAGGTTTTTAATTGAAAGCTCTAGTCAACAAATGATCTGTTTCAGCATCTGAACCATCAAGAACAAAACTCTTGAAAGAAGAGGTGTCAGGGAAGAACGGCATCAGGGATAGCTTTGGGCAGCAGCTCTGAAGGCTGGATCTCGGTTCAAGAAAGGTAAGGTTTTCAGATCTCTCCATTGCCCCTGCAGTACTTCAGCTCCACAAGTCTCAAGACGTTAAGTGCAATGCATGATTGTCGATTGTACTGGGGTCCTTTAAAAAAACAAACAAACAAAAAATACAATTAGTTCATAGGGAAGATATTCTTGGGCAGTCAATGAGAGCTTGTTTTTGTTGCTTCAAGTGAACTAGGTTGTCCATAATTACTGTATAAGAAATTGTTTCATAGACAAAGAATCTCTTTGAAGTCGTGAAACAACACTGGGTCTCTGATACAGAAGTGAGGGAACAATGGTGCTTACAGCTACCCTTTCTCTTAGTGTAGGTATTGCAGAGGATATCAATATGTAAAATCCTATGCAATAACTTAAGCCACATTAAACTTCATAGAAAGGGGTAGTACGGGTATAGATCAGGTCATTTTTGGAGGCTGTGTCTCAACCTTGTTTCAGTCCTGACCTGTGAAGTTGTCAAACCCTTTGTGCAGCTGCTGAAGCCCTTGGTTTCTGTGCATTTCAAAGTGGAAGAGCAGTAATTCTGCATGGTGCATTCTCCAAGGGAAACAAATACCAGGTCACTTAGAGACAGAATTCCTTTGGTTGCACTCACCGTGAACTTCATAAGCCATGTAGGTGGTGAGTCCACTGCACATAGCAGTGATGTCTATTCCGTAGGAGTTGAGGTTGTTGACCAATCCATTGGTGACAAAAGTGATCTTCCTGGTAGCTCTTCCAAAACTGATCTGGTTCTAAAAAACAAATATCAGCACTCAGCAAGCCCAGCGTCAGGAGCTGCTTCCCTTCTAGGCCTATTCCTAGCTCTGAAATGATTACTCGAGGCTGGGTGTTTGAGCCCAGACTGCCTTTAGGGACACTTTTTAATCACATGGGGGCCTGTGGGACCACTAGCAAGCCTTGAAGGCAGCAGCCAAGATAGAGCTTGTTCTAATGGAATCAAGGTGCAGGGAGCCTGAGGGGAAGTGGCAG